>OX439137.1:25716298-25836298 GCA_949318235.1 Ecdyonurus torrentis | reverse complement strand
AATAAGGTAATTCAAATGTGATTAATTATCTTATCAAATATATTTATTACTTTTATTAACTTATAGTCTCATATATGTATGAGATAATTATTGCATATGAATATTCCCGCAATACGATAACTTAATCTACTGTATATGTGTGGTATGCGTTGTTTACAATTTTGCATTAAAAAAAAAAAAAAAAAAAATGAGGCTAATTTTACGGAAAAAAATCTTATAGTTCTTGCATGATATTTACCTACAAAATTTCCTTTAATTAGGATCTACTATACGGTGCTGGGTGCTTCATTTATTAATAAATATGCAGGGTTTTTCATACTTAGAAAAAATATGAATTATACGATTTATAATTTATTTCATAAAGATTCCTATAAGTCAACCAAGAAAATACCAAGTAACGTTATGTAACGATTAAGACATTTTGCACTCAAAGTTGTAACTAACAGGGTGTTACCTTTCTCAAGATTTACAACTTAATTTTTATGCACACTGCAAAGCGCCACCTATACGATACACGGGGCTATATCAGTCGTGAGAAAATTGTATACATATCCGGTGTATAGTATGCAAAATTATACTAGAGGTAAGATAACATTAGAAACTTTATAGGGGTAAATGTAGAGCGAAATATTGTTTTTATATTATACTGAAACCGTTTAACACGGAAAGAAGTTACAGTATTAAAAACGATATTCATTCATTCATTCATTCATTCATTCATTCATTCATTCATTCATTCATTCATTCATTCATTCATTCATTCATTCATTCATTCATTCATTCATTCATTCATTCATTCATTCATTCATTCATTCATTCATTCATTCATTCATTCATTCATTCATTCATTCATTCATTCATTCATTCATTCATTCATTCATTCATTCATTCATTCATTCATTCATTCATTCATTCATTCATTCATTCATTCATTCATTCATTCATTCATTCATTCATTCATTCATTCATTCATTCATTCATTCATTCATTCATTCATTCATTCATTCATTCATTCATTCATTCATTCATTCATTCATTCATTCATTCATTCATTCATTCATTCATTCATTCATTCATTCACTTATTAACTTATTTCATATTTTATCACGGTTTATTAATAATAATAATAATAATAATAATAGAATAACTTTAAACCATTATGAATTTATGATATTTTTATATATTTTCCCAGTGTACTTATTTTCTCCTTGTAATGCACTTGAAGTACTGAGACGTTACGTACTTGTTTCTTTTTTGCTACTTGTTATAATTCTTAGACATCCTGTCTCTGATATATATATTTTTTATTTTACTTCGTGCATACATAACTCTTTCATCTGAAAACTCTTTTCTTTAATTTATGTATTCAGTAAATAAAAATATATAAATAATAGGCTTAAGTATCCTATAATAGCTTTATTTAAAAATGTCAAGTTTAAAAATATATATTAGTATCTCTATTAGGTATAAGCTTATTATAAGAATATCATATTAAGTTACAATATTTTTAAAGATTAACTTAATATGAATTTAATATCGTCTATTTATATTTAAAGTTATTAATAACATCATTAGAATGAATAAGAATTTGTTTTTTTAAACTGTTGCATAGATTTTTCTTTTTGTATTAAGAGAACAGAATAACATATCTATAGCCCTTGTTGATCAATAAAATTACATAATAAATATTTCAAGTAAACCTTTGGTGCATTCTTTACTTTTATATAGAGTGTATATATACGCCAGGACGTCAAACTGACTGCGCTTCGACGCCATACTGGAACAATGAATAACATTGCTCAGCATACGAAAAACGTGGTTTCTGGCTATTTTCTTTAGAAAATTAGCTAACTTTTTGGTTGATATTATTATTTTTCTTGCATACTTGAAAACCTAATTAAACCTATTAATAGCATCAATGCTCTCAAAAATATTGGATTTTTTTTTAAATGGCAAAATATGCCATTTTCCCATACCGGCCCATGTTATTTAGTGCTCACATATGGCGTCAACTTTTATATGAATGCAAACACCCTATATCATATTTATTAGATTCACCTATATACCTACGACTCACAATGCATCAGCAGCATTAATTCATGACTTAACGTAAAGATAGCAAAGTCGCTATCAAAGAGCTTTCTTAGTGTACATAACGAGAATAATGAAACTTATTTATTAGTTTTTTAATACTTACATAACCATATCTTATACATATCTTTACCATGCAAAAATTGTGTTAACCCATTTTATTATTTAGATACAAATTTAATACCAAATTCTTTAGTAAAATTAAATATAACCGTACATTCAAAAACATAGACTAAAATTTTTTGCATATAAAAAGTTTGCTTAAAGCTAACAATTTTATAGCATAATATAAACTAGATAAAAGAATAGTTTTTTTCTTCTTCTTCTTCTTGGTCTAGACTAGAAACCTCTCTATGTAATAAATTGTACAAATGATGCACGAATAAAGGCATGACAGCTAACATATAAATAAGAGATCTTATTTTTTTGATGATAGATAAATAAGACTAATGATACCTATTTAACCTTTATATCATCTATAGCAATTTATATTTTGATTATCTGCAGAAAGATTTTTTTTTTTTTTTATTTAGCATGCTGGAGGCTGTGAATATCATGGTCCATTTCGTGATCAAGATGATTCATGCGGTGGAGGGACCCAGTCTTTGTTTCTCTCTCTTTAGTTTTTTTTTTGTTAATTACGTAAAAAAAAAAGTGTTAAAGGTCTTTTAATATAACCTCACAAATTATAAGTATATAGTGACTACTAACAAGGTCTGAAGGCGTATAATGAAAGTAGAAATAATTTTCTTTAACGGCGTTTGCTATATTCGTTTTAAACATAAATAATATACTCCTGCAGAATATAACATTTTATGGCATTGAGAATCATGTGACAGACGAATAATAACCAATGCTGATGACTTTATGATGATGAACAGTAACATTTTGGTTTATATTTTTAATTGGGTTAAAACATGTAAAAGTATATTTAAAATTTGTATTTGAATTTTTCTTGCATATTTCAGATATAAAATATCAAATTGAAATCAGTACTGTTTAATTTCTAAAAAATTATACATGGAAAACAGATTATGATGCATTATACATTATGATATATAATTATGATCATTATGATGCATGCTACATTTCTACAGCAAAACATTTTGTTGTGCGTCTGCTGCTTTACTGTGTTGTAAAATAGAGTTAACTTTATTTCTTTAAAAGTAAAAAAAAAAAAAAAAAAAAAAAAAAAAAAAAAAAAAAAAACTTCCACCTTCTTCTATTCCGTATAGATTGGCTCGGTATTTTCATTCATGCAGCCAATATCTTACTTTGTATTACCACACGTACAAAGATAAATACACGTAATTATTATTAAAGCTCATTGAAGCAACATTTATGCTGCATAACATCTTATATTCACGGGCAAAAATAACTACGTAATAATTACTCGTATGCTAGCTCATGTTTAGCACAATTTGTTCAATACAGCATAATTTATGCTGTATTGCATAATAAATGTTATTTAGCATAAATATTATATTGTACAGCATAATTAATTATGTTGTTACAATTTAGCATTAATTATGCTAGAATGATATAAATATAGCATAAATTATGTAATCTACTCTTTCCGTGTTGTATAGATTATATTATACTAAATATAGCATAAATAGTTAAAATGTTCAGCACAATTATTTATGTTATTTAAAAAAATAGTTACATTTGTGCTATAAGATATAATGAATAACAGACAGCATAAATTACGAAAATTATTTTTTCTGTGCACATTTTTTTTTATTTAAGAAAAAGAAATTTTATTGACCCAGACAGTTCATTGATTGTTACAAAAAGCGTTGGTCTAGTCATTACTTACAATTAACAAAATATTAAATATATTTAAAACTACATTAATTACAGTTAATTTCCACTAGTCTGATTTTATTTTTGTTTTTTTTTTATAGCAAATATTACACAGTTTTATGTAAGACGTGATAATTTTGTCAGTCAAATGTTTCAAACTTGAGTGTGTAATAATTTTGGTGCACGGTATATAGATAAGAATGTGCCTATAATATGATAAGAATAGATAGATATGAATGTGCCAAATTTTTAAGAAAATTCCCAAAAATTTTCAATACAATCCGCAGTGTCCACTCATATTATACCCGTAATGCTAATAATTTTTATATTACAAAACAGAGGCTCTCTCTAATCCAGAAGGGACAATACTGAATTCCCTTTGTATAATGCATTACCCTCTTTTTTTTTTTTTTTTTTTTTTTTTTTTTATTATTATTATTTTTTTTTTATTTTTATTTTTTTTTTATTTTTTTTTTCTAGTTCTAGTACTAGTACTAGTACTAGTTTTTTCTAGTTCTAGTATCAAGAACTGTTCCAACTAAACTAAGGTGCTTTAAAACTAAGGTGCTAGAACATTTAATATAGAACAAAATGTTTTTATCAATGATCTTCTGGCCACCAATGAACAATAAGATGTTTTATTAGTATTATTATTGTTAATATTAAGTATTTGTGTTTGAAATGTGCCATGTTCTACTCTGCAGTGGTAAAGTGCAGTGGTACCATGGTAAAAGTCATCGAACGTAATAAAAATTTTAATCTTTAAGACAATATGAGTCAACTCATCACTCATCAGGCTCTTCTTTCCGTGTATATAATAATAAATACATACTGTATAGTGTATAGCAGAATGTTTTTTAAACTTAAAATTCCTCGTAGGTTTGTTTTTTTCATAAAAATAACATTGGAAATATTCAAAATTTTCAATGAAAAGAAAAATTTGATTGAGTGTACTGCTTGCTTTAACATTGCAAAAGAGAGAGAGAGAGAGAGAGAGAGAGAGAGAGAGAGAGAGAGAGAGAGAGAGAGAGAGAGAGAGAGAGAGAGAGAGAGAGAGATAGAGAGAGAGAGAGAGACACGAACTTACATTTTTTTCAACTTCAATGAATATAATTCTCAATGTGTATATATATCACCGACACACATAATACAATAATAAATTTATATATCATTCGGCATAGTTTTTATTTTTATTATTACTTATTTGAAGGTTTGAAATATTCTTTATATACCGCGTACACTCTACTTTAAATATTTATGTATAAATTGAGCTTGTTGCTGTCACTAATATTTACAATGAAAATTTTTCACAAAGACTATTATTCATAACTTAACTCTTTGTGTTACGTCACATTAAACTAGATTTTATTATTATTATTATTTTTATATATATACAACGAAAATAGAGTAGACATTACTTTATACTATATATGAAAGTGATAATTTTTGTAATATGATATAGTTTCAATAGGGTGTGTGCTCATAACGTCATTCTGAATGCTTTTCAATTCTCTTCTTGAGAATTATGAATAACATATACTCGCCTGAAAAAGCCTGAGCTACCTGCCGTTCGACCTTTTACGTTATCGCACAGCCGCCTCCTTTGAAATGCGTACGAGAAATGGGCGATACATTAGTGGTAAAACTACAAATCGACTGAGGTTTTTTGAGTCTAGTATATATTGCTCAGCAAACGTAGTTTTTGGCTATTTTCTTTAGAAAATTAGCTATTTTTTTGTTCTTATTATTATTCTTGCATACTTGAAAAACTAATTCAACCTGTTAACTGTTAACAGTATCAATGCTTTCAAAAATATTGCGAAGTATTTTTAAAACTGGCAAAATGAGTTATTTTCCTATACAGGCCCATCTTATTTAGCGTTCACTTATGGCGTTGACTTTAACATGTATGAAACCATTATGTAGCTGTTTAAATTGTAATATTTACATAATTTACATTGCAGTATTTATTACTTAATTTTTTAAAGTAAAAATTGAAATATTTTTCTAAAATATTATGTGAATTCCACATTAAAGGTACAAAAATTTATATATATTAACTCTGAAACTATAAAAATGTTTATTCTCAAAGCAATTTTTTTTTTAGAGAATATCAATTAAATGCAATTGATTATGCGTTGAAGCATTAGTGTATTGCCACTAAACATTGAAAATGTATTTATTCATTTCTCTCATTCTACAATTATTATAATATATAAAGCAAGGTCCATATATAAGAGGTTAGATGCTCCGGGAAAAGTTTTGTCCAAGGTCGCGCAGCTTTAAGGAATTCACCAAAGACGTCATATCAACAGGTGTATTTTTATTCACCTTATCAGTGACGTAACTGGTGAACGGCATCGTATTGGCTTAGAATCAAGTACAATCCATCACAAAATAAAAACAACTGCGCGAGTTTTGTGCTGCGCTCAACCTCTTTATTATACGGACCTTGTATATAAAGCAAAAAATATAATATTGCTGTAAAATTTAAAATAGTATAATGCTATTCGGTCATCTAGAAATATATCTATAGAATAATATTGCTTTTTGAAGGAAAAAAAACACACAACCTTTTAGTGCTTTTTTTAAAATTGTCAGTGTTTTTTATTCAAATTGGTAGAAGTTAGTGGGATTCAAGGATTCAAGTTCCATGAGTATACCAGTGATATATGGGTATGGGTACTACTTTAAATTAGTATATGATATGCTATATTATACAAAATATGTTTTGAGCTCTGTACCATTTGTATCTATTAGATACACTATACCCATGCCATCGCACCCATGCACAGGTATTAATTATAAACATTCTTGGTTAAAGAGTATAAATATTTTTAATGTTTAATCTAAATCTCTATAACATCCAATTTTGGATAATTTTAGTTTTTTTTTTCTATGCATAATAGAGTTCGATGTATATTATGTAAATATGTATGTTTGAAAGCAATACACGAAATATTTTTGGGTTCAATTCTCTCAGAGTATATTAAGATAAATTTTAACAACAACAAAAATCACATTTTCACCTAAATTTTAGGCTATAACCTTTCCTTCTATTTATTTAGCTGTGTAGAGCATTTTGTTAATTTTTAAAACATTGTTTTTGCAAAATGCTTCTGAATATACTCAAAATAGTTTGTTTTTAAACTATACCCATACCCACATGGAACACTATATTTGCATTATTGATATTTGATATTTGCATATAGATTGGATGAAAATTTAATGTATTTTAATGAAGATTGTATAATGCTATCAAATTATTGTAAATTGAAAATATATTACGTATTACTACATAATAAATATAATTATTGCAAATCTTATTGATATGTATATTTGAATATATTATTATTTGCAATAATCTCTCTCTCTCTCTCTCTCGCTCTCGCTCTCTCTGTCTTTCTCTCTCTCTTTCTACTGTATATTAAATATTATTCAGCAATTATATTAAATTAAAAATAAAACTGATTTAAAAATTTAAAATATTTAAAACGAAAATAAGAAAAATGCAGATTTAAAAAAGTGCAAGAATAACTACGCTTGCAAATACTAAAAATGTCTCTATACATACTGTTTCTAAATAATGTTCTTAATTAGTAAATACATATAATAATAATTTAACTTAAAAAATTAAAAGGAAATTATTGTAGTGTTATATTAGTTCTATAGTAAAGTTATAGTAAAGTTATATTAACTATATTAAACAAGTTAAAATAAAATAATATATGGCCTTGAATTAAAATTAAATTATTTAATTGTATGCTTACTCTTGAAATATTAACTATTTAATTATAATTTTATTTATAATGTATACGACCAATGTATTGAGCGTAAGTCTGTTTTTGGTTGATGATAAATAATTAAATTGAATCTTAAAATATACATTATATAGACTTTAATTAGTGAAAATGTAAACTAAATAACAAAAACTAAAAATTAGTGAAATGTACGATCACGGGAACCTTATTATTCTCTCTCTCTCTCTCTCTCTCTCTCTCTCTCTCTCTCTCTCTCTCTCTCTCTCTCTCTCTCTCTCTCTCTCTCTCTCACTCTCTCTCTCCTAATCCTATTATTATTTACATTTTCGCAACACACAATTGATATAAAGATCTAATACTTATAAATAAAAAAAAAAAAAACCTACCATTTAAATTACACGAAAAGGTAATTAAAATATCATAATACTCTTATACGATAGAATTCATTATTTAAAATACATTAGATGGGACACACGGTAGTTTATAAAATTTGCATAAATTTAGCAAAGATATATTCAAGCACCTGTCATTAATTCACACATTTAAGCGTGCGAATTGAGTAGTATTGTAACTAATTAGAGTGACAAATGTTTTCCGCACCATTTAACACAAAATTTGTCACATTTTATATCTACGTTAGAAAATTTATATAATTCTAAATTGGTTTTTGGCAGTTTTTTTTTTTTATATAAAAAACAAAACATAAATATATTAATTTATTGTTATATTTGATGTAGAGTGATTTAAAATAAACTATGGTTCGGTATTGGTTAATTTATAACTTAATTAGGGTTTATATGATTTATGTAGTATAGCTTTTGATTTTAAAATAGTATTGAATAAATGATATGGGCTTAATGTATGTTGAAAAAAATGTTATATTTTTCAAAAAAAAAATAAATTTCGTTCGATCAACCCCAAATTTTGGATTTTTTCATTTCAAGCCATTTGAAGCCTTTTTCTTTCAAAGTCAAATGAACTAAGGATACTATAGCTTCCACTCATGAAAAGCCGCTATTTTTTTGGTCAGGAATACATAGGCCAGAATAGGGAAAACGTCATTTTTTTAATATAGCAAACAAAGCTAGATGCCTTCTTTCTAGACCCTAATAAGCTACAAGAATATGAGAAAAATGCTTTCAGTTAATATTCGCTTTTATTTATGCGACAAACAAGGAAAATTATGTTTCCCTATGCTGGCCAATGCATTAGACACCACAAACATGGCGTCAAAGCGCAATGATGTGAAAGGGGTATATTATAGCGGAGCACCCTTGATACATATACTTATGCTTTTTTCAGACATGGCTAAAGAAACCTTGTATGCGCCATGCGCCAATACGTTAATATATTATTATTATTAAAACTTAACGAGAGAAAGAGAGAGAGAGAGAGAGAGAGAATAAATTACCGTAATCCGTAGCTTTGCTCAGCACTTATAAAAAAAATACTATAATTATATACTTTCACTATAGTGTATGTATATAGTGTATGTATATGTAAATTTATATTCAAGTACCGTACTTGAAAAGTATGTACAGTACATACATCTGCAATCCTAGACATTACAACTATACATAAGTGTCTAATTTTAAACTTGAGAAAAAGTATCGTATATTCACCATTACTCTTGTATTCTTTGTCGGCAAATTATATACTGAAATATTAACTCAAGAGTATTATAGCGTTATTGTTTTGTTTTTTTACTAGAGTCTTTAGTAATGTTTATTTTTACATGAAATTTAAAACTCTTTACATTTACATATACGTAGTGCTATATCTTTGAAATCTATGTGTACTTTTTTTTTTCTTTTTAGTAATAATTCTAATAAATAAGTAATGACTAATGCGTGCGCTATGTTCATATGAAGTGAAATAAGTGAAATAAATTTTAATTTTCAGATACTTACGTTAAATCATAGTGATTATAAGTGTGTGTGTGTGTGAGTGAGAGAGAGAGAGAACTAAATAACTTGGGTATACTAGCATAAATTTTAGGGACAGGAGGGAGAAAACAAAAGAATGGAAAAAAAATGGATTGAGTATAATATTAAAAAATATATTATATTTTCTTTTTTTAACTATATACAAAACAATCATATTTTCATTGTTATAGAGGCCATTTTTATCTCTCACGAAATGATTTTAAAACTGATATTTAGCATCAGATGTATAATGTACACTCCCCCCGAATAAATCTGACCGGCTGTGTTAAAGTTACCTCATATATTTAACATTTTGAGAGATTAACGCTTCGGTCAGATTTTATTCTATAAAATATAAAATCACGCAATTTATGCTGCACGTATGCAATATAGCATAAATCTATTGCTATCCTATAATAGCATAAATGATTACGCTTTTTAAACATTATTTATATTTAAAGTGCAACCAAGAGAATACTTATTATTTAATGATACTTAAATTATGTGTTTTATTAATAAATATTGCTATATATTTAGCATGTAGTTAGCATTTATCAAAGTATATTTTATTTAGGACCAAAATTCCTATTCATAATATTTTTTTTATCTACTATTGCATATAGTTCAAAAAAATACTTTCTGAAACTTATCAGCATATTTTGCAAACACTATACGGTATAGTGTGAAAGCATAAACAGAGAGAGAGAGAGAGAGAGAGAGAGAGAGAGAGAGAGAGAGAGAGAGAGAGAGAGAGAGAAAGACTGAAAGTAAGTCAGTAAATTTGTACAAGTGACATACCAAGCACAACTTAACAGATGAAGAAAATCTATTTTAAACATCCCAACTGCATTTTTTCATTTTAAAGTATAATAAATAATGTGGCTGTAACACCTCTTTCTTCTAGTTAGCTTTGCTGGAAGAAGCTTATATTATACTATACTCATCTTGCTACTTCTTTATTTTATTCATTTCTATATAGCGTTGAAAGAAAAATTTTTAAAAGTGATTTTAAATAGTTTAAATTTTGACAGGGTGCTAAATAATCTTTAAGTAGCTTATTGAAAGATTGTATGGCTTATATACCAAAAATATAGAATCTTAGATACTTACGAATTTTTAATAATAGTTAATAAGTTAAAAGTATATTTCTTTACGCTTAAAATAAAAATAGAAATGAAAAGTGAATACTAAAAATAAATTAAATTTTGGATACCGTTGGTAGCTCACTTTTTATATAATTAATAACCGCGCATGCTTTTTATAATCTTTTTAGTTCCGTGTATGGTCAAAATCAAGCACCTATAACAATATTTAAAGGAATAGACCAGAGAAAAACATAAGCATTTATATCACAAAACACTTGATGGGACTTACATAAATAACATAAGTTTGTCTCTAAACCCAACTGTAGCTCCGTAGCAGTGATCAAAATTTTCAAAGTTATGCAACTCACACGACATTTTCATACCGATTTTTGCATGCTTCTGACGTCATAAACATGAATTTTCATGCAAATTGCATACTTTACAGTTTTTTTGTGCTCTCTCGTGGGGCTACATTAACATTCTGGTAAAAATTGTTATCAGTTTTGAAAATCCCATTGTGAGTTTATTCATTAAAAAGCACATGTGGTCTATGGCTTTAATCCAAGATGCTTTTTACCGGTGGAAAGGCAACAAAAGCTTGTGGAAAAACGGCGGGAGACCCTTAATTTTGTATCCTTTATCAATGCAGGACCGTATATGCAATATTTGGGAAAATTATTGCAGTTAAAAAAAAAAAAAAAAAAATAGCAATGACACGCATAACACTGCACTAAACTTTTATATATTTTGTAGGAGGGAAAAACCTCCGTTCAAAACCGTTATTTATTTGAATTAAATAAAAAAATGACATTCTGATAATAATAATACTTTGCATTGATTTTATAACATCTACACAATTTTACAAGTTTAATATTAAGTTTGCACCAGTGATTATTGTACGTAATTTGTTACCATGCAGTAACTTTTAAATAATTATAAATAGGTTCATAATGATCACATATTATTTTAGCTAGACAAATTTGAAACTTATATTATTTGTGTTTTTACGTTTATGTAAATATTAAATAATAAAATTTAAATAAATTTATGTTTAGATAAAGATTCTACATTGAAAAATGTTGCTACAAAGAAACATATCTCAGGGAATTAAAAAAGAAAGAAGCTTTTCCATTCTATGCTATTTTAGAAAAATTATTCCAAATTTTTATATATCAATAAAAATATAGTAAAATGAGACTTTTATAAATGTGTTAATAAAAATAAAGTTGAATCAATAAAAAGCTTCACACAAACACACTTTGATTTAATTAAATTTTACGGTATTTCAACTTTTATTCTCGATATCAAGATATAAACATGTTAGAATTGGTTTAAGATTTCGTAAGATTTTTTTTTTTTTTTTTTTTTGTAAAAGAATGTGTGGTCTCTACCTTATAAGGTTGAAAAAAAAATTTGTGGGATTTTTTTGTCGCTTCAAAACGTGTTGATGTTAATTCATGTTGATAGTCTGTTTTACATAAATTATATTGATCTTATTTCTCCTTTTAGAACTTTGAACTTGATAAAAATGAAAGAACTTCCCAAAAAAAGTTCCAGTCTCAATATGCGACTCACTCAAAAAAAAAAAAAAAAAAAAAAAAAAAGATCAACCAATAAATGTGTCTTATTTTGTTGGTCAGCCAATCACTGTTGTTGAGATTCACTTTACTTTACAGAACAAGCTTGAATGTTATATCACTGAATGCCAAGTAAAATTTTAAAAATTAAGAAATCAGTAAATTAAAACAGCGTTATCATTGTATTGTATAGAAACTATAGAACTACCTGAATATCATATAAAGAATTTTATTAAGTGCAATATCCAGTTTATTTACTTATCTGATTTTACATATTGAAAACTATAATGGAGTTATAAATATTAATAAGGTCTTATCTTTTTTTTTTTTTTTTTTTTTTTTTTTTTCAAACACGATTTTAAAACATAACCGTCTATAGTATACTACTAACAACTTTCTTATATAAGCAAGGTATTGTTATTACATTTATATAACAATTTATTCTATCATTTATTTATCTATAGATCTATTTAGCAATTATAATTGAATTGAATTTTTGTAATAAATTTATAAGGCAGTTGGTTAGCATTATCTAGTTTATAAGCACAAAAATAAATACGTATTAATCATGCTTTTTCAGCACAATTTAATTGTTTGATATTGGCCCCTTGTACATCCTTGCGCTTTGACGCCATGTTTGTGGAGCTTAATATAGGGTGTATGCGGATGACGTCATATTTATTGCGCTTGCAGGCCATACTGGAGTAGTGCATAACATTGCTCAGCATAGGACAAACTTTATTTAAGCCAATTTTCTTTGGGAAATCGGTTAATTTTTTGTTATGAAATGTGTCATTTTTCTCACATACTTGAGATACTAATTCAACATATTTACAGCATCAATTCTCTCAAAAATATTGCATAGTGTTTTTAAACTGGCAAAAAGATTTTTTTTCCTATGCCACCCATGTTATTGAGTTATCCAACATGGCGTCGACTTTAACATGAATGCATAGACCCTATATTGTCTAGCATAGGGGAAACATCATTTCTCCTCATTCAGAATTTATTTCAACTGAATGAATTTTTGTGATATTCTTGTAGCTTATTGGGAGCTAGAAATAAGACTTATTGCTAGATTAAGGTTTGAAGCTTCTTTTACTTGTAAAAATATAAAAATGATGTTTTTCTTATGCTGGTCTGTGTATTCCTGACCAACAAAATGGCGGCTTTTAAATATGAGTGCAACCTGTCTATAGCATATTATGCAATACTGCAATGTCATAATAACTATGTTATACATAGCATAAATATTATGTTTTACAGCATAATTATTTATATCGTTATTCTATTTTAGCATAATTTATCCTATAATGATATAAATGCAACATAAATTACGTAATTTATTCTTTCCATGTATTATGATAACTATTGTTTTTTTAAAAAAGATTTATTTAAGATTTTGAACGAAGTAAACGTACTTTAAAATTATAAAAACGTATAATTTAACTCCAATATCACGTGAATATTTCTTCTTAATTAAACTTTAACTCTTATCTTTCTTTATACAATTCTTATTAAAATATTTCATAATATTAATTGATAAAAAAAAAGCTATCACTCATATTATTTGACATTATATATAGAGATATAAATTCTATTCAACATAATTATGTATAACTGTATTGAAATGTAGCATGAATTGACATAATTATTTATTGTTATATAGGAGTGAGATCTAGTCGACTCGAAGGACTTCATCATTTAAGAAGATTCAATGATGACACTTCTCATATCAGGTAATATACTCGACGTCTCTTTTGTTTTCTTAATAACTGTAAGGTACTTCACATATGATAGAGATTCAATTGCTGGCATGTTAAAGGCGTAGAACACCTTGAACAAAAAAATTGTGTAATATCAAACCTATAAATCGACGTTGATTTGTCCGGAGTCATTGATTTCTAATTTATTTTCCTTTCACAAAATGGCACGAGCGGTCAATGATGTCACTGCTCGCGTGGTACATGCGCGCGTAAAAACAATCAAGCTGTGACGTCAATGACCGCTCGCGTCATTTTGTGAATGGAAAATAAATTAGAAATTAATGACTCCGGACAAATCAACGTTGATTTTCAGTTTTGTTAGGATAGTACACAACTTTTTTGTTCAAGTATTCTACACCTTTAATCGCTTCTTACGGGCTATTTAAATGGAAAAGGAAAATCCTAATTTGTTTGCACTTTGAATAATATTGACTTAAGAGTTTGAGAGCATGTTTGATGCTACTATTGAGTTCAAGTCATGCAAAAAATTTCAGATTTCCAAATTCTATCAAAATTTTTAAGTTTCAAGTCTCTAGTTTAATTGGTTGAAGAGATAATATTTTTAAAGCTTTCCGATTTATGCTTTAATATTTAAGATCTTTAGCATATTTATACCTTTGTTATATTCCAAAATATTAACATTTGTGCTTTAGAATACTGTAATTATTCAATGCAGCATAAATTACGTTTTTTTTCGTGCTAAAAAAAACAAAAACAAAAACAAAAACAAAAAAAAAAAACAAAAACAAAAACAAAAAAAAAACAAAAAACAGATGCTTAAGAATAAGTCATTTAGACACACACATCTTTACCCTATACCTCGTATAAAAGACTAACGCCCCACTAAACTGAATTTTATAATAGCAAATTATTATATATTCATAACAAGCAATAATAATAATGACAAATAAGAATCCCTTTACCAATTTGTATAATGAAGTATCTTCTTAGTTGATGACTCATATACAAGGTCAATTTGATGTTTCTAGTGGCAGTTCAGATATGACGGCGGGATCTCGTGGAAGACGCCGTGCTGAGGGAGAGGGAGGTGGGGTGTTTGGTAGACATGGCAAGAAGAGACGTCGTCTACTGCCTGAGAAATTACGTCACTCAGGTGAGAACTTATCATGATTGATGACTCTTTAATTTACTTCATTTGTGATGTATTCAGTTTTTTTATTTCTTATGGAATGCATAACACTTCGTATATTTAAAATATTAGAAATATTGATATATAGGAATTAAAATACGTATCACTTAATTATTATTTTATTTGTTCATTTCTTTATTTTCACACATATTTATTTACAAAATAAATGGTCACAATGGTCACGCTGTACTTCCAGTGGACCGATTTGCTCTTGCAAAGATATGATATAATATCTAGAAATCAAACGATAAAGATAAAGAAAACCAAGGAAAAAATAAGAATAAGAAATATCAGATAAAATTTTAAAACATATATACGTATAAATAAGAATAAAGCATGATGTTTTGTTCACTCTTATCCATCCAAACTGAAGTTATATGAGTATAGTAGGCCATACGCATGTATTGTACAAATGTAAAAAAAGTTTTAAATAAAAAAATTAGTGTCATTGATATTTTACTTACAGAATTTGAAAAATAAAATAAAGGTATTGTGTGTGTGTGTGTGTGTGTGTGTGTGTGTGTGTGTGTGTGTGTGTGTGTGTGTGTGTGTGTGTGTGTGTGTGTGTGTGTGTGTGTGTGTGTGTGTGTAATATTTAATTATTACTTTTATTTCATTCTATAATATTTGAATGATGTTAAAAAATAATTTGTACATTATACAGTACAGTAAAAGTATATTTTATTTTTTGCAAGTGTCATATACGTATTTTATTACTATTGTCTTGTTATGTTTTATTGTATTATAAGAATATAACAATCATTTCTAATTTTATCTTATTTTAATAGAGAGAGAGAGAGAGAGAGAGAGAGAGAGAGAGAGAGAGAGAGAGAGAGAGAGAGAGAGAGAGAGAAACTAAATTGTTATTATGTTTTGTATAGAACGATTGTTATCCAAAAGAAAAAATAATGAAACTGAATTTAAATTTGAATTAAAAGAGATTACACTTACTGAATGCAAATTTTACAGTTAAACTTTACAATAGTAATAATAATAATAATAAATACAGTGTTATTTTATTATCACATTTTAAATTAATAATTGAAATGTTAATTTTTTTTTATGATTCATACAAAGACGAAAATATTTTAATGAGACAAGTTTTCATTTTATTATCTTTCATGTAATTTTTAAAGAGCTATAATAAAGAAATCTAGGATTTTTTTTTAATTGAATGCTTTATTTATTTCCATACTTTAAGAAACGTTATTTTTATAGTTTAAAATATGAATAAAATATAATATACTTTGTTTTTAACTTATATGGTATTTTCAGAGATTTCCGCTGCGGAGAACAGCGTGGAACCAACTGGTAATCCCTTGGAGAACGTTCCTGCCTTGGAACAACTTGACCTTTCATGTCTCCTGGGCAGAAAGTCAAGACAAGGTTTTGTGAGAGCACCATTGTTACCTCATGCCGTTGCCACCAAATATTCCAGGTAAGAAAAGTATCAGTCTTGTACACACACACAGACAAAAATAACTATACTTAAAGACATAGAAAACATGAAAACATTTGCATTTATATCACAAAACACTTGATGGGACTTATATAAATAACGTTAGTTGGTCTCAAAACACAACTGTAGCCCCGTAGCAGTGATCAGAAAATTTGCTTTATGCAACCCGCACAACATTTTCATGTTAGTTTTTGCCTGTTAATGACGTCATAAACATGAATATTCACGCAAATTGCATACTTTACATATTTTTCAAGCTCTTTTGTGGGGCTAAATTAACATTGTGGTAAAAATTGTCATCAGTTTTGTAGATCCCATTTTGTGTTTAGAACATGTTGTTTCAATGTTTTCTATGCCTTTAATAATTATACTAGCTCATATTTAACACAATACGTTCAATACAACATAATTTATTGTAAACTGCATAATAAATACGGTACATAGCATAAATATTATGTTGTACAGTATAATGAGGAAGGTGAATTGAAATTTTTTTGTTGAGTTTATGATATTTTTGGAAAGAGCTTAAAAAAATTTTGAGGCGCTATTTTTTCTTAGAGCGATTGGAGCATGCGAAGTATTTTTAATTAATTTTTGAAAATCGATCTAAAAAGCCTGTGACGTCATCAGTCCACTTTTTTCTCGGCAAATACTAATCGTTCGAGGTTCAGTAACCAGTTTAATGAAATCAGCTCGTTCTCATGATTTAAAAAAACTGGCTACTGAACCTTCTACGGTCAATACTTTCCGAAATAAATGCCCTATTGATGACGTCACAGGCTTTTTAGGTCAATTTTCAAAAATTAAATAAAAAATACTTCCCATGCTCCAATTGTTCTAAGAAAAAATAACGCCTCAAAAATTTGTAACACTCTTTTCAAAAATGTCATAAAAAGTGGGGGTTAAAAAATTCGCCTTCCTCATTATTAATGTTATGTTGCTCCGATGTAGCCCAATCATGATACAATGACATAAATAAAGCATAAATTAAGTAATCTATTCTTTCCGTGCACGACTACATGATAATATATTTTATCATTTAAAAAACTAATGCTAAATTTGCAAAAGTATTCTTATTAGAAAAACAGGTGCTAAATTTGAATAGTAAAATATATAATCACTGTCGTGTGCACAGTATTTTTTTACTGTTGTCTTTTCAGTTAATATCTGTTAAAAGTAATAATTCTTTAAATTATTATAATTAACATTGAGAGTCATGGATCTAAAATATAAAACCCTTACAGTTTGGCATGGTGACTCCCCACAACTTTTAAAAATTTGTCCTTTTCTTGATACAGAGTATCGCTGTTCATAAAGAAATTAATTAAAAAAAATTGTCTAATTAACGATTTCTACTTTTATATCTGTCTAAGGCCTGTTCACAATGGCGCGTAAATTTACGTATATAACAACTCTTATGTATAAAGATACATCAAGCAATGCAAATTTGTATTCTTACGTGAAATGTATGTGAATTTACACGCCATTTGAACAGACCTTATTACGACACCTCCCGTTACACAAAATAAAACAAATGATAACATTTATTTTCTTGTTATATAAATACATTAATCAATCATAGTATTATGTAATTGTATAAAATAATAATAATTATCTAATGACAGTTTAAGACTTTTTACAATGCAATTTTCAATTTATATACTTAAACCTAATTTCACAGAAAAAAAAAAGGTATAATAAATTATATAATTAATACGTTCCACACCTAAAATTCATACAGTAATTGTATAGAGAGAATGAGAGAGAGAGATCATTTATATTATGTATGACTCATGTATGTATATACCTTCAGTCATTGACATTGTTTTATTGTGAATGGCGGGTATACAACAGTACATACTTGATTTTTAGCCATCCGCCCACTTTATATAGATCTAATAGATATAGTTCATATAAGTTAACATATTATGAAGAGATATTGGTCTCTGTCATAAAAATATTCATGTATTGTTACAGTAAAGATGTCTGTTTGTCTATTATTTATCCTTTGTACGAGTATAAAGAAAAATTGCACTTTTTATACTTTTTGTTATTATGATGTAATAACTTTTGGGGTCTCTCTCTCTAAAAATTGGTACATTACTTTAGTTAAGAATACTAACTTATTTAAGATAATCAGTTTTAAGTTATTATGAGTAGCTATATAATGCATTTTAGCAAATTATTAACAATAGCTTCTTTGACTTAAAATATAGTTTAAAAAAACTTAAATTATCTATTTTTAATATAGTGCTAAAATGCATTATTTTAGCTACCCATAATAACTTAAAAGTGTATATCTTAAATAAGATAGTATTCGTATTCGTAACTAAAGTAATGCACCAATTTTTAGAGTGTACTCTTGAAAAGTGATTATCTAAAATATAAGCTATAGAATTCGTAAATAAAGTAATGCACCAATTTTTAGAGTGGTATATTAAATTAATCACTGTACCTTTTTAGTTTTATTTTTAAATTTACGTTAAAAAGTTATATCAACTCCCTTGGTGGCGGCCATATTGGTGGTGCAATTTATACAATTTGTTATTATTAGCATTAGTACTCGGAAAAAATGACTACTTATCAGCCAATTAAAATATTGTGACATTAGATAAGTGATAACTAAGACCGTTAAAATAAAAATAAAATCAATGTGTTCAAGGTTTATTTATGTATAATAAGGTTTTTTAATTTTAATTCTGATACTATAAATGATAAAAAAAGTAAGTTATATCTTTAATAATAATAATTAACAGCTTATATTGAGCAAAATCAGGAAATCTCTAAATTTAACCCGACAGTACAGTCAGTTACAATTTTCAATTTAAATAAACAATAAGTTCATTATCTTAATATATTTTAAACAAATGTATATTGATAAATTTTAAACATTTCTTTTCTACTTGTTAAACATATTTAAATTACCATACAGGGTCGGACTGGCCATAAGGGCTACGCGGCATCCCCGCCGAGGCCCCCCCCCCCCCAGTTTTGAGGCCCTCAAACTGGTAAAAAAGGTAAAAAAGGGGCGTGGTTGCAAAAAATGAGGCCCCTCTCGGAGGATCCCCGCCGAGGCCTTTTCACCCCAGTCCGACCCTGTTACCATATATCATAATTGTGTCTATACAGTTGATTCTTTAAAGTTTCTTGTTTTCTCACCGTGGAAATTGATACTTCATATTCATAAGCACGTACAAGATTATTTCTTTTTATGATAATAAATTTTTACTAGGTATCATAGTAACTGGGTATGCATTCATGTTAAAGTTGACGCCATGTTAGATCACTCAATACATGGACTGGTATAGGAAAATGACCCATTTTGCCAGTATATAAAAATATATAGCAGTATTTGTGAGAACATTGCTGCTGTTAATAGGTTGAATTATTATATCAAGTATGTGCGAAAAATAAAACAAGATTGACCGATTTACCAAAGAAAATAACCAAAAACAAAGTTTGCCCTATACTGAGCGATGTTGTTCATCGCTCGCCAGTATGGCATCGAAGTGCATTAAATATGACGTCATGCGGATACACCCTATAGGGTGTATGCATTCATGTTAAAGTCGATGCCAAGTTGGATCACTCAATAACATGGGTGGCATAGGAAAATAACTCATTTTGCCAGTTTAAATAACATGCAATAATTTTGATAGCATTGATGCAGTAAATAATGCTGAATTAGTATCTCAAGTATGTGAGAAAAATAACATTAACATATTTTTTTAAAGAAAATGTCCTAAAACGAAGTTTTTCCTATGCTCATGCAGCAATGTTGTCCACTACTCCAGTATGGCCTCTAAGCGCTGACGTTATAGATACACCCTATATGTATAGACCGCTTGCACTCATATTTAAGAGCCGCCATTTTGTTGGTCAGGAATACATAGGCCAGCATAGGAAAAACATCATTTTTATTTTTTTAATAGCAAAAGAAGCTTCAAACCTCAATCAAAGCCTTTTATTTCTAGCTCCTAATAAGCTCGAAGGATATGAGAAAAATTTGTTGTGTTGAAATAAACAATTTTTTATGTGAAAAATTAGGAAAAACGAAGTTTGCCCTATGCTGGACAATGCATTAGTCACCACAAACATGGCGACAAAGCGCAAGGATGTGCAAGGGGTCTATAGATACAATTTAGAACAAATTCTTTGTATATATTTAAATTTCAAGTCAGGTATTAATGAAACATAAAGTTATAATTTACTAACAAAAATAAGTAAGATGACCTTTAGTGGATTTATTTGACCTAAGTGACAGAAACAGTCTGTATTGTAGGCGATATGATTTGACAATTGACATGTAAAGTACTTGAACTTTTATTAACCTCTCATTACAATGTAAATATGATCTGAGATTATATACATACATATATAATTTTTTATTGAAGTGCATTTGAAAATAAATTTTATTGCATTATATTTATTATTACGTTCATTATATTTAAGTATTAAGCTATAGGGTGTATCCTCATGACGTCATATTTAATGCACTTCCATACCATACTATAGTAATGCTGTTCGTAAACCCTGTTCTCTTGCACCAAAAAATGCGCATTCAATTTGAATAACCAAAGGCGATCGTCATTTTTGGTGCAGAGAACAGGGTTTACGAACAGTATTAATAATAGCATCATAGCTCAGTACAGGAAAAAAACTTTATTTTTGGTTATTTTATAACTGGGAAAAAATCACAAAATTTTGAAGTTTAATCTTTCAAAAGTTTTAGAATTAATGGCTTTAAATGGAGATTTCGTGTCGTGTTATCTAGGACTCTTATCAAGTTTATTGCATTTGCACATGGAAATCATTACTCCTTGTGATCAGGACTTTACATACATCCCTTCATCATCCTCCTTTTCCTTTTAATCGATCAATTATTATTAATTTTTTATTTATTCACGATAAATTAAAATATTTTAAGTCTATATCATTTTACATTGTTATTAAATGAAAATAAAATATACCACACAAACTCAGTTGGTTACGTAATTTTTACATACAAATTTATGAATGAAATTATTATTTTTTACATATATATATATAACTGAAAATCATAAAATTTATGTTTTTTTAGTGTTTTCAGTTGTCAATTAGTAAATACTGGTAAAACCCATTATTGAATGTAAAAAATATTCTTGTCTGATCATTTTTTAAGATTTACTTCATATATGTTATACAGAAAAAGCAAAAAAAAAAAAAAAAAAAAAAAAAAAGTTTAATTCATTAAAATTATTTTACTTTTACTTTTAATAATTGAAAATCTTATTTCCGAGAATAAAATACTGACTAAAATCGTTGCAATCTGCTATTTGAAGAGTCATAAAAAAATTAATATAAATAAAAAATAAAAAAATAAAAAAAACTAGAAATTCCTAACCTTGTTGACCTATACAATAAAAAAAGCTATCCTATTGTAATGCAGTAACATTAATTAATATTTATGTAATTATAATAATATAGCTACTTAATAAGCATATACACATACAGTTTTATAATGTATAATTAACATATGAGACAAGAACAATGAAGCATAAGTCAATATACATAAACTTTACTATATTCACATTACGTGTGGGTTCGAATCCCGTCAAGTAACTTTTTTTTTTTTTTTTTTTTTTTCAAATTTCCTACGAATGTCTGTATGCAGGCGGACTGGTTTAAGGTGCATGCACTTGTCTTTAAGTGTAGGATTTATATAATAATTTATCACTAAAAAATATTTAATTTTTGTCACATAAACACGTGTTAAAGCTGTTCAAGTTTTGGGTTTGATATCCAAAATTTCCATAACGATAACGATACTATACTCTAGCCTCTCATTTTAACGATATCGTTATTTTAAAACATTGACCATGATAACGATACTAATACAATTTTGATAAAGATAATATTTCGATAACAATAACTAATATAAATCATATGAAATGTTTCTATTGAAATAAATATCTTTGTAATCTTGCTTTTTTTTTTTTTTTTTTTTTTTTTTTTTTTTTTTTTTTTTTTTTTGCACTTTTTTTTGCACTTTTTTTGCACTTTTATTAATGTTGTGTATTTTTTTTTTGAGTAAAAAGTCTCGGTAACAAAAATATCATAAATTTTTGTTAATGTATAACGATAATCTATAATGCACGGATAAACATATAATATCCATATCGTTATCGTAAATGCCATACTTGAACCCAAGACTGTTGATGCTATAGCAGGACGACAGAAATTATATAAAACATAAATGCATTATAAATAATGTAATTTTATTTTTCAGTGTGCTTTGAAAACTTTTATAGTGATTTATTATATTTTATTTTTAGCCTCAAAAAATAATATATATATATATATATATATATATATATATATATATATATATATATATATATATATATATATATATATATATATATATATATATATATATATATATATATATATATATATATATATATATATATATATATATATATATATATATATATATATATAATCAAAATTATAATCATTGAAAATTTATATAAACAATAAAAAGTTTTTAGAAGATGTATTACTTTAAAAAAAGTTTATATAAGTTCATTATGCTAATAATAAATAAATTAGTCATAGTTTTTTAACCACGTCATATGTGGTCATATAAAATAAGGCTTGCGTGTTACTATACTTCAGTCATAAAAAATCATGTACAAAAAAAAAAAAAAAAAAAAAAAAGACTTAAATTTATAAGCTATAACAATCCATATGTTTTAATACTTTAGCAGTACTATAGACATACTAAAACTTTTTTTATCTGCATATTTTAGGCATATTAGTTGTTAACTATAGTATTGTTTTGTATTAAGTAATAAAATTAGGTTGTAGCATGAAACTTATTATATTAAGACATAGAAAAATACATGCTTAAAATAAAAACAAATATAAAAAGTATTAAAAAATAATAATAATAATAAATATTTTGTTATACATTTTTTTAACACTTCAATAGATGTTAAGATGATGCATTATTATATTCTCTGCAACTTGAGAGTGAGGCTTTGGAGACCAAATTCATCGGCCGTTAACGGGTGACTATATTGCTTTAAAATCGTTATTTCCAATCGTTAATCGTTTTTAAATCGTTATGAACAAAAATGTCATATTTATAATAAAATATTTTGGAAATAATACTTTGTATAAAACTTATATGAAATTATATCTCTTCGGCTTTTCATATTAAATTAGCTCTTTTTTTCTTTAAATTGTATTTTATATTTTTAAACACGTTTAAGTGACCTCGAACTTTGACCTCGGGCAAAGTGTCAACAAGATTTTTTTTTATTGCCAATTATTTTCCAAATCAGCTCGCGCAAGTATATAACCATAATTTTATCTTTTATGGTATTCTAGCTACAAATTAGGAAATTCGAGACTATTGTACAAATTGAGTTTTTTTGTTTTAAAAAAATTAGTGGATTTTTTTTTTACTGGTGTAACAGAATTGCTTGCAATGTAAACAAACAATGTAAAACAGAAAGAAAAAAAGAAGAAAAAAATGCCAACAACAATTTTTTTGTTTTGTGCTTAATGGCTGATATTATCCGATCCTCCTCATTCATATCAGCAATGTATTACTTTTTACTTGTTAAAACAATTACGTATACGTTTTTATTTAAATTAAGATACTGAATATTGTCAAAATCAATTAGAATCTTTATAAAGTATTTATATGTATAAAAAAAATTTATTACTGTCAATTGAGATAATAATCTGTAACCAAAAAATCTTGAGTCATCTATTTTCAATTTATTTTAATTGACAAGTTCAATAGATGTCTGATGCTTTGATTAAAATCAATAAGACACTTGGCAATCAATTATTTCATCATCATATTTTTAATATACACAACACATACACGCACACACACTTTTCTTAATCTCCTATTTTTATAATATCTTAAACACATTTAAAAATCATCATTAAAAAATAAAAGAACAAGAAAGTTAAACAGGTTAAATTCCTTTATAATTTAAAGTCCATTATTCTCTTTTTTTAAGTTTGAGAATAATAAGATAAAAAAATTAATACAATTAACAATTAAAAAACAAAATTACGTGGTACATTGGTAAAATTATAATTACAAATTTAATCTTGAAAAAAAAAAGTGAAAAAAGTTAAATCTAAATTAAAATATAAATAACTGATGCTACTGTCTTGAAATAGATTTTTAATGCGTGAAAAGAAACTACACAAATTTTTCATATTAAAAAAAAAAAAATAATGATAATAATAATAAAAAAAAAAAAAAAAAAGACAACATAATAATATGGCCAATTTTTTGTCAGATTCATAAATGGATTTGGGATGAACCAAATGAACGTTAAGGTAACTCATCAATAACTTAAGGTCAGCTTGTAAAATGTATGGTTACTTTTTCATTATGATGGGTTTGTCCAAAAATTAGCCAATTATTGTGAACGTTGATTTTTTCCCCCCATTATATGTATCATATTTCGGTTAATATAAAATGTGATAAACTTATAAAGATAACTTAATTATCTATTTCTACATTGTACAGGGTGTTAATAAAATACGGCATGATTTTAAACGCCTATAAAATTAAGAAAATTTAATTTGTCTCAAATGTTCAATATATTTAATTAAGTCAATCATCAATTCAAGCTACAGTAGGAAGAAAAATGTTTTTTTTTTGGGAGTCTCTATTTATTTTTTATTATTATTTTCTTTTTAATTTTTTTTTCAAGCTCGCAAATCATTATTGCGCTCTTAAATTTTAAAGAAAGAAAAAACAAAGACTTCAATTTGATATATTAAACGTTTGAGAAAAGTTAAATATTCTTAATTTTATAGTTTAAAATCATATCGTTTTTTATAAACACCCTGTTTATTATTCTTGAGTGCTTTTTAGATTTATTTTACCATTTTAATATTGATATAGGTTGTTTAACATTTACATTTAAACTTAAAATTATATTAATTTATTTCATTCTATATTTTACTGTCTTTAATGTATTGGTTCAGAGATAGGATATTTTATTGTAACTATACAGTCTGTCTGTACCTATTGTCTATATTTTTTTATGTATTCTAACAATTTACGACCAAAGTATAGTAAAATTTTAATGTTATAGAGTGCATTGCTATTGAAGAAATTGCATTTTATTATTATGATGCACATAATATAATATATTATATTACTTAAAATTAAAGTAATATAATGAATGACTGTTTATTTAATTACATCCAGACAGTCGGCATTCCATTCATAATATTATATAATGCATCAATAGCCAATCATCAATAAGTAATAATAGCAACGAGAAAGTAATCATGATCATGTACACTGAAAAAAGAAAGTACTAGTCTAGACTTTTTAGCTGCATAATGAAAATAAATATCCGCACAGACCAAAAAAACTTGCAGTATAAAATTGAATTTTCGAAGACAAATATTAAATAGTTTTAACCTCTATAATTTAACTTTTTTACATTGGTGCAGCATCGTCTTTTTGTTCCCAATAACTGTATCTCAAAATCTAAAAAGAAAGCTTCCAAACGTTATGATGCCATTTGAAAGTTAATAGTTACAGCTAATTATGATAAAATTTCAGAAACAGTGATTATCAGATGAGAGAGAAAATAATGATTTTTATTGATTTAAAATTAAATGGGCCTAAAACTTCAAAAAATCGTAATTTAAAATCTAGCATGATGACACCACAATCTTTTTAAAATTTTGAAGATACTTTTATCCTATAATGTATCACTGTGCAAAATTTCAGATTTTTCTTCTTTTTAACTTTTTAGTCAAATCCTGAAGTTGCTGATTTCCCTCCTTAAAGACACACTTAACGCTAAAAAATAAGTATTTTTTTTATCCTTCTCCAAAACAACTAAATAGAAATTAGTCGTTTGTTTGTCTTTTCTGACAGTTTAACTAATGGTTTATTGTTTCAACTTGCAGGGGTAAATTTATATTTTTTGGACTAAAAAAGTTGTATACGCATATTGGTCAATGTCTTATAATAATACAGGTCACGTTATTTAGGAAAAGATCATTTTATTTTGTTAGCAAGTGTACACTGTAGGTTATATAAAAATAGTTCTTTATGAATGTCTCTCGGGTACAGTTATTGTCTTTACATCAACTTTTGCAAAAGTATATTACTAAAAAAAAAAAAAAAAAAAAAAAAAAAAAAAAAAAAAAAAGTAAGTTAACTTATCCCAGTACGAAGATGAAAATAAATAATTTAATTCTTTTTATATAGAGAACATAACGTTCAAATTTATTGTCTTCAAAGTTGGTAACTTTATTTTCTTCCTTATATAAGTCAAATTTTTTAGGTTATGAGATTTTTTTTTATAACATTCTATTTCTACGAAATATAATATGTATATAAATATGATTTATTGATTAAAATTTATTATATCTGCTCTATAGTTTTATATGTTATAGAATAAAGAAATATGTTTAATATGTAAATAAGTTTAGTATAGAAATGAGTTATTAAAAAGAAAATAATCAATGAACATTTTGCATTAAACAATTTTAGGTATTTCTAAAAAAGTGTACACCTAGAATTTTGCGCGGCTCGATGAGTGCGCAAATAAATTCATTAATTCAACTTTTATGATTACTACGGTGAACGACTGCTCATAATATGGTGTCTTGTAAAAGCAAGGCCATGGCGGGACTCGAACCCGCATCTCTACGCTAATATAAGAATTAACCATTAACCCTTAGAAGTATTGAAGCAGTGTAAGAGTGGAGTGTTGGGATGCGGGTTCGAGACCCACCGTAACCTAACTTCTTCAAGTCACCACCTGAAAAACTTTTTTTTTTTTTTTTTTTTTTTTTTTTTTTTAAATCCAGTATTTACTGAGATATAGTATTGCAGAAGATACACCAATGATATTTAAACGTATTATCAGTGACATTTTTAATGCTTCTAGTATTAAATTCCGTATATATAAATTTGTGAAAATATAACCAATTTCTATATTTTACCACAGCTCTAATGTTGCGTGCGTTAGTAACGAAAGAAATTTAATGGAAGAGTAGTCTACAGTATAGATAGTAATTTTAAATATTTAAAAAAAAAAAAAAAAAAAAAAAAAAAAATCAAACGGCCTATCTAAATTTTTACAAATATTTAAATTGAAAAATTGGAATAAAAATCTTTGTGACGTAATAACTGTAAAAACTACACTACCTAAAAAAAATTAAAAAGGGGGGAGGGGTTTCAACGCAATTCATTATTCTACGTAGAGTGATGCTTCTTCTTTTCGATTTATTTCTTTTGAATACAAATTTACAAATACAAGTTTTAAAATTTTGCTATGCTCCTTAGAAAGACATAAGATAAAAAAAAAAATAAAAAAAAAAAAAAAAAAAAAAAAAAAAAAAAAAGCAATACCTAAAAATTAATTAACAAAGCTATAAAATGAGTCAGCATTTCTAAAGTAATGACAATAATTAAAGTGACTATAACGATTGAATTTTCAATGAAGCAGTCTTAAATAATGCTTCAGTAAATTCATTGATTTAATTATTGATAGTATAATTGAATCACGTCACCAGATTTCAATTATTACTAATTGATTATTTTTTTTTAACACACACACACACACACACACACACACACACACACACACACACACACACACACACACACACACACACACACACACACACACATATATATATATATATATATATATATATATATATATATATATATATATATATATATATATATATATATATATTTGTAATATCTAATTAAAGTAGTTTAATTGATATTGAAAGCACTTAGAAAATTACGAATGTATACGTGACTATCAAATTGGCATAAAAAAAATCGTAAATTTTTAATAACATTTTTTGAACGATTATGTTTTTGTAACATAAAAATCAACTTAAATTTTCAAATTTTCAAAAAAAAAAAAAAAAAAAAAAAAAAAAAAATCCACTGCTTTAGTATAGTAGTGTATGGTATAGCTAGGAAATAAAAGTGGGTAAAAGTACTATTATATAAATACTGAATTAGTTAAAAATAATTACAATAGCATATTATGCTAAACTGCGGTTAACTAAGCATCAAACTTCAGATAGTATTTCAGGCAGCTGACCATGAAAAATATCGCTAAAGAAGGGGAAAAATTATTGAATTTATTATTATTACTTTTTTTTAGCTTGAATCATTAAGTATTTATATTTCTTCCATTCAAAATAGTAATCCATTAAAATACTAATCCATTAAAATACTAAAGAACTAAAATAATATAATAAAAAAAGTGTACTATTATATAAATCTGTATTTTGAATTAAGAAGTCTCTTAGAGACCTGAAATTAGGAAAATAGTACTTTATCATAACGTGTTTTTATGCTAGTAGAATGGAGTAGATAGATGTACGTTGAAAATTAAAGATGTAATAAATTATACTATATAGCTCAATGCAGCAACATTTATACATATAATAGCATAATTTATGCTATATTGTATAACAATTATACTACATAGCAAAATAGCTAAGATGTTCAGCATAATTACTTATGTTATTACAAAACAGAACATTTTGTGCTCTATAATACAATATAGTAGTTATTCAAAGCAGCATAAATGACGTATTTTTTTTCCAGCTTTGAGTATCTAACTTGTTTTGAAAAACCAAATAAATTATTGGATTCTATAAAAAATACTTCCACATTAAAATTTTTTTTCAAACAAGTACATGAATTAACAACACATTTTGAATAGGTTATTTGAAATATTGACTCCGAATATTATTATTTAACTTTGTATACATGTTACTATCGTTAAATTAAAGTTCTCACCAAATATGGTTTTAGAAAATTTTTATAAAGTACTGTGTGTACTGTGTACATATAAATAAGTGTATGTCGGCGGCGACTTGAACATTAAAATACAGATTGAATATAGATGACTTGTGATTGTTTGATTAATAATAGTGCGGCTGTCGAAGACGTTTGTTATAGCAGCTTTTACATGATGCGATGAATATACTATACATGGATAAAAATAAATACGTATTTTCTTTTTTATTAATAAAAAAATAAAAACATAACATAAATCCCAACCGAAGACAATGCAGTCTTATCGGTGGGTGCTTAATCAACATAATATAAAAATGTTAGTAAGTATTAAAAAACTTTACAATAATAATTCAACAAAATCAGTACATTCCCCCCCCCCCTTTTTTACCACAAGAATATAAAGATATTGTTGTAATAATTATGCTAGCCCATTTTCAGCATAATTTATATATAATGCTATGGGTAATAGCTGTGTTATGGAGCATAACTATTATGTTGTGTAGCATAATTATTTATGCTATTTCTATTTAGTATCATTTGATATAAATAGACCATGAATTAAGTAATTTATTCTTTTCGTTTATAGAATGTATCTCAAAGTTTATTTTATTTAATAACTTATAATTTAGCTGGCTTATTGGGGCACTTCATCCATTTTTGTAACTCTTTATTTAATTTATTAAAAAAAATTTTTTTTGATTTTTTTCTTAATGGTGTGATCATTGTTAAATTGTTGAAAAATTTAAACATTATGCTTCATTTTCATGCAAAAAGTTAAGTTATCAACAACTTGATGGGTAAATTCTTGTGCTATATAATTTTAGAGAAATTAGAAAAAAATAGTTATAGTAAAAAAAAAAAAAAAAAAAAAAAATCTTTGCTTGGTTATATGAATATATAAGTACGGACAATACTAAAAACCTAATAATTAAAAATGCTCATTCTGTCTAATACAGCCAAATTTATGATATATACTTCACAATTACTATATACAATATTCAGTATAAATATTATTTTGTACTGCATAATTATTTGTGTTCTATTTAATAGCATAAATGCAGCATAAATTAAGTGATTTATTCTTTGAGTGGGAGTAGCAAACCCTAATGGAAGTTAAAATGCTCATGCAATGATAGTATAGGCCATAGGGTATATAGGATTTCTTGCTGCCCAATTTTTACTTCTGTGACTACAAAAAAAAAAAAGAAAAAAAAAGTGAAAATGAATTGCGAATGCCCATGCACCCCTTGCGTATATTTAAAATTTAATGTGCTTCTATTATTAACTATAAACAGACAAAAATTTCATGTAAACACAACTCTAAAAACAGTCAACAACTGTTGTACTCATGTCACGTGGGATACAATTCTTCATCTCACAATTTTTTTTTAATGCTTGTGTAACCGGTTCTCAAATTTCAGATATAGATTTTTCGTTCAAATTGAAGTTTGAATATATGAGAAAAGCAAGGTAGACTGGATTAATGGCCTTGTCAAATATTTATTTAAACATTATTTTAATTATTGTTAATTAATCATATTTTTTAGTATTATAGATAGTATACCTTGTGGTGATTCATAAAATTTGGAAGGTTTTTTTAAGAAGGTAAAATAATCATATACATAATTTTATGTATTTTTTTTAAAAAAGAAAGAAAAAAAAAAACTTGTTATACAAGTAGCAAAAAGTTTATTTTTTTTTAATTCTTTTTTATTTGTCTAAAATTTTAGACGTTTAATGATATTCATAAATCTTGCACCCTATGCCCAAAAAAAGAAAAACAAAAAAAATACAATCCCTTTTAGAATTAGGTTATCGTCATATATTTTTGTATTCCTGAATATAGAACAGATGTTATAGCAATATTAATATATTTGAATATCAAATTTCCAAAGATATTTAACATAAATTTACATAAAATTTCAGTATTATGTCTTTAAAATGTGACTTTTTTGCTCACCTCCCTCAATAATATTATTATTATTATTACAAGTTTTGTATATCATGATTTTATTAATATTATTATCAATTTACGAACTTTGCATTAGAGTCTTTTTCTTTGTTTCAAACCTAGCGATTAAATTCATTTTTTTCCATAAGAAAAGGATTGAGAAAACGTTTTGAACACAGTAAATGTACAACAGCAATGTTAATAATTAAAGTCTAGTGCGATTTTTGAATTGACCTTTAAAGTTGTCAGTTAATCAATAAAGTGATGACCATCATTTTTTTTTTTTTTTTTTTTTTTGCAGTGTCTCTTTGTAACCCAAACATCTGAAAATATGCAGTATTACAATAAAGTTTTTTGAACCACACCGATTTAACGTTTAACTCTACAACATATAATAATAATAAAAGAATGATTTATTTATTTAGTTCAAAATATATAATATATTATTTCAATGGTGACATATCCTAATTTTTTTTTTTTTACAAAAGTTGCTGACACAATAGACTTTTACAATGAAATTTGCTAGCAATATAATATGACCCAACTGTGGAGATATATATGACCTCTGACCTCTGCTCTTAAACACGTGTGCAATGTACACTTGCAAAAATAAAAACAAAATATAATACATTTCAAAAGTTTCAACAGTAATATATATAATGAGAAAAACAAAAGAAAAATTATAAGTTATTTTTATTGTATATAATTATTCTGAAAGAGGGCATCTTTTTGAATCGATTATTGCGAGTTTTTTTTAGATCATTAAAAAAAAAAGGTGATATGATGTCACTGTCGATGAACGCAGAAATCATCAAATTGACGTCATAGCACGATTTTCAAAAATATAATTAAAACTACGCAATGAACTCAAATTCTCAAATATTTTAAAATTATACATCAAACAATTCAAAATATGCAAAAAATAAAAATAAATAAACGTTTTCTTTCTCATTCTATTATATAGCTTTTAAGATTACGAGTATTTTCCTTACTAAATTTCCTTAATAAATTGACATCTATTATGCAATTATTTTCATTATGACTTAACGCAATTAATTTCTTTACAATGGATTAAAATAAAACAAACATACATATGACAAAAAAAAAAAAAAAAAACGAAAACAAAACGAAAACAAAATTATGACTCACGGTCACATAGAAAGTTAACACACACACACAATACTTTTTTTTTTTTTTTTTTTCAAAAAAGTGACACTGTGTGTTTATTAAGATGTTAGACAAAATGATTAATTATATTTTTGGTATTATGTTAACACTAATAAATTGCTAACATGATACGTTTTTTTTTCTCTCTCTTTACCTCCGCCCATATGTAGTTATATTATTTATGCAAATGAGGATACTAAACTTGATGGATGATTTACTTTATGTATACTTATATTATGACTTAACGCTTTACTTTGTATTCTATATTTATCATCTAAGCACGTGTACAAGAATTGCCCGTTTGAAGCGTTATATTATACTTGTTTGTTTATTTGTTTGTTTGTTTACTTTTTTATTATTTTTGTTGATTTGTTTATACTTACTTACTTACTTACTTACTTACTTACTTACTTACTTACTTACTTACTTACTTACTTACTAACTTACTTACTTACTTACTTACTTACTTACTTACTTACTTACTTACTTACTTACTTACTTACTTACTTACTTACTTACTTACTTACTTACTTACTTACTTACTTACTTACTTACTTACTTACTTACTTACTTACTTACTTACTTACTTACTTACTTACTTACTTACTTACTTACTTACTTACTTACTTACTTACTTACTTACTTACTTACTTACTTACTTACTTACTTACTTACTTACTTACTTACTTACTTACTTACTTACTTACTTACTTACTTACTTACTGACTTACTGACTTACTGACTTACTGACTTACTGACTTACTGACTTACTGACTTACTTACTTACTTACTTACTTACTTACTTACTTACTTACTTACTTACTTACTTACTTACTTACTTACTTACTTCATTTTACTTACTTACTTCATTTTACTTCATGATACATGTTGCTATTCCTGTTTTAAAGTTAATTAAAGTAAAATTAATAAATTGGATTTGTTATGTTTACAGACGAAAGAATCCAGTTGAACCAGGCAACAGGTACCTGATTGCAGAGTACGAATGTGAGGCTGGGTACAATTTAGTGAACCCAAGTGAGGACCATTTGTTCTGTAGTTCCGAGCAGTGGTACGGAATCAGACCCAAATGTGTTCGTAAAGGCGAGCTTGGTACGTATACTTTTTTTTAAATAAAATATCCTTTATGCCTTTATCATTTAAAAATCCCAAACAATATTTAGGATTTTCTTTTCAATTCTTTAGAACAAATTAGTGAGAAAAAAAAAATACACGTATTAACATAGAGCTTAGTTGCATTTATGACAATAATTCTAATTCACAAGAGAGAGAGAGAGAGAGAGAGAGAGAGAGAGAGAGAGAGAGAGAGAGAGAGAGAGAGAGAGAGAGAGAGAGAGAGAGAGAGAGAGAGAGAGGAGAGAGAGAGAGAGAGAGAGAGAGAGAGAGAGAGAGAGAGAGAGAGAGAGAGAGAGAGAGAGAGAGATGAGCATGAGATAACAAATTATTGTTGTATTTTTTTAAAAAATGAATGTATATTTCAAAGATAAATTTGTCAAAAGTGTTTTGATAAACTAATTTCAAGAAAACATCAAGAAAATCACAAAATATTGTGAAGAGAAGATATATATTTCAGATAGTGGACAATTTTGCTAGCACAATTAATAATAAAATCATACTTTTAGCTTTAATATAGAATTTTATATTATAACTTTCGTATAAGTTGTAACATAATATTAATATATACATTTTAACAATATTTTCCACGTACTTTATTGAACATCTCTTCACTATAATTATAGTAAGTCCTTCAATTGTTTGAGGTACTCGTATATGGTCCTGACGGAATTAATGGCACAAAACTCAATTAGTGGCCAGACGTGTTAATGAAAACTTTAAAAAAATAAGAATAATTATCTCCGTAACCAATAAAACTACAGAGATATAATATAAAAATTTGGATACTCAGGTTAAAGGGTTGATGGTGGCATTAAAACTACTCTCAAGTCAATATTTCTTAGAGTATCGTTAATCGATATTTTTCACTGCAATAAACCATAAAAAGCATTTATACTGCCATTGATTGCATTACGACCATACTCTTCTGTGATCAATTTACAAAAGTAATGAAAAAGTGGATTATCAAATTTTGAAAATTTTATCGTGTATTATCGGTGAGACGCTAAGGAAAAGCTTTGGATCCACTGATTTCTATGTTTTAACATTTCTGAATCCTGTTTTTTTAATTTTTTGGAAAAAACTACTACACCCAGGCTGGAATTTTTTTTAACTGCGGGATATTAAAAACACTTTTAAGTGTTGAAAGCAATAATATTGATTTTTCATCACCGATAACTTCTATTAATTACACGCACTTTGATTGTTGTCACAAATATATAAAAATGCATGAAAATACGGAGCAACTGACGTCAAATTTTAAAACCAAATTTATGAATCTAAAAATGAATCTAAAAATTATCAAGAAAATTTCCCATTTTATCGTAATATAATTTTTTGTTATCCAGTTGCTATCACAGAAGATAGCAGTGATGCCAACATGCTAGACTGCGGATTTAACAACGGAGGATGCGAGCAGGGCTGCCATCTGTCAACAGATGAAGAGGAAGATGCAGAGACGAGTAGATTTGTGTGCACGTGTTTTCAGGGATACATCGAGGATCCTTACAATGACAAGAAGTGTATCGGTGAGTGGCATTTTTTTTTTTTTTTTTTGCTTATTTTTAGCACCTACCGATTTCATGAAAATTTTTATTATAGAAAAATAATTACAGTTAAGTTATTGATTTATTAGTAACAGAGTACAATTTTTTTTAGTAAAAGTCATACAGTACATAATAGCGCACCATAACAGTACAGTCACTACGACTTTAAAAATTTTAGGCTTTCGTTTGTATAGAGTGGTTTCGCTTACTGATTTGAGCTTGCACTTATACTCAGCCATACTTGAGTAGTAAATAACATTGACCAATAAACAACAAACATTTTTTTTAAGTTAAGAAATAACAAATAAACTAATGTTAATTTATTTTACATATACGTACTTTACTGTAGGTTAAAATGAGCTGTCTACACCTGACATTTTTCCTCGTAGAAATATTTAATTTTCTAATGAAAAAGTCCCAAAAAGAGTTTTTCCTATGATGCCAATTTATTACCAATGCATTTATCTATACTTAAGAAAGGAACTATGTTTTTATTATATTATGTAAATGCTCCATTAAAATAATAATATGCATTTATTCAGTATGTAACATTACATTAATTGAAGTCAAAAGTCACCTTTGGATATTCTTTATAATATGATAATACATTATAATACCCTAAGACAATATATTTAAATTTCATACACCACTCTCTCTACAATATAATTATACAATATAACAAAAATACAATGCTGTTTTAAGTTTTTTAATCTACACGAGAAAATAAGAAAATGCACCGTCACAACTATAACTAACACGATTTCATCAATGTTTTTATTCATAACAACATAATTTATGCTATATATAATGGATAATAATTATTCTGTACAGCATAATCATTAATATAATTCTAAAACAATAACTTAATGCTATATTATAAAACATAAATTATATAATTTTCTTTTATCCGTGAAATATTAATAAATTATTTCTACTGTCTACAGTTTTAATAATTCAAGTTTATATAAATATTATTCTTTACATTTTAAATTGTTTTTAAAACTTCTATTTTATATAAGAGCAATGAAACAATAATGTAAAATAATAATGGAACTAATTCAAGTGTAAAATGAAAATTTAAGTAGTTTGAATTATTTATAAACGTTTATGTGAATCTTTTTTACATTCAAAAGTTTTATAATACGTAGACAGTTAAAGGAGCTGTAATTTACATTCTATTATTTTCCATTATAATAAATCATAATAAAAACTAAATACACATTAGCAATATTATATATATATATATATATATATATATATATATATATATATATATATATATATATATATATATATATATATATATATATATATATATATATATATATATATATATATAACTAGAACAATTTAAAATTCATATCTTTTAATATGATCAGTTACATTTAATGATACGGGTTTATAAAAATAAAGAGCATGTTATTTAGGCGCCATGTTGGCGTCATTTTGGACAGGTAGACACAGTAGCAAAGTATTCTCTGGAGGTTTGTATTTGAACAGATAGAATCAGAGTAAACGAGTATACTCAAACGTACTAAAAAAAAAAAAGAAAAAAGAAAAAAAGTAAAATCTTTCACGTTTATAAAAGTAAACCTATATCTACAATAGTAAACTACATATACGTATTTTCTAAGGACAAAAAATAACACACCGAAAAGTGAATAATTGAGTACCCAAAATAGATGATTTCGGTGCCGTATTCCCCCCCCCCCCCCCAATAAAAAATAACCACCAACAAGAAATATTGCAATGCTGAGAAGGATAGAATATTAGTAAATAGTGCATTTTGTCGCGCCACTTCTAATTGGCTAAATTGGCCGGTATTTGTTTTTAGATTTGCAATAGGTAACCGAAAATTGGATAGCGGAAATGGTCTTTCGTTAGGTCTTTCTCTTCTGAACAAAAATAAATGTAAATTAAAAATTTCAAATTATATTATTATTATTTTTTCTATGCTACTTCCTATAATTTTTATTTATATATTGTATAATATAAACTTTCTTATACCTTTAACCAAAAGATAAATTATGCTTAAAGTATAAAGGTATAAGTGCACTACTCTGTTTCTTTGATACGTAAGTTTACTATGGACCATTTCGCGGTCTCTCTCTCTCTCTCTCTCTCTCTCTCTCTCTCTCTCTCTCTCTCTCTCTCTCTCTCTCTCCCTGGGTTGCCACCAGAACTGTGTTGCTGGTGAATCATTCACGACACATGTTAGAGCTGACTACCATGTCACGCCTAAACTTTACCACCGTTGACCTCGATTACAACATAGAAAATAGAGTGGACAATCATTCTTATATAACACCTTTACTTATACATAAGCTATGAAATCATCCAAAATAAAAAGTTTTCAATATATTTTTTCTATAGAAACTTCTTACAATAAAACATAAAGTCCTTTTTTTTTTTTTTTTTTTTTTTTTTTTTTTTTTTTTAGTTTACTTTTTAAAATTAGTTATGGGAGCGATAACCCACCTTTTCATTTTGTGAGAGATTTTCAAAAATTCTTAATAAGCTTTTACTTAAAAATTATAATTTTTTTAAAAGTGAAACCATATATATATATATATATATATATATATATATATATAACAGTAAAATAAAATAATATCTATGAGAATATCTACAATTGTGTAATTATTTAAAATTGTATTTTAAACCAGTAAATATGTAAATATTTGTCTAATAAATTTGATGTTAGCCATAATTATTTACTCTGAATAAAAGAACAAAAAATGAAAGAAGAGAGAGAGAGAGAGAGAGAGAGAGAGAGAGAGAGAGAGAGAGAAAGAGAGAGAAACTTGCACAAATGATTTTTTTTTATTTTTTTTGGCCTGACTTGCACTAGGAAAAAGAAAATATGAATAAGTGAAAATGTAATATAAATGTTGCAAATCCACTTATAATCATTTACCCATTTTAGAAGCAAATAAGAAGTATTAAAAAAAGTAATGAATATAATGGAAGTTGGAAGTACTAAAATACCCCCCTATACTTGATCTTTGAATAATATAATATTTTTTTCCGTGTACTTTTTAAGATAAAAAAAAACTAAAACAAATTACTCACCTTATTTTTTTTGTTCTTAAATATTCAATTACAACTTGTATAACCAACATTTTCTCCCAATCTTTACATTAAAATTTATTCTTTACAATTTTAGATAAAAACCAACAGAAAAAAAAAAGAGTAGATTTTTTTGTTACTAAATACAAATTAAATCCTAGTTAACATTAGATTGTACATGGTAATTAATTAAAGTGTCAAATATGTATATATATTTTTTTTATAAAACTTGTTTCTAATGTCAAGGTTACTTTTGTCTGTCGCAAATTTTTTTTAACTGGCGTCTAAATAATATCTTATATGTACATACTTTTTTATATCCTTGTGTATGCAAAGTTTAAATAGACTATTTGTTAAAGGAGCAGTCTAACTTTTTTTTAATGTTTTTGTTCTATTATACTTATCGTATATCGTATAGGGGAAAAAATTACTACTAATCATAGTATTTGTTTTAATAAAGTATAAATACAAGTAAATAATGTTAATTTAATTTTTTTTTAAATTTATTGCTAAGTATTGTTTTAAGTATTTTTAAACTGGCAAAATGTGTAATTTTCCTATATCAGCCCATGTTATTTAGTCCTCACATATGGCGTCGACTTTTTATATGAAAACCACTCTATTGAAGACACTCTTTTATCAGTTCTATAGAACCTATAGGTTAGTATTTACCTTTTGCAATTTACAGGAATTCAGTAGTTTTTTTCCTTATATCTATTTCGTTGATTATTATAAAATACAGTTTGAAATAGTTTTTTTTTTATTATTTTTTTTTTAAGTGAATTTGAACAACTACAAAATGCATATATTTTGAGCTGGCTCCTCGAAACATTGTGAATCACAAAATTAAAGGCTCAGTTGACTTTATTTCAATACTTTTTACAACTTCTTTCAAATGTAATGAAATCTAACATTTTATCAGGGCCAGCTGGTACAATGAACTATAAAATGACAACAAATTTTACAGCATGAAATTGGGAAAATCTGGCAATTTGAGCTCTACTACTTTATCACTTTAGTGTTCTCGCAAAAGTAAAAAAAAAAATAATAATAATAAATAAATAACTAAATAAATCTAATGCACTATACAGTACAATATTTTAAAAACTGTATATTTTAAATATTACTTTTTACTTTATTAGTTTTATAGAAAACAAAACAAAACTAAATATTTGCATGAACTGCACCTGTGTACACACTTACCTATATAAAATGAAGTCTAGACTTATACAAAAAATTAATTTCGGCGACTATACAAAGTATGTATACGTATTATCCACGTAAGCTTTATTATATATTAAAGTTTTTACAAACATAAATATCCTAATCAATGAATTACTTAATGAATAAAAATATTTAAATACGATATTTTTCAATGATTTAAATTAGTTGTCACTCAAGTTTAATTCGTTTAGTTTTTAAATCAATTTTCAAGATAAGAGTTTTTTTTTAAAACATTAGAGTACGTAATATGTCACGTATTATATGATTGTGTAAGATTAAATCATTTAAATGAGTTTTAAATTAAAATAAAAATCATGACTTTATATAAGTTTTAACAGGATTAGTAGTTATGTTTCATGGTTAATTAGGCTACTGTTCTCTCTCTCTCTCTCTCTCTCTCTCTCTCTCTCTCTCTCTCTCTCTCTCTCTCTCTCTCTCTCTCTCTCTCTCTCTCTCTCTCTCTCTCTTCTCTCTCTCTCTCTTATTATATAATGTTTATTTTATTTAATGATACAGGATATTTTTTTAGAAGTTATATATGACTGTAGGTCTTCAAAAAACACATTTTATAATTATTATTTAAAAATATTAATAATAAATATTAACTAAAAAGTTGTAAAGAAAGAAAAATCAGAAATTTTGTGATATGGATAAATTTTAGGATATATGGTATTACGAAAAATGTAAAACAAAAAGGAAAATTACGATACCTTGATTTTTTAAAGTTTTAGTCCCATAAGAGCACGTGTTAATTTCAATAATTATTTACTCTCTTATTTTTTTGTCCTTGTATCAGATGCTCACAGGTTTTCAAATTTTTATCATACCTGTTACTAACTTTCAAATTGTATCATAAAGTTTAGAACTTTTCTTTTTAGATATACAAGCCATCTATAAATATGTGAACCTTATAGATATATCAAAAAAAGCAAATTTTTCGTTTTTGGTTTTTGAAATTATAATTATTTGCAAATGTGTGCCCATTTTTTTGAGTCCAATCTAAAATAAACTCATGCTATGGGTAGTCACGCATTTATTTTTACAAGGTATGTAAAAAAAATTATGTACAATTTTTTTGCGAAAGAGAGAGAGAGAGAGAAATGAAACTTCAAAATAGTACCTGATATTTTAGTATCATGTTATTTTTAAGAAAACATTATTTAAAAATCTTAATTATAATATTTAATCTATAATAACTCGTATTAAAACCTTAAATTTAAGAACAGACCTTGAAATATACTTTGCTATACTAAATATAATATTAATATTCATGTTTTAATTACTAATTATATGATTAAAATCAAGAGAACATTAATTGCTTCTTACTGATTTCTACTTTGAGTTTTTGTCTTGTGTTTTTATAATGAGACTGATATATTTTAGGACTATAATTTATTTTGCTAGGTACACTCAGAAAATAAATGTTTACTCTCAATACAAAAGTGTTTAGAGAATACCTTATGAAATACTACTTTGATTATGTGTCAAAGCGTGAGTGTATTTTAACTGAATATTTAATCGTGTAAATAGAGGCTAGTGTCAATGCAAGTATGATTAATATGATGCGTTCTACATAAACATTACAGTATACAACATAAGTACTCGCTACCCCGCTACCCATTTTACTAGTAGACAATACCCATGCACTGATAGTGAGTATACATTGACCGCTTATGTTTACTCAAAATGCGGAAAAGGAAACCACGTGACGGAAAAAGTGGGAGGTAGCTCAGACCTACCTTGCTGCTGGCACCAACTTTTCTCCCACTTTTACCGCCACATGGTTTCCTTTTCCGGCACTTCCTTTTCCGTTTTTTAAGGTAAACATAAACGGTCATTCACTGGTAGAGAGGAAACATTTTAAATGCTTAATATATCTATAAGTATCGAATTTTGTTTAATTTCAGGTACTCTCTATGTTTAATGTTTATGCATTAGAATTTTCTGTATATAAGCATGAATGTTTTAAGACAAAATGCACGCATTGTTTAGTGAGTATCAGTTTTAAAATACTTGCTTATACTACTTTGTATTCTCAATATATACACATATGAGGGAGGGAAGAGAAGGAAATTCTTTCAAACAAATTGTGTATATAACTGGAAAATTAAAAAGCAAAAATGCGTAAGAGGACAATTGATTTTCTTGATGCTATAGTCTCAAAAAGTCAATTTTTGGATAGAAATAAATAAATAAAAAATGAGGCCATACAAAATTTTTATTTTATTTTTCAATTGATTCTAAACTGAAATCTGGAATTGATGCTTTTTTTTTAATAAGCATTTTTATCATAGTAAGAATGTCCAATATTTGAAATAATACAAACATTTGTTTGCTTGTATACATAGTAAGTTTCACTTATAGGGTGAATGACAATTAATTTAACGTATTAGATAAGATATGTTCTATTGTATTTATTTTCAACGATACAGTTTAGTTATCCTTGATCTGACGTCACGGTATTATGAATTCATAGCTTGACTTTGATTGGCTAATGACGCAGAGACAAAAGTTATAAATTTAAAATATCATGACATCATATCAGGGATAACTAAAAAGTCAAAATGAAAATAAATACAAAATCAACGTGTTTAATCTATCGATACTATGAGGTATGTTAATAATTATTAATTTTTAATGAAAAAAAGTAAGATTAGTACGCCTTTTTTTTATTTTAAGCCTGAATTAAAGCTGTGCATATAAACCTGACAAGCTTGATTGTATAAACAGATTTAATTAAGCATTAGGTAATTATATTATTTTTTTGTCACATAATAACAAAATTAAGAATTATAGTTTACTTCTTGATCTGAATTTAAAAGAAGAGAGTGTATAGACAAGCCATTCTTGTTAGTATAATTTCACAGTATCTCCTGCGGGAAAATCAGATCGAATGCGCGCCACTTAAGCGCCTGGAGAAGGCTGCAAGAACTAACCGCGTGATCTGAGTTGCAGTAAAATCACTAGTTCTTGCAGTCTTCTCCAGTCGATGAAATGGCGTGCATTCGATCTGTTATTCTTAGTATAGTAGATGAATGAACTATTGTATAACCTACTGTCGTAAAATTCGTAAAGAAACCTGATGAAACAATTTAAATTTTTATAGTGACATAAATTGGTTCTATAAATCTTTCGAAATAACTGTATAAGTACCCAAATTAGGCCAAAGTTTGTGATTCTCTCTATCTCTCTCTTATGAGATTTTTACATAAACTAACATTTGTAAAATTAATCTTCCATAATTTAAAAATATCATATAATTAAAACAAATTATTAAATATTACCTTTTAAAGTGATACAAGAAAATATCTATAAATTTAATCTATTGTAACATTCAATAATTCAAAAAAAGGAGAAAATTATCATAATAAAAGTAGTCAAGCTTCCTCATTTTTTATTTATCATATTTTTAAATCCAGATATAGAATAAAAATACATAATCTTAAACTTGATTATTATGTATGTATAATAAATTACATAAACTTTTAGGACAATAGGTGGTTGAAAACACGTTTTTCTCTTTTCCTAATATGGATTAAATGTTTTTATATCTTGGTGTATACTCTTTAAATTCCTCTCTCTCTCTCTCTCTCTCTCTCTCTCTCTCTCTCTCTCTCTCTCTCTCTCTCTCTCTCTCTCTCTCTCTCTCTCTCTCTCTGGGGTCATCACGTGTCAAAAAAAGTTAAACGTGTTGCTTCAATGAACGTTTTCGTTTTATGACACACAGTAATAACAAATTGATGCTCTTTTTTTTTTTATTTTTTTTTTAATAAAATAATAATCATCCGTTGCTAAAATATATAAATTTCTTGTCATGTTTTGCTATTTTTCTTAAACATATGTTTTCAATAATAATTGAAATTTAGTATTACTTCCTTTAAAGTGTTAAAATAAAAATTTATTTCTTTTTAAAAACAATTATAAAATAATTTTTGAAGTTGTTCGTTTTGCTTGTTAAAATAAATAAGTTTTTCTTAATGTTTTTTTTTTTGAATTTTATATAAGTAAATAAATTTACTTTAGAAATTTTTTTAATAATAAATATGTAAATATAAAGGGAAAAATTAGTATTGTGTTACGTTGCATTGAAATTATAAAAATTGCGTGGAAAACATTAGGTCATAGGCTAAACTTTTTCCAATTAAAAGTTATTTCGGATTTCTTTTCACTGTATATTGTATATTGTTTACTTTTTGCTAATGGTTAAAAATAATAGTAAGTGAATGAAAATCTTCTTCTTTTTTTTTTAATGACAAACGATTTTTCTTCTCTTTGACATTGATATATCAGATCCTGAAAAAAAAAATACGCAATAGAAGATTATATTGAAAATTAGTTTTTCATCTAAAAAAAAAATCAATGAATATATTAGTTTAAAAAATTATTCGTGTTTAAAAGCAGATACAAAAAATTAACACTATAAAATAACGAATTTATTCTAAGAAGTGTTTGAAAGTTTGAAATACAATCCTTCTATATTCTTTTGTTTACATTTTACCCGTGTGTAAGTGTTTTTCATATTTTGTTAGAGACTAAACAAAGTATCAAGTCAGTTGGAAAAATTACGTCATGTCTACTGCAGAATTTTCTAAACAAAGTCTAACTGTCAGTTTGTAATACATGGAGAGAGAGAGAGAGAGAGAGAGAGAGAGAGAGTTAGAAGTACTTTGTCAAATACATGCAAATTATTTGTTTATTTTAAAATTTTATTTTGAACATATAAATTTACACGAGAAATTTATCAAAGTCATGCACATTGTATTCATATAGTATAATTATTATTTTAAAATTGTCAGATTTAGTAAGTTGGACTTTATGTATAAGTAAAGTAATAGTTTTAAGATCTTTATTGACGCATGTGTATTTTTCCATATTCATCTACAGTTTTTGCAATTATTATTACACTTTGTATTATGTGTGTGTTTGTGTGAATATAAGAAAACAAATTAATTTCAAGTTTTCCTATTAAAGAAGCAGTATAACCCAATTAATGAATATATGAATGATGAAATAATTTAAATAAAAATAGTAATTTTATACATAAGTGACGTTTTGTTTTTTGTTTTATATGTGTAAGGTAGTTTTGACAATCATTTCTACATTGTCATTTGTGGTAATAACCTAAACTAATGCATTGAATTGTGTTATCAATGTTGGAATAAAGAAGTGAATAATGAATTTTGAATTTTTGAATAAAAATTTTGCTGGTATGTAAATTTGAATACATACATTTATACATTTTGTATACATTTGTATACATTTGAATGCATACAATGACAAGGTATCTCATTTTAAAAATCTTCATGAAACAAAATTTTTTTTCTTTGTTATCATTTTTTTATTCATATACAATCAATGAAACGAAGCATTTACTAAAATTGTAAATGTAGATTCTGGAAATGAAACCTCTCTCTCTCTCTCTCTCTCTCTCTCTCTCTCTCTCTCTCTCTCTCTCTCTCTCTCCTTATGTAAATAACGTCATATTTCCTATTTATTCCTGATTTCTTGGAAATATAAATTTTTTCTTTTAATCCACTCACAATTTCAAGTGTAAAAACCATACAAACAACAGTAAACATTTCGACGCTGTCCCGATACTCTGACTGAATCTTATTTTGTCAAATCATTCAAACAAGTTGACGAAAATACATTTACTCTAAAGTTTAGTATACTAGGTTAACTATACAGACAAATAACGTAACTGAAAATACAATTCAAACAATTCTACAAAGCTGCCTTAAGGTAAATTTTGAGAAACTTTTGTCAGAAGTCCAAAATTTTGAATGTGTTTGGTTCATTTCAGACGATGCAGACGTGTCAAGATGCGGCGATTCCGGCAAAAACTCATTTTTTGCATTTTTTCGTGTAGCAACTTTACTAATTTTCCGATTTTAAAACTGTTTTGATTTTCATAATTGTAAAAAACGGAGCTTTAATTTCATATATAAAAAGTTTATTTTATGTTAAGCCTTATGTCTTTTATTAACGCCTGAACACCTTCAAGGACTTTATAGACACCCTGTATAACAAAGATAAATATAATTTGACCATAATACCGAGATAGTAGCGATACATATAACAAAAATAACACATTTTATTAAACATTTCTACAAAATGAGGCATAACACAAATAACTTCCATACCACCCAAGAATAATAATAATAAAAAACTATGTAATATTATTATATATATTATGAAAATCCCCCCCTACAGGAAAAAACTTTAGAAATGATTACATTAATCATATACCACACACATTTAACTGTCTATCATACTTATACTACGAATATCTAACTAAAGTATACAACTATTGCTTCAGTAAGCAGATTAAAATCTTGAAATGTAATCTTTTCTTTATATATACAATTGTAGTAATAAGCGCTTGTTATATATATTTATTCTATATGGAATTTGATCTGTTATATTATATATATGCGGATAACGCCTTTTTGTATATAGCAATAATTTTTTATACATATTTAATTTTCTTTGCACGTTTATTTATATAGTACAGAATATAATACGAAGAAATAGTTTTATTTTAATTTCTGACTTTATTTATTTATGATACTTCCTGTCGCCAAAGTAATTTTACTAAGAAAAATACTTGACAATTTATTTCATCATTTTAAAAATTATTATACTTTTTTTGTGTGTCAACATTGCAAGTTATTTTCTTTTATACGGATAACACATGATTGTAATAATATATTTATTTTACATTTAAATTGAGAGTGAAGTTTTCTCATAACGATTACATTACACATTTAGTGCCAGATTTTGAATGGTAAAATAATATATTATCACAATTATACATACGTATACACTTTTGTAAAATTCAATTTTTTTTCCTGCAATAACTCATTTTATTAATATGCAATGATATATTTGTTTTTATTATACAAAATTCAATAAACACTAAAATGAATTAATTTGGAACGGAAATTTCGGTTAGATGCAAGAGAAAAGTTTCAAGTCCCCTAATTTTCTATTCTTTATCATTACGGTACTATTTATTATTTTGTAAAAACTACTGCATCGAAGACGGAAATATTTAATATTTAAATACAGGATACTAGAAACACTTTTACATGTTTAAGGCTAATGGAAAAAAAGACAAACAAATCAAAACGTATTAATAAGTACAGGGAAAAATTAATATACAATTTCGTATAACGTTTAAATTATGAAAATAAAATTTTATAAGCACATAATTAAATCAAATTGAATAAGAAACTTGTTTGAATGTTACGAATACTGGATACTCGATAGTTAAGAGAGAGAGAGAGAGAGAGAGAGAGAGAGAGAGAGAGAGAGAGAGAGAGAGAGAGAGAGAGAGAGAGAGAGAGAGAGAGAGAGAGAGAGAGAGAGAGAGAGAGAGAGAGAGAGAGAGAGAGAGAGAGAGAGAGAGAGAGAGAGAGAGAGAGAGAGAGAGAGAGAGATTGCCAACAAATTTGCCCGCTCTCAAATTATGCTAATAATCTACGTAACAGATATAACTATTTGAATACTTAATGACTTGAAATCAAATATGGATAAAAAATATATTAAACACTTAATATTAATTTACCCTTAAGTAGAAATTATCGTTTCAAGCGTCACATTTCATTGAGAAGCAATTTTTATGATTGATTTTAGCATATTATTAAGGTTAACTTGTTTCTTTATGACTAATATGTAATCCAATATCTTTTTTAAATTATAAATTATGAATATTTAACTTATTTAATATTTCCGTTGTTTAATACATTTAATTTATAATTTATACATACATACTTTATTCTAATTTATACGGAAATTGTTGTTTTCACTACACTATTTTATTAATAAAAATTATATGAAATTATCAAATTAAAGATTTTTTTTAATTGAGAAAATCAAATGAGTTAAAAATAAACTGAAGGTAAAAAAATAAAAAACTGTTCAACACAGGATTGTGGTAGTATATTTTAACGTTTATATTTAGCGTGAAATTTCGAGTAGTAAAATATAATTTTAAAAACGTGTGTATGTACAGAACACTCCTCCCGAATAAATCTGACCGGTCGCGTTAAAGTTTCCCCATATATTTAACATTTGTATTTAAAGATATAAACGTTGCGGTCAGATTTATTCGGGAGGTGTGTACAGCTATGGCCAAAAGTTTGAGAAAGATTTGTATAGGCAACCCGCAACCACCCTATGTTATCTTTATGGGAAAACGCTGCGGCTGCCGCTGCCCTGTTCTTAAACTTTTGGCCAGAGTTGTACGTATACACATACATAAAAACATAAAATAATTTTTTGTTGCTGTCATTAATTGTGTATACATTACAGGGACTTTGAGGTTTTATTAATATTACGCTGAGAAATAATTTTGCTGTACAATGTAATTTTGCTGTAATTTAACTTAACGTTAACTTGGTAAAAAAAAAAAAAAAAAAAAAAAAAAAAAAAAAAAAAAAAAAAAAAAAAAAAAAAAAAAAACATGATGTGTTAATTTTCAATTTTTTTTTCTGTTTCTCTCTCTCTCTCTCTCTCTTGCTAAAAGTAAAAAAAATTATAAAGAAAAGGATTGATTTACAGATTGTAATTTATATTGCAATTCTTTGGTTTCTTAGAAAGAAAGAAAAAAAATTAAAGACAAAAATAAATTTTGTGATCGAGCTACCTGAATTACTTCATTTCAAAGCTTTTTTTTATATCCAAACCACAAACGTATTGGACAGGGCATTTTCATTCGAGTATTAAAAAGAAAAAAAATATATTGTATGTAATTAAAAACATATTATATTCCACAATTTTTAATGCAATCCCCGAGTAAAATTTTAACGATGACACAACGATGAAATAAGAATGACAAATAAATGCGACACAAAGATGAAATAACGATGAAACGTGTCCCATTTCATCGTTATTTCATCGTTAGCCCCATGTTATTTATATGGAGTTAAAAAATAGAAATATTAGCAAAATGAGCAAAATATTTTCGACGAAATTTCAATGACATAAGTATGAAACAACGATGACATAAGTATGAAACAACGATGACATAAGTATGACACAACGATGACATAAATGAGAAATAATGACGACAAAATTATACTACTAGAAATTATCGATGAAATTTCAATGACATATGTATGAAATAAAGATGACAAAAATTTTCAGGATAATTTTAATAATGTAAAAATATGAAATATCGACGACAAACTTTCAAAGTACACCGCGCGACCACCTCGGAGACCTGCCTGTTAATAAAATCTAGTGCCTATATACCAAAATGCTACCTGCCTAACATGAAATTTTATATACGGGGTTGGAGTTTTCTTCTTTCGTGTAGAGTAGCTCGCATTATATTATATAAAAAAGCTTTCCAAACTCAGTAACCCAGCATTTTTTAAGTCTCACTTGAAACTTGTTTTGCAGATTTCTTAATTAATTTGTAATCAAGTGAATACTTTTATGCAAATCTAAGTCAGAAAACACAATAAATCGTCATTTTTGTAGTAAATTACATATTTTATAAATAATTAAAACTTTTATTACCTGCCCTAAAAAGTATCAAAACCTCCGAAACAAACGAAAAAATAGGTATTAATTCTTGACTTTGAATTTTTTTTTTCAAGTCTGAGAGTCACCGGAAAAAGCTACTATATTACATTGCACTACCACAAAGATTTTGTACAGGATTCTAATCATAATATGTATTTATCAAATATATTGCTTGTATTGAATATTAATTAAACGCAACATTGTATTTGCAATATTTAATAATATTTTTTATGCATTATTTTATGCATTAAAAAAAAGCTATATATAAGTGATTATAATAATTGTCAGTTTTGGCACTAAATTATTACTTTCCATATATTTATGCAATACTAAATTTTGAATTGTTTGAAACATATTTATAATATATTTTTTTAAATTTTCTTTTAATGCTTGCAATTAATTTGCCTTATCGTACGCGTGTTAAGAAATATATAACAATAAAAATTCAATCAATTTAACAATTTTTGTTACGCTTATAGAGTTAATAATAAGCACATTGACTATATTTAAAGCTGATTTAGATTGGCATAATTTTTAGTAAAATATTAAATTTCATTACATTAATAACTATAAAATAATTATTTTATATTTTTACAATATTGAAAAATACACACTCCGAAACCGTTTAGCATGCATTTTTGCACATAGGAAAAAAAAATCTATATAATTATGTCAGTAGTAATTTTAATCAAACACGTTATATTAATATAGATTAATTATTTAATTATATATATAATATGATATTTTTCTATCAATCTACCAGCTAAAACCGAAAATTCGATGACTTAAAGACGACATAACGACGACATGAAATTTTTTGTTTTTACAAAAATGAAATAAGTATGACAGCAAAAAATTATTGATGAAATAACGATGGCAGTTTTATTTTTCAAAAACCTAAATGCGACACAACGATGACAACGATTAAAATTCAATATGTATGAAATAACGATGACACGAAGAAATAATAATTTAAATTATTATTTCTTCGTGTCATCGTTATTTCATACATATTGAATTTTAATCGTTGTCGTCGTTGTGTCGCATTTAGGTTTTTGAAAAATAAAACTGCCATCGTTATTTCATCAATAATTTTTTGCTGTCATACTTATTTCATTTTTGTAAAAACAAAAAATTTCATGTCGTCGTTATGTCGTCTTTTTGTCATCGAAATTTCATTGTTAGACATTTTAAAAAAATTATTTTTGTGACTTTGTCATACTTTGTCTTCATTAAATCGCAGTTGTGTCATCGTTATGGGACATTTCATTGAAATTTCATTGAAAAATCATAGAATTGTCATACTTAGCGTTCTACTCGGGTCATATATATTTTCATTAGTTTCCCTGGGGCATATAAATATTTATTTTTCAAGTTGAATCTTTTACTTTTTTTGTCTTTAGTTTTCTATCAAAATAAAAGTATAAAATAGAAATAGCCTGAAATTAAATGAAAAAGCAAGAAAAACACAATAAACATGAAAAGAGCTTTTGTTGTTGTTCTTGTTGCTTCCAGCGTTTTTTATTTCATTTGTAAAAAGTTATCTCTTTAAATAAAACATTGAATTAGCAAATAAGAAAAACATGGCAAACGAGTGTAAGAACGATGTCTGTTTTTCGTTTGTTACATTTTTACTTTATTATTGCTGAAATTTATATAATTGAGTTTGCGGCTCTCAATAATGCTGTTCGTAAACCCTGTTCTCTGCACCAAAAATGACGATCGCCTATGGTTATTCAAATGGAATGCGCATTTTTTGGTGCAAGAGAACAGGGTCTACGAAAAGCATTATTTTCATTATAAAAGTTCAATTTTTTTTTCTTTGCTCTTTCTCTTTATATTCAAAACCACCTGAGTAATGTGTTCATTACTTGTTCCAAACCACCTTAGATTACAGTTCTTTAAGGTGCTGTCGTATATAGTGCGTAATATGCTCATTTTTGTTCTAATATTCTCATTAATGATGCCATAAAATATCGTATGGTAATTGTACTTGTTATTGGCATGCTTGCTGCAATTATTGGCAGGTATATGCTGCTTTTTTTTTTTTTTTATAATGCGTTCCTCTCATTTAAGAGTTTTGAAATTTTTACACAAAAATGATTGCACGAATCTCTTGTGTGCTTAAATTTCAAAGCCCTAAAATTAGTGGAAGGTATTTAAAAAAAATTCGGTTTTCGTGAGATCACCGAAGTTCAGCAACGTCGAGTGTGGTCAATACTTGGATGGGTGAACGACTGTAAAAAGTCTCGTACACATTCAAGTGCTGAAGCGTAGCTGTATACTCACATGATGGCATGACCATGTGCTCCCTTAATTCGGTGCTGCCATCATGTGCGGCCGTTAAAACGGAAACACGATTTCACGTTAACGACTGACCTTACTCAGATTTGTTATTTGGAGCCAAAAATAGTGTAAGTGCGGGGTCTACGTTGTGATAAAGAAAGTTGATTTATAACAGTTAATATGAAAAATAATTTAAAATAACATTTAATTGCTAAAATACAGTAATATGTACACAAACCCGCATGTGTGTGTGTGTTACAACAACAACATAACTGCGGCCTGCCAATAACTAGTGCAATTACCTAATTATCGTAATTTAACGTAAAAAAGATTGTTATCATATTGTGACTTCTATATTTTATAACTTAAATTCAGAGCGTATTTTTCACATAAGAATAACATTGCAAATTTTGCGCGAGTTTTTGAATAGTAAAATATTAGAATCTTGTATAAATATACAAGTTCAAATCCATCGTTATTTTTTTGTTTGAATTTTTTTATTCTTTTGATAAACTTTTTTTTCACGGAAAGAAAAAATTATGTACGTACGTATGCTTCATATTTATGCTATATTTTATATAGCATTAATGTTTCTGAATTGTAACAGCATAAATAATTATCCTATGCAACATAATATTAATGCTCTATAGCATAAATGTTCTATAATGAAAATAGGCTATAGTTTTTTTTTATCCGTGTGTAAAACCGTTGAAGATATTTTACTCTTATATATTTATAGTGTGTATTTAAAAACTCTGTAAGAGAAGTTATGTTTTGATAAATGTTTTACATTTGATAAAAATCCATCGTGGGGGGTCGTGATAGTTATTGTTCTGTACGTGTAAAGCATTCGTGTTCATTATTGTTCTGAATTTTTATTTAAAAAAAAAAACATCGTAAAATATGTTTAGTATTGTTCTTTATATTTTTATAACTATCGTAGAGTATTGTATAGCCATTTCTGTGTACTTAAAAAACTGTTTCTCATATAAAGAGGAGGCTTATATAGACCCTGCAAAATGTCTTAACTCATTGTGTCCAAAGTATCAACAATTTTGTGACGTTATATGTTTTAACATAATAGTTAAAACATTGTAAATAATTTGAATAAATGGAGTTAAGAAATGGTGCAGGATTACAATCCTATAGGATGATCGCATGAAGTTGCGTGCTAGTGCCATGCTTGAGCAAAAAAATACATTACCCAACATATATGATATAAACATCATTTTTGGGATTTTTCATATAGAAAATAACGTGTATTTATAATTATAATATTCTTTTCGGGTGTAAAAAAAAAAAAATTAAAAAAATATAATAAAAATCTGAAAAATCATGAGTAGACATTAAATAATTTTTTTTATTGCTTATGAGACAAAAAATTACATTTTTTTCTGTACATATCAATGTTATTCTATATGGGAGTCAAAGCGCAAGCTTAAGTAAAACCACGCAAAAGATAAGATTTCATATTTGACTGAAAAAAACAAAACAAAACATATAAATAAAAAACATACAATCGCAATATAATTTAATTACATGAATAACAAAATCGACATGATTCTGTTGCGGTTTCTGTATTATATATCAATCACTAACATGTTATAACCAATGATTGTTTATAGACTTGAATGAATGTGAGAAAAACAACGGAGGTTGTGAGGAGATTTGTGAAAATACTCAAGGATCTTTTCGTTGTGATTGTGGACCAGGATTGCAACTTGCGCCTAATGGAAGACTTTGCATAGGTGAGTAAAACAGTAAATTAGCCAAAAAAATTATATACATAGTATACATACAAAATATATTGGTTAAAAAAAAAAAAAAAAAAAAAAAACTTTTTGCACATTTGAAAATAATTATTATTATTATTATTTTTAGCTTTTGTGTATTTTTTACTAAACATTCAAACTGATAGAGGCTAGAACATTGATGTAAGTTTAATGAGTACCAGTGACATGGGTATACTACCTAAACATTAGATTGTGTGCTCTCTATACACGGCGGGAAGTGAGTAAAATTTCACTGGAGGAAACTCTTAAAAATTTTAATCCCTAGTGTAGAATTTTGTGTGCCTTTTCATTAGATTTTGACGTAATATAAATACAAATGTTTACAGACAAATGAGACAATGCATGACATGTTTAGAGATTTTACCATTTTAACTATAGACCTGCACTACTTCGCATCTCTCTCTCTCTCTCTCACTCACTCATAATGTATAATATGACATCGAAATTAAATCTCTTGCATTGAATACACGAAGCTAGCTCAATTAATTTTTGTGTATCACATAAAATTTTATGCAAAATTATAATTCCAATTAGGAGTGTTACTGTTGAAGCGCCTATTACATTTAACTCGTTAAGAAGGAAAAAAAAAAAAAAAAAAAAAAAAAGAAGCTACTTTAATAAAAAGCGTATGAAATCCATTCATAACTTAAAATCCAGACAGACAACTAGACAACACCCAACTTTAAAATTAAATCATGATTATCTAAGTTAATTCATATGTATCTTCTTCAAAATGCAGCTCGAATTCTAAATTGATTAATTATTCTTTTTCAGCTTCAATTTTATATAAATAGTTACACAAAATTTGACATTTTATTTTTTATTTGTATAAAATATTAGTTTCATGCTTAAATCTATTCTGTAACATTACCGTATTTTGCTTTGAAAAACATGTTTATTTCTTGTCCACAACATTTACAAATTTTGAAAATTTTCAAAATTTGGTATTGCATTTAAATTCAACAATAGAATTGAAAAGAAATGAAAAGGGAAACAGTTTATATTTTTCAATACTTTGTATAAATTATATTATTATATATATTTTAAATCAATCATAAAAATTAAACTGGAATTCTCCACACAGGGTCGGACTGGCACTCAAGGGGTCTCGTCCGCAAAACGGGTATAAAACCCTCTCTAGGGGCCACAAAAGGGGCGTAACACCCTGGTTACGCCTCTTTTAGGGCTTTAGGGGCCTCCAAACAGGGGGGGGGGGCACGTTCACTATCGCGGACGTGCTCTTATGGTCAGTCCGATCCTGCCTCCACAAATTTTCTGTGTTACAGATCAAAACGAATGTGCACTGAACAACGGTCACGGTCCATGCCAGGGCGAGTGTGAGAACCTCCGCGGCAGTTACCGATGTGGATGTGATAACTTACCTGGCACACGCCTTGCAGATGACGGTCACGCGTGTAGAGATGTGGATGAATGTAACGAAGTACCTGAACTACCAAACTTTGGATGTTCACATACATGTCTCAATTCTCCAGGATCTGCATTCTGTCTTTGTCCTACTGGATATGAATTACATTCAGATTGGAGGACTTGTATTGGTAAGTCATTATAGTGCTCGTGGGGAAATAAAATCAATTAAAAGGAAACTGGCCCTAAAAATTAAATAAAAAACGTAAAAATCATAAAATGGGACCATCATTCAAACTCAAATTATGTCGCTCAACATTTTTGCACCCTCACATACAGTCCACGCCACCTAAGGATGCGACCAATAAGAGAGCATCTAAAAACTCTCCATTTAGTTAACATTACCTCACCTCCTAGTGACCTTGAGCATTTGATTGTCTATTGGCTCGTGGCTCGATTTCGATTAATCGCGAACATCCTTAGGTGGCACGGACTGTACTGGGGGTTAAAAACTGCACAGAAGGCAACTTTAAGAATTCATGACGTCATCAATTCCGGGTTTACAGTAGAAACTGACGAGTTTTCTCCCCAGTGCTAAAGGGTTAAGGAACATAATAGGTATAGTGTATGTATATGTATAGTATATATACATAATAGGTATAGTTTATGTGTAATAGGTAAAGTGTATGTATAATAGTCCCATCTCATTATTCATTATTAAAATGATTTTTTGCTGAGACCAGTATCTCTTTAAATTACGCTTTATTGAACGATCACTATTGTACAGCACAAGTCTTACTATTTTCGAGTAACATAAGTAATTAAGCTGAACATCTGAACTATTAAGCATGTATTATGATCGCTATACAATATAGCATACATTATGTTGTTATGCATTAATATTGATGAATTGAGCCAGCATAATAATTGCGTATTTATTTATTTTTTCTGTGCTTATGAAAATATAAATAAGAAAATTATTATTTAATCAAAATATCATGACAACCAAACTATTTATAAATTTTTGACAGCTTGAAAATAAATAAATATATTCAATTAAAAAAACACAGCAGTGGATAAAATTTTTGTATATGAATATTTTTACAGTATCTTTGCTCACATACCTTTACTATATAGCATCAAGAAATTATTGACAAAATAGGCAATTCGCAAAATCCCTTTATCGTGATTTCAAAAGTAACATGTAAAAAAGTGTAAAAAAAAAAAAAAAAAAAAAAAAAAAGTTTTCTATTTAAAATCATGAAGTATTATTATTATTATTATTTTTTATTATTTTTTATTATTATTTTATTTTATTATTATTATTTACTTTGAATGTGTTTTACTTGAAGTTTTTTTTTTATAGTTTTTTAGGCCTATAAAATTTATTTAAATTTTGCAACTGGTTCACATATTTGAGCAAAAAATTTCTCTTATGTCTTCTAATACCAAAACATTTTACGTATTAAATGATAGTTTCAATTTTGTATCAATTTATTTGTACGAAACTATCCATCATAAAATCTCAGTTCTATATACGTCTTATTAATGCCTATTTAGCTTAACTAACATAACTTTACCTTTTGCTATACTTAAAATAATGTTTCATTTTATCATTAGATTTGAACGATATGATTTTGATGAAATCTTTAAAATTTCACACCTTAAGGTAACAAAAACACAATTGAAATCCTATTACTTTCTTTTTATCAGATTTAAAATAATTCATTTTAATTTGATCCATTTTCTCAAAAAGTTAACATAATAAGAACATAAATTATTACTTATATACATATTAATATCCTAATATGGTATTCAAAAAATTGAGCATAAAAAGAAATAATTATTACGACGCTCTTACGGCATTTTGAATTTCTTGCACTTGTTCTTTTTTTATATATACAGGTATCGAACGCTCAACAATTAGTTATAAAGTTTTGGATATATAAAAAAAATGGTAAATGTAGCAACACAGCCACAAAGATAACACAAGTCAAGATAGAGAGCAGGTGCGGTGGGTGGTAAAAAATGTATTGAAATTTTGCCTTTTACTTCCTTTGTTTATAGCTTATTCTTACATGATGGGTACCTACTCAGCCGGTCACCTACTCCCTTAAAGGCACAGAACAACTTGAACAAAAAACATGTCTAGCATCCTAATATACCTAAATATTAACGTTGAGTTGATCGGAGTCATTGATTTCAAATTTATTTTACATTCACAAAATGTCAGCTGCATGTTTATGACGTCACAGCTTACCTGTTTCCGTGCGCATGGACTAGTAAGCTGTGACGTCATAAACCTGCATCTGACATTTTTTAAATGTGAAATAAATTAGAAATCAATGACTCCGGACAAATTAACATTGATATTTAGGTATGTTAGGATACTAGACATGTTTTTTTTTGTTCAATGTGTTCTATTCCTTTAAACAAAAATATAATTTGTCCATATTACCGTAACAGCATCGATATATACTAATAATTTTTTATCTTGACGGAGAATCATAAAAAGTGTGAAAATTTTTACAGTAGATAATCTAAAGGTTAAAATAGCCTACGGTAAAACGAAGGTCGTCTAAACCACTTTTTTTTTATCATTCAGCAAGGACGTATTTTTTAAACTATACATTTCAATATTCTTGTCCTATTCGTTTACATAATATTACATTAGTATTAAAGGGTTTAGATTATTTAATATGATGGTATAATTTTAGTATCTATTAATTATAACTATATTTTGTCAATCATTCACAGAAAACCATATAAGGTAAAGTAATGAAATATAATTTTTTTTTTTTATGGATCGTATCTTGTAATTGAGGTTTATAGATATATTTTTTTAATTTATGATTAATTAGTTTTAAATTTCTTTTAGGACACTTTTTATTATTTGTCTTTTAATTTATTTATAATAACATTTATTAATTACATTTGAATTATTTGCAATAACGTGTATGATTTCAAATCGAGTAGTAATGATATATGTATTGCAATTTACTTGGAGCCGTATGAAATTGCAAAACTCGTAAATAAACATTTGTTTACGTATCCCTTTATATTTGCTTAAAAAAAATCAACCTTATTTTATTTTATTTCGAAATGTCACTACTCACTACTCAAGAAATCATTGCATTATAAGTTCACTTTATTACGCAATACTCATGTTAATACAGGGACAGACTGGCTTAAATAGGACCACCCCAGGATTAAGTCAAAGGGGCCTAGTAGAAATGGGGTAGCTAGAAAACTGTTTTGCTGCAGGGGGTAGGGGCGGATGACACCCATATTCCCGCCACAGGATTTTTTTTTTTTTTTTTTTTTTTTTTGTGCCGCTGCTCAATAAGAATTAAAGCCCTAAACGGATAAAAAAAAATGCAATAAATTATGCAAGAATAATTTCAGCTTTTTCAGCAATAACACCATTATAGCAACATAATTTGTGCTATGATAAATAATAATTTTGCTATATGGCTTAGTTGTTACGTTTTTTCTTCTTCTTAGTTTTATGATTTTTTTTTTCTCTCGTCAAAATGTGCCCAACATCACGTGATTCAAGAGGACTTGCTGTGTATTAAGCCAGTTTTTTTCATAATATAGTAAGCTTGGCATGCTATAATTAATGTGATTCATACTCTCAAACGCCCGCTTTTAGTTTTTATTATTATTTTGCTAAAACAAACATTAAAAGTAATAAATTTCTATTGAAATATATTAAAAATAATTTGTCTATACGATGATAAAAACGAGAAAATTAAAATAATTTAGAAAAATAGCAGCATGCTGAGAGCTTATAAAGTATATTTATTTTAATTTTCTTAAAAAAAAAAAAAAAAAAAAAAAAGAGGGAAAAAAGGCATGTTTAAATAAATTACTCTTTACCCTCTTGTAATGAAATTGTCAATATAACAAATTATTAAGCTTCCAAATGCAACTTTTTTTTTGAGAGAGAGTTAATCTTACAGCCTACAAATTTCTGTCCCGCACAAATAAAATATAGAAAAGAAAAGCGTTTACAAATAATTGTAATTTTTATGTAGTAATAGTATTATTAACTTTTACTGAGTGAAATCAGATTTATAGACCTCCCAAATTAACCTAACTAAAATAGTCAGTTAAAGTTTTAAATTTAGACTTAAAAAAAAAATAATAATAAAAAAACTCATGTACCATATTGCATGCACGTGTGTCCACTGTACACCTTAGCCCTAATTGTGAATGCCAAGTGAAATGTATGTCTCGTGAGAGCGACTCATCATAGCTGCATTATATACAAAAAAAACCCTGACTTCTGCAACAAGGAATTTAAATATAAGATAGCCATCAACAATAACTCCACAGTAACAATGTATTATGTCAGCAACTTAACGCTTTATTGTTAAACATTTTACGCATACACACCTTTTTTTTATTGATTGTTATCTAACAAGCGATAAATAAGAAGATTTAAATATTATTATATACAATATAAAATAATAAAACCATAATAGGTTATGTGAATAGATGCGTGTTCATCTGATGTTAAAAATATTGTAATTTATGAATATATACTTTCAAACTTTATCTATGATATAAAAAGTTGTGTTGAACTATCGATAAATTTTACAAAATGTTTTAAAAATATATATTACGTAATTTTTCAATTGTATCCATGAAACATAAAGTATATTTTGGTTTAAATGAGAGTCTGGAGACAGAGAAACAGAATAGAGAGATTTAAATTAAAACAAATTATGATAATTTTTTTATTATTTTTATTATAGCCAAAAGCTCATGACATAAGGAAATACACATATTCAATTAAAGGTTGATGAAATATTATTAATATGATAAGATTGCACGATAAATTATATAATAAAATAAATGAAGTTTTCAATTAGCAAGATTTTTATGTCCACTAATAATCATCATCATCATCATAATGAAAATAGTAAAGTTTTACTTCAGTTTTTTGATATTGATTATAAGCCGTATTAATAACGATACTCAATTGTTATGTTCCAGACGTTGATGAATGTCAAGCAGGCTACCAAGGTTCTGCATGTCCTCATGGCTGTACCAACACACCCGGATCATTCCGTTGTAACGACCCTCCCCCTAGCACAACGACAACGACCACTACGACTACTACGACCACCACGCCCCCAAGCACAACACCTGATGTGGAGCTGAGAGAAGAGAGCAAAGCAGGAGCAACTTTGGAGGAGACACAAGAAGAAGAAGAAGAAGAAGAAGAGGAGTATGAGGATGAGGAATATGAGGATGGAGAGGTAAGGAAGAAATCATCATACTGAAATCGAAAAAATTTATGAATGGGTGTTTAGTCACACCAACCTATGGTTGGAAAAATTATCTGTAAATTGTTCACATTTCTTTCGATAAGTAGAGCTATTTTTTACCATTTCCGTTGGTTTCAAATCAATCAATCAATCAATCAATCAATCAATCAATCAATCAATCAATCAATCAATCAATCAATCAATCAATCAATCAATCAATCAATCAATCAATCAATCAATCAATCAATCAATCAATCAATCAATCAATCAATCAATCAATCAATCAATCAATCAATCAGAAGTACATCGCTTGTAGCTGCACCCTGTATTGCGACAGTCCGTATTGCAGTATTCATCTAAACTTCAATACTGTCTATCTTTCACATAGCTTTTACTGTCCAAAATAATACATTCATGCATTACATTTCATACAAATAATACTTACATTAGATTAGAAATTATGTCTTTAAATTATTTATCTTATTTTAGAAAAAAGCTATTATTTATTATTTTCAAAAACGCATTAACATTTTTTTTTTTTTATTATTATTTTTTTTTCAGTATTGATAACTAAATTAAGTTCTACTATTTCAGGAAGGAGAAGATGAAAATTATGAAGATGAAAAAAATGAAGGTGAAGAATTTCCTGAAAATAACGAAGAAACAAAACCTGAAGAAACGAAGCCTGAAGAAAGTCCTGCAGAAAATCTTGTAGAAAAGGATGAAAATAAAACAGAACCTCCTGAAGAAAATACTGAAGAATATGAAGATGAAGAAGAGGGAGAAGAGGGCGAAGAAGGAGAAGAGGAGGAGGAAGAAGAAGATTATGATGAGAACCCTGAAGAAAATCAAGAAGAAAAACCTGAAGTCACAACTGAATCTTCAGTAGAGAGTTCAAAGGACGATGAACATTATGACGAAGAAGAAGAAACCGAAGATAATGAGGATTATAATGAAGAAATAACTGAACAACCTACAATTCCTGAAGTTACTGAATCTCATAAAGAACCTGAAAAAACGCCGGAAATAATTAATAATAAAGTAGAATATGATGAAGATAGTGAAGGTTTCGAAATAATTACTGAAAAGAATGAAGAACCTGAAATCACTACTGAAATTGAAGTTATTGATAAACCTGAAATTATTCATAAACCTGAAGTAATTGAATCTCACCTTACTGAAGAATCTGAAGAAAATATTGATTTAGATGAAGAAACTACAACTGTGATAGAAAACGAACCGGAACAGGAAGTAGTGTATAGACCTGAAGTAGGTGAATCTCATAATACTGTAGAATCTGAAGAAAATGATAATGAAGGAGAGGATGATGAAGAAGATATTACTGAAGTTCCTAGACAACCAGAAGTAACATCAGCACCAGTAAAACCGGAAGTTACTTTAGCACCACTAAAACCAGAAGTTCCTTCACCTGAAGAAGAAGAAGATTATGAAGAAGGTTCTGCAGGAAATGGAAATTATGACGAGGAAGAAGGTGATGATGATGATCAGGAAGAGGAATGTCCTTTAGGATTCAGGAGAAATAATCAGGATGGAGAATGTCATGGTAAATAAATTTTATCAAGAGTCTCTTTTACGCAGAAATTAAATTCGATATTGATGCATTAATATGTATATTTTTTGTAATTTTTTTAATGGAAATACGAGTTTATTTGATGTTCCAGCAAAATATTATTTGTTTGAAATTTTGAGATATACATTTATCAACGGAAAACATGCAAAATTCAAACAGTGTTCTAAATTCTAAATATATGTTATTCTCAGCATATGCCAATAGAAATTCTTTTTTTTTTTTTTTTTTTTTTTTTTTTTTTGTAAAATGACCGTACCATACTATTCACAGTATAACTGAACCAATGTGGGATTACATTAAAAAGAGGAGGATCTTGTTTGCTTGTACTTGTGAACCGAAAGTCACCCAATGGTTCAGATATGTTGCGAATAGTATATTACGGAAAAATTATACAGTAAATATATTTTGAAATTATTCTTTAAATAATAACTTTTTTTTCTGTATTTTCAGATATTGACGAATGCCAAACATCACTATGTTCCCATACATGTCAAAATATACCTGGTTCCTTCCGATGCATCTGTCCACTTGGATATACCTTAGATAACAATCAATACACCTGTACGGATATAGATGAATGTGAATTAGACACACACGAATGTTCTGATGATTGTATCAACACACTCGGATCATACCATTGTACCTGCCCTGAAAACTATGAATTATCACAAGATCACAGAACATGTGAAGAAATCAATCAATGTATGATCAATAATGGAGGTTGTTCACATTTATGTGCTGATATAGATGGAAAAATTAAATGTGCATGCCCACCAAAATTTAAATTATTAGAAGATGATCATAAAACATGCGTTGAAATCGATGAATGTATAATAAATAATGGCAACTGCTCCCATCATTGCTATTCAAATTCTTCAGGAATTTATTGTTTTTGTCCTAACGGTTATGAACTATCAAAATACGATCAAAAAACATGCGAAGATATAAATGAATGTGATTTAAATACCTGTTCACATGATTGTATTAATTTAGAAGGTTCTTATGAATGTTTATGTCCTGATGGTTTAAAATTATTAGATGAAAATAATAAAACTTGTATTGATATCAATGAATGTGATGTTAATCCATGTTCACATATGTGTATTAATTTATTTGGATCATATAAATGTAATTGTCCATCTGGATTAGAACCAATGAAAAATAATACAAATATATGTATAGATATTGATGAATGTATTAATGATAATGATTGTAGTCATCAATGTATTAATAATTTAGGTTCTTATTATTGTAAATGTCCTAAAGGTTATCAATTTATTGATAATGATTATAAGACATGTTATGATATTGATGAATGTAAAAATATTGAAAATTCTAATGAATATGATTCAGAATATGAAGATGAATATGAAAATGAGAAATGTTCACATTTATGTATTAATATTCCTGGAAGTTTTCATTGTTCATGTCCTAATGGATATCAGTTATCTATTACAGATTCAACAACATGTGAAGATACTAATGAATGTTTAATTAATAATGGTAACTGCAGTCATGATTGTCATAATTTACCATCAGGAAAAGGATATGAATGTAAATGTCCCAAAAATATGGAAATTGATAATGATAATCGTACATGTATCGATAATGAAATTAACATCGATTGTTTTGAAAATAATGGTGGTTGTAGTCATATATGTTCTGAAATCGATATCAATATAATCAAATGTTCTTGTCCTAATGGTTATCAATTAATCGATGATAATAAAAATTGTATTGATATTAATGAATGTTTACAATCAAAATGTTCACATGATTGTAAAAATTATGATGGTTCATTTGAATGTATATGTCCAACTGGTTATAAATTAAATTCAATTAATCGATATCAATGTATTGATATCGATGAATGTATCGATAAAATACATGATTGTTCACATTTATGTAAAAATATTGATGGTAATTATGAATGTTATTGTCCTAATGGTTATGAATTAGATTTAATTGATCATGCTACTTGTAATGATGCTAACGAATGTACTAATAATAATGGTAATTGTACTTATTATTGTACTAATACATTAGGTAGTTTCTATTGTAATTGTCCATTAGGATTTCAAGTTGGTAATGATGGAAGAACTTGTCATGATGTAAATGAATGTTTAAATAATAATGGCGGATGCAAACATGAATGTGTTAATACTATAGGTAGTTATACATGCGCTTGTATTGATGGTTATGCAAATGGAGAAGACCCAAATGAATGTATAGATATAAATGAATGTTTAGATAGAAATGGAGGTTGTAGTCATAAATGTATAAATACATTAGGTAGTTATTATTGTGGTGGATGTCCTGATGGTCATAGACTAGCACATTCAAATAAAAAATGTATTGATATGAATGAATGTGCTTTATTGAATGGAGGTTGCAGTCATGAATGTATAAATACAGTTGGAAGTTTTCATTGTACATGTCCAGAAGGATATACTCTACAAGATGGTGTTAAATGTGTTGAAAAAGATTTGTGTAAGATGAAAAATTGTGATCAAGATTGTATTGTTGAAAATGGTAAAGCTAAATGTTTATGTGATAAAGGATTTAATTTAGCGGAAGATGGCAAAATATGTAATGATATTGATGAATGTACAATTTCTGATCATATGTGTCAACATTTTTGTGTCAATACACCTGGATCTTACGATTGTGCTTGTAAGAAAGGATTTATTAAGATCGCTAATATGTGTCAAGGTAAGGAAAAAAAACCCTCATATTTATATATTTTTTATAGATTTGGTTAAAATAAGTAGCGAGGAATAGTGTAAAAATTGACGTAAGCACATTTCATGAGCTGCGTCAACTTTTATGCGTGATTTTCTTCCACAAATAAAGTAAAAGGGCAAAGCATTGTTCGGGTTATTTTTTTTCAGTAAAGTGTCAGTAAATAAGTTAAATAATAATTATTCTAATACATTTTTTATGGACAATTTAGTTAATCTTCCAATTAATACAATAAAGCTTTTCATTAAGAAAATTAAACAAACAAACAAACAAACAAACAAACAAAAACAAAAAAACAAAAAAAAAACGAACATTCATTCATGATTTAGCTTTATGTATTTTCAGCTATTGTAAAAATTTCATGCATGTTTAAAGTCTGGCAATATTTTCTTCCCAGTATTATTTGATTTTTTTCGTTATTTTATCTAGGATCTTTATATTTTGCAAGCGTTAAAATTACCTACATATTTTGTCATGAACAACAATACTAACGGGGATGTCTTCGTATATTTCTCAGATATTGACGAATGTAAGGACTCTTCAATGCGCTGTGAAGGTCGATGCATCAACACGGTCGGTTCTTTCTACTGTCGATGTCGCCAAGGCTTTAGACTAAGCGGAAATAAATGTGTTGGTAAGAAATTATACTTTAAAAACTACTTTTTACTAAATTAAAAAAATAACTTTTTTAAACTTCCTTTTTATTTTGTGTAAACAAAAAAGTAAACTATTTTAATGCTTGCAAATAATTAATTATTCCTTAGCATGACACATCTCTGCACGATTTCCGCTTGACAAATCACGATAGTAAATGTTGTCTTGAAGAATTTCAATGTATTACATAGGCTAAAAAAAAAATACAAATGGATTGGGTATGCTAGGTTCGCAGCACGGTAAATGAACTCGTAAAACCACAATATAAGTCGATTTACGTTCTTTCTTTGTTTATATGGCAGTTCTTAACGTACAACTATGTTTAAGTATACGGTGCTGTGGACTTCATGCACAGAGGGATGGTTCACAGTATAATCTAAACCCATGTTGACGTTAAAGTTTATCATTACAAAAATGATTAACAAAACACTTTTAAATGCACAAATTCCATTTCAGTTATTTTTTACTTCCTGGGGTGAATAATCATTAAAATAGAAAATAATTAAAATATTGAAAAGTTTTATATTTTATTAATAGTTTTCATTATTATTAATTTTTTTTTATGAGCGTTATTTCTAATTGTTTATAGTCAAAATTAATTACCTATAGGCTGATACATTATTAATATACTGTATAAAATGCATTATGATTGTAAGAAAAAAAACTTTAAAAATTGCATTAAAGGAGTAGAGGACCAACATCGACCATTAGACTCAAACTTTTCTCGTCAAAAAAATCTGAAATTTTGCACAATGATACTTCAGATTGTGACAATGTCAAAAATATAAAAATTTTGGGGGGTCACCATGCAAATTAATTTTATATGATTTTTTTTGAAATTTTAAGCCCTTAAGGCCCAATGTTAATTTCAATAATTTTTTTCTTTTTTTCGGAACGGTCAAACATCGTGAAATTTTTATCACGGCTAGGTGTGATCTTTAGCTACAAAATGACATCAAATTTAGACCCCAAACACTTCTAATTTTTTTAGATATAAGTTTGGTACCCTACTCCCTTAAATTCTAATTTCTTGCAATTGTTATAGACGTAAACGAGTGTGCAGGTGAAGGTGGAGAAAACTTATGCAAAGGACGTTGTCACAATACGATTGGCTCATACAGTTGCGAGTGCGATACGGGATATCGACAAGTGCGAGGTCGATCATGTGTTGGTGAGTTATCATAAAACAAAAGATTATAATTTAAAATAAAAATACTAATGTATGGAAATTATGAAGTAAAATGCTTTATTTTTTAGTTAGCATTTTAGTCAGCATATTTTTTTTAGCAAGGATAGAATAAATTGTGTAGTTTGATACTGCGTTTATGTCATATAGCATAAATGTTGCTGGTATGCATAAATAATTGTTCCATACAAAGTAGGTGTTAAAATTAGGCTAGCATAAAATTATTGCAGATTATTATTATTATTTTAATTCAAAGTACTTTTTTAATAATTAAAAAACTGAAAAAGTCATCTTATCTTCAGTGTTTATGAATTGTTAGTAAATCTTTTATGTTAATTCCAGACTTAAACGAGTGCGAAGAGAATAACGGAGGTTGCAGTCATGAATGTTTGAATACTCAGGGCTCCTTCAGGTGTTCTTGTCCACCTGGATATACAATTAGTCACAGGTAAGGCTTCCAATTTAATTGCCATTTCAATTAAAATTTACTACAAGTTTGTTAAATTAAATTGCAAAAGACATTCTTTACATTAGCGTTTCTGAAATTACTTAATGTACGTAATTAAATAAATAAAAAAAGGTTAAAAAATGCGCGTATTTTACGTACACGCATCGAAATAGCTTGAATTGTAAGCCCCTTACTATATAGTCAACTTTTCCAACAGGGCTGACTTTAAAGTTGCATAAGTTGTCAGGGGCTTCAGAATTTTAAAACATAATACTTGAGTCCATAATAAAACCCTTTGAAATTGAATTGAAATTGAATTGTAAATGAAACAGTTTTATGCATTATATTATAATAATGAGTGGATAATAAGTAAATAAATAATCTTTGTTCAAAAATATTAAAAATAAAATGTAGAATTTAGGACTGCCAAACGTCTGGTACACTCTTCTATCTAAGCTAAAATGCTACGACTAATCGATCGATCGATCGATCGATCGATCAATCAATCAATCAATCAATCAATCAATCAATCAATCAATCAATCAATCAATCAATCAATCAATCAATCAATCAATCAATCAATCAATCAATCAATCAATCAATCAATCAATCAATCAATCAATCAATCAATCAATCAATCAATCAATCAATCAATCAATCAATCAATCAATCAATCAATCAATCCATTGTGTTATTAGGAACCGCAGCCACTGTGTGGACGAGAACGAGTGTCTTCATCGTAATGGAGGATGCAATCAGGACTGTGTGAACACTTTGGGAAGTTACTACTGCGCATGCAGTGATAGATTTACCTTGGGAGCTGACCAGAGAACGTGTGTAAGAGGTAAGGAGGTTCCATGATATAACAAACCAGTGACCTCTAATCACTGTGATTCTACTCTTAGGTCTAATTGTTTTAACAGTCGAAATGCAAATCTTCTTATTACAACATTATAATCAAATCCACTTCTAAAATGCATTTTTTTTTTTTTTACCAGTAATGGTAATCAAAATCGATCATCAACTGGTAATGTTGCACAGTGTTGAGATTTAAAATTAAAGTAACGTGTACACGTACAAATGAAAAAAATTAAAGTAACGTGTACACGTACAAAATGGAATACGTAATAATTATGCTAGATTTTTTTGCATCACTATTTGTTCAATACAGCATAATCTATATTATACTATAACTGCATAATAACTATGTAACAAGAATTAATACTATGCTGTCAAGATAATTATTTAATATTTATGATATTCTGATGTGGAAAAATCTATGTTAAAATGCACCATAAATTACGTAATTTATTTTTTACGTGTAATATGAGTTGCAAAATTTTGTTTTACGGAGGTTTAAAATTGTATCCCCATAAGATTTAATGTTAACTTTAATAATGCATCAATATTTCAATAATAACTTATACTTTAATGTTTTTATACACGAGAGTATCTTAAATAAAAAGACTTAAAAACCAATTTAAAATGGTATAGTAATTACTTAATTACCTTTAATAATGCAAAACTATTGGATCAATAAAAAAAAAAAAAAAAAAAAAAAAACGATAAAACGTCTTGACTTCCAGACATGAGTGTGAGTGGTCAGTGCCCCGCTCTACGCCCTCCACAACACGGCGAGGTACGATGTCCCGGACTTCCTCCCAGTGCTACCTACCAGGCAGGCTCTGTTTGTATGATGAGATGTCGACGAGGAATGAGACTTGAAGGTCCAAGCAGTCGGACATGCGGAGAGAACGGAGAATGGTCGGGAGATGGAGTGGAACCCATTTGTTCACGTAAGTAATTAACCTGTGTCTATCTAATACATTTTTAAAATTAATATAAAATATTAAACAAATAATTTGATGTAAAATATTAATGAAATAATTTTATGCTACACGGAAAAACAAATAACGTTATTTATAGTGTAGTAAATAGTTTTGTAAATTTTCATGTTTCACCGGGTTTATATATACAGTCAATACGGTAAAACGAATAACATTTGACTGGGACTTGAACCCAGATCTTTGGTTTATCGGGTCACTGTGTTAACTATTCCACCATCGGGCAGATTTCATTCCATCAAATTTTAGTGCTCTATAATGTAAAAGAGGGGATTTTTTTTTTTTTTTCATTTTTCTTTTTGTCCCCCCCCCCTTTTTTTTTGCTCTATTTAAACTTAAACACTGTGAAACACAAAGATCCAATTTTAAAAACTTCCCGTGCATACATTCTTATTTATTTTTCTGTGTAGTTTAAAAAATAAATTAATAATCAATATATTTAATATCAATATAACGATAGTTTTTTGTTCCATAATAATCATTAAAATTATAAAAAAAATATTTCACAAATTTGCTTTTGGTTAGAGTGTGGCTTAATATCAACATGCATGTATATAATCATCATTTTAGGATAATGAAAATAATATTTGAAAAAAAGTTAAATAATGCATCTTCAATTTATTAAAAATTTTAGCAAAAGCTTAATAGATATAACTTCAATTTTTTAATTGAAATACCCAATCCATTTTATATTAATGTCATCGCATTCATATAGCAAGTTTATTTTAACAACAAAAAGTTTTTAATTTTGACACTAATTAATATAAAGTTGCTCTGTGCTGCTGCATATGGGCTGAAAAAAGCATTACCAATAAAAAAAATACATAAAATGAAAATTATAATTATTAACTAAAATTTCTCTTAATCTGTTGAAACTAACTCGGTTATATTATACAATGCGATGACATCGTATATAAGCTTCAACTCCTATATTACCTTGCTACTTTCCCATACCATGCTTAACCATATGCTAATGCGGATTGCTCAGCTAACGTGTGTTCACCACCACCCACCGCACCAACCCCCGGCGTACTTCATCCCGCTCCCACGTGTTCACAACCCGGACACGCATCACCTGGGCAACATTGTGTGGTAGTATGTCCAAGAGGATATGCTATTCCCAAGGGACATTCAGCGTTAGTCACTTGTCAACAGGATGGAAACTGGGAGCCAAGCGCAGCACCGCCATGTTTGAAACAAGGTCTAACATCATAAAAACTCATGCTTTACTAATATAGAATTTGTTCAGTAAAATTTTGAATAATTTACATTGTTATCGATAAAAAAAAAAACATTCTAGAATTTTTTTTTTTAATTATTTAAAAATATAATTTTACTGGGTGAATTCTTAAAAACTAAGCTAAATTTTGCTTTTTGTAATTAAAAATTAGTAATTTTTTTTTAAAGAGTAGTTTGCACTATTTCATTACATTTTAATAACTTTATTTGCTACCTCTGAATATTAAGAATGTTTAATTTTCAAAATGATTGTACGCGCCTTCATCACATTTGCTTCTCACATGATTTTTGAACTAAAGCAATATTAAAACTTTTATTAATAAAAATATATTAAATAAATAATTTAGTGCAATTCCATTAAAAAAGCATTAGATTCTCGGCATTTTTTCATGGTTTGGTGACAAAAAACAACAACATTATTTACGATCAGGATAACAGTTATTGTAATAACGAACAAAATTAAATTCAAAATACGTACTTATATGAATAATATTACTATCCATATAATTTTATATAGTTAAATACTTAAATGCTTATTTTTTTTTTTTTTTGCCATATATTTTGTGTTTTTAGTATTATATTGTGTTGAATAAAAAATTTTAAACATAAGTAATTTTCACAGGCACTTTACGACCTTTCATCCAATGCCCTCCTGATGTTCGAATCACACTTCCTCATGGTCGAAAAACAGCAATGGTTCGACTTGAACGACCTAAAGCAAATATGGATTGGCATAGATTGGTACATTCAGACCCTCCATGGGGCAAGAATCTGGAGTCAGAATTAGGTCCAGGAACTCATGGGGTCACTTTTAGAGTATTTAGTCCTTGGAATAATGCATCAGCTGCTTGCCAGGTTATGATTGTCATTCTAGGTGAGTAAAGAGAAAAAGTGAATACATTTATTTGTAAACAAATTTCAATAGGTATCAAGAATAATAAAATAAACGTAGAACGCAAAGAAAAAAAAAATACTAATTACATATTTTGTCCATGAAGTATGAAACATAGAGCGGGAAAAATAGTTTGTTATTATAATTATTATTTAAGATCTTATTATTTTTATATTAAGTGACTTTTTAATATTAATTTAATCAGCTAATCAAAATTCAAACTATAAATTATTATTATTTTAATAATAAAATAATATATTAAAGTTCTCTGTACTCGAATTTTAATGATATCTATAGGGTGTGTGCACATGACGTCATTCTAAATTATTCTCGATGCTCTTCTTGAGCAATGAATAACATTGCTCAGCATAGGACAAACGTAGTTTTTGGCTATTTTCTTTGGAAAATTGACTTTTTTTTTTTTTTGATATTATTATTTGTCTTGCATACTTGAAAAATTAATTCAACCTGTTAACAGCATCAATGATCTCAAAAAAATTCCGAAGTATTTTTAAACTGGCAAAATGAGTTATTTTCCTATACCGCTCTATGTTATTTAGCGCTCACTTATGGCGTTGACTTTAACATGAATGAAACCACCCTATAAGAGTTATTCGAGATGTATTATTTTTATCAATTTTTATAAAGCACTAAAAAATGAGCATAATTTATGTATTTTGCGTGAACATAAAAATAAAACTATGAGTTACATGTTGTCCCGACAATTTTAGTTTGATAAAAATCGACAATTGACTGCTGAACAAACGAGTATTACTATTATTTTTTTTTTTACTTTTAAAATTTCAGATACTGAGAGTCCTGTAGTTACTGGATGCCCAACTGACATACAACAATGGATGAGAGTTGGAGAGACTAGTAAGAGTGTTTTTTGGACTGAACCTACCTTCACTGATAACGTACAGGTTATCAGTGTTTACAAAACTAAGGTAATATTTTGTTATGTAACAGCAAAAAAAAATAATTTATTGACATAGTGAACTTACACTGCTATTGAGCTTATAGGACTTTGCTTTAATTTTAAGCCATGATGGGCTTACATCATAATATATATAGTTTTGTTTTAGTTCTATTACGTATTTTTGCATACTCCATAATTTACATTGCATTAATTTACATACAGGTACTTTTTTTTTTAAAGTTTTTCTGAATTTTTTAATTTTTATATTATAATTATATAGAATTATATAGTTGGTAAAAAAATTGTGCAATTGAAAACATTTTTTAATTTTAAGTATTGATGAACTTAAAGAAGACTTAAAGTATAAAATTTTATACTATATTATTTATTTTTATTTATTAGTTATTGCAATTATTATATTTTACGTATTTTTGCACACAGTAAAAAAAATATGTATTGCATTTATTTGCAAAATAGTCACTTTTTAGATCAATTTGTTGTTCACTTTTTACCTTGTTATTATAAAACTAATTTAAAAAAACAACTAAAATTGGAAACTATAATAGATTTGGTAAGTCCTTATCTGTTGATAAGACGAAGTCTTGACTATGGGGATTGGTGTAGCACAATAACACAATTTAGAAAAAAATTATTTGGACTTAAAAAATACACAAAATCAAATTACAAATATAATAATAAAAATATAATAAATACATTGACATTTCAGGAACCGGGATCACAGTTCACTACTGGGCCTCACCGCGTGACGTATACAGCAAGCGACGCTGCAAGTAACCGCGTACAATGCGTCTTCATGGTGACGATGAGTCAGATGCGTTCTGCAGCAAGAAGTCCCGCAGTGGCTCCTAGGAAAATTGTTGTCTGTCCGGGGAGAAAACCTTACGGCAAGATGGCTCCAATCTACCCGGTACGAGGGGTAAATAACAAAAAGTTTTTTAGTTTAGGTGGTGGTTTGTTAGAATGTAGAAGATTTTTCTTATTATATATAACGCTGAAGTCCACTTCTAAAGGTAGAAATGATTATTAATTTCAACATTATGGGTGACCAATCCGTGTGTACGATTTAATAAGATAAGATTACGTCTTGACGCGAATATGGGAAAATATGTAATAGGATAGAACACAATATTGCTAATAAATATAAAAGCAAAACTGTAAATATAGCTATAGGAAAAATACTAATATACTATAATTATTTAAAAATATATAAACAAATATGTATTGAATTTAATAATACCGTTTACTATATTTATAGTAAAAAGAGTGATAAATGAATCGTCGGGAATATAGATGCTTGCAAATTAAGATTAAAAAAAAAACTACATAAAAATATAGCTGATACTATATAGTTAGTAATCAGGAAACGTATTCATGGAATATGCTATTACTAAAATTAACAAAAAATATGAAAAGTTTTGAGATTCATATTTATAAGATGCAAAATATTAATAAAATAAAACAGAGAAAATAATGTGCATGGCATGTGCTTGTTCAGATCTCTCTCTCTCTCTCTCTCTCTCTCTCTCTCTCTCTCTCTCTCTCTCTCTCTCTCTCTCTCTCTGGTCCTGCATGAATTTATGAAGTTAATTTAACGTACAAGATTTTATTCTTCAAGATCGCCACAGAGATATTTTCATCAGATTATTCCCATAGGAACTAAAAGGACAATTAGAACGTACCATGATAAAGACTGCATGCTTAAAGGAAAAAAAAATCCTTATGCTTATGCAACTTAGTGAATCGTTATGCTGCAACAGTTGCCTGCATTTCAGGCACAAAAATAAATCTTTTTTTTGCTTGTTTGCATGCTGTTGTATTATGCTTAAAGTTTTGAATAACGGGATCTCCAGCTATTTTCCTGTGAGCATCTGATTGGTGTCACTTTCTTTTTTTACCAATAACAAAAATTGACTTCATTCAAATTTAATCAATTATCCTTTCTCTTGCCTAAAGAATTTTCTCAAGAAATAATGCTAATGCTTTTGTATCCAAGTTACGCTTATACGCATGTGCTTAGTAAATAACTTTTATTAATCGAAAACTAAGACAAATAATTTTATAAATTCTAGTGGCAAATTCCACAAGGATGCTACGTACAATCCTCCCCAAATATCCCTTATCATCAAAATACAAGACAACCCACAGAAACTGCAAGAAGAATTCACGCAACGGAAGCAAGACGATTATTATTATTTAGAGGCTGGAATGATCAACGTAAACCGTATTATTCCAATCAACAACAACAACAACAGCAGCAACAGTCTTATCAAAATAATCAACCCTATCAACATAATAATAATCAACAAACTTTAAGAAGAAGGACTTATGTGCAAGATACTAGAATTTGTTGTCATTAAAATAATCTTCCTTAAGTGTGTGTAATATATTTAAAAATTTATTGTGTTACTCTTTTTCTTTATTGATTGTGGTAGAAATTTTTAAATGACGATGTAGAGGTGTATTTACATAGCAGTGTGATGGTTTGATATATAATGTTATATATATTTGTTAACTTACAAATAAATTATATTTTACGTCATAAACATCTTAGTGAATATATTTTTTTAGCTCCTCAGTTGTTTTTTTTTAGCACGTTTGCTTCGGTATAAATTGGGATGTGTATCGGTTATGTGGGGAAAAATAGCATTGGAAATATAGCATGCCCTATCTTACAATGCTTTTTTTCCCCACATAACCGATAAACAAATCAATTTGAAATTTGGTTTACATGCTATTGAAGTCAATATTTTGGGAAGAATCAATTGAGACAAAGAAAAAAAAAGTTACGTCACGTCTGAAGGTTAATCCTTAAATCCTTCTTATGAGTAAAAATTTTACCAAGAAAATCGAAACTTCTTTTCAAGTTTGTGTCTTTGCTTTATAAAAATGTCCACTAATCGTCATTTAAAAATTTCCTACAGAAAAGAAAAAAATATAAAAAAATTACAAAAGTTAGATACGATTATAAAAAAGACTAACAAATTAATGAACAATCGTAAATAATATAAAGTGTAAGTAAAACTTACGTTTTTTTCTTCTCATTTCATAATATAAGTAAAATTTATGAAAAAAAAGTTTTTTTTTAAATGCCAGAAAGAATAAAGTAGTATGACTATGCATTTAATTAAGTGTTTGGGTGGGTTTGGTTATGTATTTATTTTTTAGAATTTATATTTTTTTCTGGTAATAAAAAAAAAATGAAACTATAACTCTTTGTTCCTCTCTGTAAGTTTGATATTTTTAATTTGATGTATTATGTATGTTACAATAATAAATATAAGAATTAATACATTAAATTAGCAAATTTATGTATAACTAAATATAAAAAGTCCTGTAATTGGAAATATAGTGTAATAATTTTGTAGTTAGAATTATACAATTATTAAAAATAGATTGAGTGTTTCTTTTTTTTTTTTTTGTAAATTATTTCTTTTAAGATCTTTCTTTAATATTTTTTAAACTTATATTCTAAAAGTGTCGAATTATTACTCCTGATTCAATAAAATACTAGGAGTAAATAGCCATATGTAAAAAAATAAAATACGTTATTTCCAATTTTTTTAAAATAATTTTGTTTCAATAGGTTTTAAATTTAATTTGTATATATATGTATAAGTACACCATTGGTGTTTAATAAATAAAATAAAAATTTAATTTGTAGATCAGAATAATTTGAGATGAACATTTTGTAATCACTAAATTCGAGTTAAAAAAAAGTAAAAAAAAATAATAATAATAATAATAATGTTGACAGTGTTTTGAATTTTATTCATATTTTGTAGAGTCTTTCATTCATTAATTATTTAAATAAAATGTGTTCATTATAACAAAATATTTTGTGTCAAACATCAAAATTTAAACATTACCTATTTATTTCAAACATGGAATCTTTTTTTTTTGTAGGCATCATTACATATAAAAACTATAATAGTTGAAAGATATAATAAGTACGCTTTAAAGCTATACATATTGATTGATGATAAGAATTAAAGTTTTATTTTTATTGGAAGTTTAAAAAATTCCTTTTATTTAAAAAATATAAAAAGAAAACAATAGTATTAAATGCAAGTGTTTATACTATATATATATATATATATATATATATATATATATATATATATATATATATATATATATATATATATATATATATATATATATATATATATATATATGTGTGTGTGTGTGTGTGTGTGTGTGTGTGTGTGTGTGTGTATACACAATAAAAGTGATGAAAATTAGGGATTCTATAATTAAAACTTTAAAAATAAATTTAATGTGACTCGTTAATAATAATAATACAATTATTGCTCTTTTTTTTTCCCTTCCTTTGATATCAATTTTCACTTTTTATCAAATACTGTAATTCGTATATCATATACCTTAAAAAAGTCTTTGTAGTAATTAGCGTACATTGTTCTTCTCTACATGCGATTTTTTATTTGTGTTTGTTTTAACAAGATTGAAAAACCACATTTTTTTTTTGTTATTATATATAAAAGTTGTCCAAACATATTGCTAGACTAAAATGTCACCCACTCAAAAAATATATTCCTAATAAAGACTATTATTTAATTTATAATTTTATTTAATTTTACATAATATTATGTTATAGCCAAGAATAAATTGTTCTCATATCAAGATGTATAAAAAATATTAAATTCTTCGTAGCTTGCGACATATTTTTATGCATCTAACTTGTTATTTTTTTATATTAAAAAACGCAATAGCATATTTTTTTTAAACTACACGCAAAATAATCAATACAGCAAAAAAAAACAACAATTTAACAAGTTATTTCATGCAGTACTATGTACTTCTACGGCCTAATATTGTGTTGTTTTGCGTTTTTTTAATCAATGTTTTGTGTTATACAGTAGAGCGTCGTTCTTAGGGATTTTTTAAGTGGTAAAAAGTACGAGGCGTAGCTTTACTATATAAAGTAAATGTAAAGTTTGCATATTTAAAAAAAATAGTACACTTTTTAGTCTATTTTTCAGTGATATATATTTTTAAAATTTTACAAGATTTGATTTGTCAATACACTCTTTTCACAAAAAGTTCCATGATATACACCATTGCATTTTAAAACTATTCATGAAATTAAGTTTTCTTTACATATATATGGATTCCATGTTTGTTTTCTTTAATTAGATATCTTTATTATAATTTAGAAAAAAAAGCAATGTAAATTGATGTCTTATTATTATCTGTAATCATACTAATTTTAAATAAAGGTTTTTTGATGCCTTTCAATTAATTAATTTTTCTTCCTAAATTATAGAACTAATTGATAAACAGTAGGAAGCTTTTGAAATTTATAGTATTTTAAGTGCTAATGTAGATAATCTTTAAAATTATTATTTTTTTTTTAGTGAAATTTAAAAATCAATGAAAAAGACAACAGCTCTCTGTTAATTGTAATAATTTTATCATGAGTCAATGAGAAAAGTAATAAAAAATAATAAAATGGTCTATGTAGGAATTTTTTTAGGAACTTATAAATACAAATACTTCCAAAAGCCCTCTCCCAAATATTTTTAAGTATTTTGATTTTGAGTTTTCCAAAGTACACCTGTGGATTCGTTTGTTATTTTTAATTTTATTTCCGTAGTAATCATTTTCATCCTTAATTAGTTCGGTTTTGAAATCTTAAAATATACTGAAATGTTAATATGTAGACAAAATAAAATAAAATACGTGCCAAATATAAATATATTTATTAATACATTTTTTTTATTCTAATAAATCAGAAATTGGAGAGCTTCAGTGTAATGTTAAATAACTATGACTGCAATTTATATTTAATGATTTTTTAAAATTTAATAAAACCAAGGAGCCTCTGTCTCCGAAGTAGGAGGTACGGTAGTATACTCGGGACCTGGTTCACAGGGTTCACATGCACCATTTGTTGCTACTCTCTCACATTTTTCGTTTTTCTGGTTGAAAATTTCTCCTTTAGGACATGTAAACCATACATCAGTGTATAATATAGTACACCTAAGATACAAATTACAATTTGGTGGATAAGCTCTTCTAGTATCGAAAGTCAAGAATTTACAGGATGGAGTGTCAAATCTATCACATTGTCGCATAGGTGGTATTGTAGTTGTAGTTGGTTCAGTGGTAGTTGTAGTAGGTTTAGTAGTAGTGGATTCAATGGTAGTGGTGGTTGGTTCAGTGGTAGTGGTGGTTGGTTCAGTGGTAGTAGTGGTTGGTTCAGTGGTAGTGGTGGTTGGTTCAGTGGTAGTGGTGGTTGGTTCAGTGGTAGTAGTGGTGGGTTCAGTGGTAGTAGTGGTTGGTTCAGTGGTAGTAGTGGTTGGTTCAGTGGTAGTGGTGGTTGGTTCAGTGGTAGTAGTGGTTGGTTCAGTGGTAGTGGTGGTTGGTTCAGTGGTAGTAGTGGTTGGTTCAGTGGTAGTAGTGGTTGGTTCAGTGGTAGTAGTGGTAGGTTCAGTAGTAGTAGTGGTTGGTTCAGTAGTAGTAGTGGTTGGTTCAGTGGTAGTAGTGGTTGGTTCAGTGGTAGTAGTGGTTGGTTCTGTAATAGTAGTAGATTCAGTGGAAGTGGGTTCAGGAGAAGTGGGCTCAGCTGTTGTAAGTCCAGTGCTTGTAATTGCCATTGTAGTCGTGATAGGTTCAGAAGTTGAAGAAGCTACTATTTCTTCGCAATATGGACAATTGGCTTCTGAAATAGACAAGCAACGAAGTAATGTTGGACTAAAATGTTTATCAATGCCACACTTGCTTAGGACACCCCATTCTGAACTATCACAATAAATGTACATGGTGCAATCAGCTGGATATGGAAGTGTTTCTCCTTCTTGACTACATTTCTGGACATCTCTGCAAACTGCAATTGTAGTTTCAGGGGTAAACGTGATGGTTGCTACCTCAGTAGTCGTAATAGTTGTTATAGTAGTAGGAATTATTATTTCTTCACAAACTGGGCAATTAGCTTCTAAAATAGATAAACAACGGAGAGCAGTAGGACTAAAATGTTGATTTAAGCCACATAAACTTAAAACACCCCATTCAGAACCGTCACAATAAATATATTTAGAACAATCAGGTGGAAAAGGTAGTACTTCTCCTTCTTGGCTACATTTCTGTATTTCATCACATACAGCAATAGTAACATCAGTTGTATAATCAGTTCCACCACAATTTTGACAATTAGAATCTTCAGGAGAAACACAAAGACCAACTTCTTCGCTAAAATGGCGTTCAAATTGACACAAACTTAAAACAGCTTCTCCAAATACATTACAATAAATATATTTTGAACAGTCTGGTGGATATGCTTTTAAAAGTCCCGCTTCTTCTAGTGAACAAGATGGTACAGCTGGACATATATTAATTTCTGTAGTTGTTTGCTCTGTGCTTAAAGTTGTAGGTAACTGTGTAGTTGTAGTAATAATACAATACGGGCAGTCTGATTGGTCTTTAGGTACACAACTTGAAATTGAGGGGCTATATTCATACCCAATCATACACTTTCTAATAGTATATGATGTTTCAGTACAGTAAATATATTTTTGACAATCTGAAGGGTACGGCTTTGTCAATCCGACATCTTCAGGTGCACATTCTACTATTTCTGGGCATATTAATGTGTCTGTTGTTGTTTCTTCCAAAGTAGTTGTCAGGATTGTCGTAGTTGAAGGTTCATCTGTTGTAGTTGAGGGTAAATCTGTCGTAGTTGATGGTTCTTCTGTTGTAGTTGAGGGTTCATCTGTCGTGGTTGAGGGTTCATCTGTCGTAGTCAAGGGTTCATCTGTTGTACTTATTGTAGTTGGCGCTATAGTCGTAATAATACAGTAGAGACAATCTGATTCTGCCTTAGGAACACATCTTAAAAGAGATGGGCTATATTCATATCCAAATACGCATTTTCTGATTGAAAATGACGTTAAAGTACAGTAAATATATTTTTGACAATCTGGAGGGTACGGTTTTGTTAATCCTGCATCTTCAGGTGCACATTCCACAATTTCTGGACATATTAGTGTGTCTGTTGTTGTTTCTTCCATAGTAGTTGTTAGGATTGTCGTAGTTGAAGGTTCATATGTTGTAGCTGGGGGTAAATCTGTCGTAGTTGATGATTCTTCTGTCGTAGTTGAGGGTTCATTCGTCGTAGTTGAGGGTTCATCTGTCGTACTTCTTGTAGTTGGCGCTAAAGTTGTAATAATACAGTAGAGACAATTTGATTCTGCCTTAGGAACACATCTTAAAAGAGATGGGCTATATTCATATCCAAATACGCATCTTCTGATTGAAAATGACGTTAAAGTACAGTAAATATATTTTTGACAATCTGGAGGGTACGGTTTTGTTAATCCTACATCTTCAGGTGCACATTCCACAATTTCTGGACATATTAGTGTGTCTGTTGTTGTATCTTCCTCAGACGTTGTCGGGGCTATTGTTATCTCAGTTGTAGTGGTCGCTTCTTGTGTGGGAGTTGTTATGGTAGTAAAACAACTCACACATCCTGCATCTTCAGGATTAGTACACTCCTCTAATAAAAGACTAAAATGTTCACCATATGGACAAGACGATATCTTTGCAATACCACCTTGATCACAATAAATGTACTTTTGGCAATCCGGAGGATATGGTTTAACAAAACCCCATTCTTCTGCGCAGCAAGTAGGAATTTCATCACACATTACTACAGTCGTTGTAGGAGCTTCCGTTACACAATAATTACAATTAGCTAATTCTGGTAAAACACATCGATTATCTGTAGAGCTATAATGGTTTCCAGTTGTGCAGCTTCTAATTTTCACATTTCCTTCACCATTACAATAAATATATTTTGTGCAATCTGGTGGATAAGGCTTTGTTAACCCTGCTTCTGAAATGTCACATGTAGGAGTATGTGAGCAGAGCTCGGGCGATATTGTAGTGCTAGAATCACAGTTTTGACACGTAGCTTCATCTATAGGTAAGCAATCATTTGTATAGATGTCAAAGTTATAATTTTGTGGACATGAACTTAACAATGAAGAACCATCAAAATCGCAGTAGAAGTAAAAGTGACAGTTAGGTGGATAAGGTTTAAGAAAACCATATTCGTTCTCAGTACATTCTTCAATTTCATTGCAGTTTTGTGATTTACCGTTAAAACCATATCGCTTGTAGTTTCCAGCGTTGATAAATATAGGCAAAAATAAAAGCAGGAAACAATTGAAATTACCTGGAAGTATAAAAAAACAAACATTAGATCAATGTCATTTATTTTAATTAATTTATTTATTAGTTCAATCAAATAATCAATCAATTAATCAATCAATCAATCAATCAATCAATCAATCAATCAATCAATCAATCAATCAATCAATCAATCAATCAATCAATCAATCAATCAATCAATCAAACAATCAATCAATCAAAGTCTCTTAAAATAAATGCTTAAATTTCTAATCTTTAACAATTTAAACTATGTACAATTGACTCTAAATTTTATAGACTTTTAAACGAAACAAACGTAAGAACTGATTGATGAATTGACAGAAAGACAAAGACTGTAGCACGTAAATATTTTTTAAAATATTATATATATTTATTCCCACACTTCATCATAAGTTCTTATGCCATTACTATTTACATATATTATTATAATGTGTCAACATGAGATCACGTGAAACTCCTTTTCCTGGCTAATTACCTAGCCACCTTTTCACGTGCACAGCAAACATACGTTAATGCACACGCGAGACGTGGCTAGGTAGGTATCTACTAGCCAGGAAAAGAACAAAACACAAAAATATATATAAACGTAAATTGCACGAAAGCTAATGATAAAGTGTGGTACTAAATATACATTATAATTTCAATAATATTGCAGTGCCAAAACACGAAAAATAGACAGACATTTAATAAAAATTAACGTATATAATAGAATTTTACTTATAATTATTTACCTAAGTAACATAATAATAACATATTGAGACTAAAACAGATATAAACATACAAATTAAAACAATATATTGTATTACCAAAAATATACATACCAAGCATGTCTACGTATGAAGTAGCTTGTTTAAACGTTTATAAAAGACTACTTGAACTTGAGTTAGTATGTTGTAATTTATCTTCATAGATAATCTCAAAACATTTATTATAAATTATAATCAATAAACAGTTCAAGCATTATTGAAGTAATATATACATGTACTGTCAATCAAATTGTAATTTAAAAGAATTATATTAATCTTTTTTTTGTCATTAAACAAATAATAAACCTTGAATTTTTAATCTTAAATGAATTAAAATTTTTAGGGTAATTGGGTAATTGTTATGTAACCAACTCTAAGATATGATAATAATGCTAGTTATTTATTTGAATAAATTTAAAGCCATAGACCACATAAAACCACATATGCTTTTTAATGAATAAACACGAAATGGGATCTTCAAAACTGATGACAATTTTTACCTGAATGTTAATGTAGCTCCACGAGAGATCGTGAAAAAACTGTAAAGTATGCAATTTGCGTGAAAATTCATGTTTATGACGTCAGAAACATGCAAAAATTAGTATAAAAATGTTGTGCGGGTTGCATAAATCGAATTTTCTGATTACTGCTACGGGGCTACTGTTGGGTTTTGAGACAAACCAGTTATTTATGTAAATCCCATCAAGTGTTTTGTGATATAAATGCTTATGTTTTTCTCTGGTCTATTCCTTTAACGTTGACTTGTTATTGTTTATACAACTCATTAAACTGAGCCTATATGGCAAAGTAATGAAGTAAGCTGAAAGTAACTCTGAGTTCCTAACCGAACACAGCTTTGACTATCTGTTAGGTGCGTACATAAAGTATAAGAGCACAACACATTGCACAACGCATGTTAACATGCATCCACAATGACGTGCAGCAATTATAGTTGCATGTCCTTTGTGATTGTATCGTCCGATATTCCTAGAATTTTTGAAACATTCTCTAGACGGACATAAAGATTGCCATGCTGAAAATTTATTATTTGACCAGCCCATGAAGGCGTTTTTTATTGCGCACGTTGATAATTTTTTTCTTTAAAGAAAAACAGTAAAGAGTAAGCACAAGAACACAATATTACACAAGAAAAATATATTGCAAATTATATTAATATATATATAATATAATATATATTTTTAATTAAAAATTATTATTTTATTGAATTCTTTTAACTTAAAAACTGCACAGTATTGTTAACCTAAAAAACTAAGCTTATAATAAAAAAAATTATAATCCCTGTTTAAAAATACTTTTTTTGCTGTTGTTTATAATACAGTATGAGACCATGCATTTTTGTCACTTACGCTTATGATGTAATGATGTAAAAGGATACAACAAGTTGTTTGCAAGGTTTTTATAAGAGCAACAAAATACATAAAATGTACTTTATTTTTGTTTAAAATAATGAATATCTCAATTTGAATTCCTAAAAATATAAAATTCTACTGCACTAACCTATATTTTTTCTGTTATCTTACTTTAATACAATGAAACGTTAAATATGCGTATAAATAACACAAGGAAACATACAATTCTTTACTTGTTTTTTATTATGATGTTAAAAAGCAATGAAATTGACATTTTTAACACTTAATTTTTTATTTAAAAAATTAATTTCTGCTGCAGTTATTAAAGGCATAGACCACATAAAACAACAAGTTTTTAAATAAATTAACACGAAATGGGATGTTAAACACTGATGGCACTTTTTACCAGAATGTTAGTGTAGCCCCACGAGAGAAAGTGAAAATACTGTAAAGTATGCAATTTGCGTGTCTTTTCATGTTTATAACGTAAGAGACATGCAAAAATTAGTATGAAAATGTTATGTGGGTTGCAGAAATCGAAATTTCTGATCAATGCTACGGAGCTACAGTTGGGTTTTGAGACAAACTAAAGTTATTTATGTAAATCCCATCAAGTGTTTTGTGATTTAAACACTTGTATATTTTTCTCTGGTCTATTCTGGCTGATTCGTTTGAATTATTTATAAATAAAAATGCTTCACTGTTTACTTGTAATGCTGCACCTTCTAATTATTACACTTTAGCATAAATACTTCTGTAAAGAACTGAAATTGGTCCAATTTATTAATTAAAAACCAACATTTCAATTTGGATGTAATGGCAACTTTTTTTTAGCAAAATCTATTTATTCATTTATAATTAAATTTATATTCTTTTTTATGTTTATACTTTTTTATTATAAGTTTTTTGGTATTCCTTATTTTGTAACCGTATTGTACTGAAAGTCCTTGTAAAATAATTATAATTTTAAATGTTTCTTAGCTAGCTCTGAGTTATTATTATAGTAACATTTAATTTGATTAGGATGTTTTATAATTGGCATTGAACATATAACTTTTTACAGATGCATATTTTAATATTTTATTACATAATATTACATAGAGAAATATAAACGAATGAGATTATTAGGTGGAATTTTTTAGTTTATAAAACTACATGATAATTTTAAAAATGACGTACATCTATTCAGACTTGCACTAAAATAAAAATAAAATAATATTATAACAGTAATAATATAACAAGATTTTATTTTAGGAATTTATAATAATAATGAACTTGTTAACTAGTGTGACTAAATTTTATTTAGATTTTAAACCAATTATATTATACTTCTACACAAAATGGGCAATTAGCTTCTTCAATTGGTAAACAGGACCCTTCTACTTCACTAAAATGCATATTGTTAAAACATATACTAATTTCCCCTAGCTCTGTACCATCACAATAAATGTATTTACTGCAATCAGAAGGTACTGAAAGAAGTGAACCTTGTGAAAAATCTACGCATTTTTTTTGTTCTTCACAAATGGGGGTCGGTGGAACAGTTGTAAGGTCATCTTCTCCACAATTTACACAAGTAGATTCAGAAACATCAATACATGTATCTAATTCATCATTAAAGTGACGATTAATTGGACATATACTAAATTCATCTTGACCATCATCATTACAGTAAATATAATATCTACAATCAGGTGGATATGCAAATAATTCTCCAGCAGTTGTAATACTACAAGTTGGAATAGGAGGACATGTTACTACAGTAGTAGTTTGTATTGTAGTTGTTGTTTCGATTACAATACAGAAAGGACAATCTGATTCTGCTAATTCCACACATCTACCTAAAGTTGGACTATATTCCTCCCCTGTTGTACATCTTCGTAATGAAACTGTACCTTCCATACCACAATAAATATATCTACTACAATCAGGTGGGTATGGCTTTGTCATTCCAGCTTCTTCTGGAGTACAGGTAGGTACTTCAGAACAGGCTGGTTGTGTTGTAGTAAGTACAGTAGTTGTAGTAGGTACAGTAGTTGTAGTTGGTTTAGTGGTTGTAGTTGGTTTAGTGGTTGTAGTTGGTTTAGTGGTTGTAGTTGGTTTAGTGGTTGTAGTTGCTTTAGTAGTTGTAGTTGCTTTAGTAGTTGTAGTTGGTAAAGGTGTTGTAGTTGGTAAAGGTGTTGTAACTACGATACAAAATGGACATCCAGATTGTGCAGGTTGCACACAGCGTGCTGCAGTAGGACTAAACTCATTGCCGAGTGAACATTTTCTTATTTGAGGAATTTCAGTACCATCACAATATACGTATCTTGTACAATCTGGTGGATATGGTTTATAAATTCCTCTTTCTCCTTGCTGACATGTAGGAATTTCAGGACATACTGGTGTTTCAGTTGTTGGTTCAGGAGTGGTTGTAGGTGTTTCAGTAGTTATTTCACACGTTGGACAATTAGCTTCTTCTATAGGTAAACAATTCAAAATTTCAGGACTAAAGTGATATCCTTGACGACAACGACTAAATATTTCAGTTTGATCGGCGTCACAATAAATATAAAATTCACAATCAGGCGGGTATGGTTTCAGATATCCAAGATCATTAGGTCCACAATGTTCAATTTCAGAACATGCTAGTCGAGTAGCAGCTTCTTCAAATTGAAATAGTGAACGCCAAAAAGAACGAGCTTCAATCAGTGTAGGTGCTAGCAGCACTACGCAAAAAAGCTTGAAAGCTGTAACAAAATTCAAATAATTTTACATAAATAAGAGAGAGAGAGACAGAGACAGAGAGACAGAGAGAGAGAGAGAGAGAGAGAGAGAGAGAGAGAGAGAGAGAGAGAGAGAGAGAGAGAGAGAGAGAGAGAGAGAGAGAGAGAGAGAGAGAGAGAGAGAGAGAGAGAGAGAGAGATGGTACTTTCATTCGCGCAAAAACCAATTCAAGTTCAAAAATTTAAAGAACAAAATTTATTATTTTTCAAATTTATTTTTAATACAAACATTTATCTTACATTTGCAGATATTTTAAAAGTACTTTTTTCTACGATTTTAAATAAAAACAAAAATTATTAATATAATATAATTATTAAACTATTATTATGAATGATTATTATTAGATTAAAATGTATATTTACAGTCAAAGTTTATAAAATGCAGTTTCAAAGATATGTATGCGCCTTAAATAAAGTTATTATAAATTATTACTTTAAAAAAAAAGGAGAAATTAATAATTTCTTACCGATCATTTCGTAGTATTGTAGCTAGATGAATGTCTATTGAGAAGTGATATAGAAAATAATGTTGCTCCTCTATTTATGTTCCTCATTAATCTTTCGTGACCTTTGTTATCTTTAAAGCTTGCACATTGTACAAATTTGCTGTGTGTTATCCCATATTTTTTTGCTTTTCATTCAGCTTGAAAGGTATTAATTGATTATTTCCTACGGTAAATATTGTGCAATTTTTAATAGTAATAACCCAAAGTGTAAAATGTTAATCTACTAATACAGGTATGTAAAGTCCTTTTTTTTTTCTTGTAATTTTTATTTGTTGCATGGATTAGAACAGAATATTTTTAATCATTATATTTATTACGTAAGTTAAAAATAAGTAATTAAGATATCAATATATTACTTGTGTAATACTTTTATAGTATGCTATAAAACTTACTATTAAATTATTTGTTGCAGCGCGAACAATAATAATAATAATACTTTAAGCTTAAATTATTATTTTCTCATTTTAAATTATCGCAAAAATTAGAATTATTGTCCATAATTTTTATTTGAGGCAAAATATTTATATAATATATTGTATTGATAATATTAGTGTCTTGATTAAAACATTTGTAAATATTATTGCGATATATTATTTTTTGGTTATTTAGTTTTTTTATAATATCAATAATATTTATAAAATATAATTTTTTTATAAGAAGACAGAGAAAAATATATTTTGGGGACTACTTCATTAAATTGTCTTTAATTAATGTGTTTTCTAAATCAACAATTGAATGCAAACATTATAAAACAAAAACAGCATCAATTACACACACTCACTCACAAACAATATTATATATATATATATATATATATATATATATATATATATATATATATATATATATATATATATATATATATATATATATATATATATATATATATAATATACAGCCTATATTAAATAAGTTATTTTCAAGCCATTTTTTATATTGATGTTGACATCAAAGCCAAAATATTGTAATATATTTCAAGTTATGTGTGTGATGTGTATTTTAATTTTTTCACATGTTGTGGCGAAATTATTATCTACTGCAGTTTAAAGAAACGTCTGTTTCTATAGCAACAATATTAATGTGTTATTTATGTGTTTTTAAATAAAGATAAATATAGATAGATTTTAATATAGTAGTATATATTTAATAATATAGTAGATTTTAAGAATTCATATTATAAACTAATTTCTCTTAACAAATAATTAAATAAATAATAACAAAATAAAGTATTACAATTTTTTGTTTTACTAATTTTTTTTTCTATATTTATGCAAAAATAATATTAAAACGTTTCAGTTTATTTATTTACGTATTTATAGAAATTAGAACAATTTTTAATTTTATTTTCTTAAATTAATGTCTAAGTTTTTTAGAAGTACCAATATTTTGAAATATGTATTTTTGAGTTATCCGTGTATTTATTTGCACATTTTACACATTTACACAATCATAATACAGTTTAAACTCAACACAATTAGGAAGTAAAGTAACTTTAAATAATAATAATACTGTATAAATATTATCATTAGTAAACTACAGGAAGGAATATTGAAGAAATCTTATAACATTAATAATATAAAATTTCATCATATTAATAATTTATTTAAAACAAAAGTTTATAATAGAATTTGTTATAATAATGTATTGCTGTAGTATTATATATGGCATTTACAATAAGATAATGTTAAATATGTATAAAAAAAAATCTGGACATATTGTGATCAGTGATCACAATATAAATAAAAATTGTTGTTGGTATCTATCTATGTAAAATGTAATTGGATTCGTTCATTTTTATAATTGGGCACAGAAAAATAACAAAATTATTTTAGCTATTTCATATTGCTTGATTTATGTTGATATGCTATTTCTTCTCAATCTATTTATTAGCCTAACATACCAACTTAATATATGAGTTATATTATAAGATCTCGATTTTTTCAGTGTAACATTATAATAAAACAAACATAACAATATATATATATATATATATATATATATATATATATATATATATATATATATATATATATATATATATATATATATATATATATATATATATATATATATATATATATATATATATATATATATATATATATATATATATATATATATATATATATATATATATATATATATATATATATATATATATATATATATATATATATATATAAAAGTATTAAAGTAGCAGTCATAAATATCATTCAGTGTTTGTTTTACAATCGCACGAAAATAGCATTACAATTTATTAAAAATAATATCTTTTTGCATTGTTATTTGACTATATTCTTGAATATTATCTTGCATCAACAATGAATTATAGTTCAATATAATACAAATATAATATTAGTCATTGTTCTCTTTAAGAAATATATATTTTGAAAAGTATTTCTTTCATTGCGTAGCTGTAGAAACGTTTAGCGGTGTCCTTCAAAAAGATCTGGAATATTATAGCTATTTATTATTAAGAGAATTAAAAGGTCTATAAAAGATTATACTGGAATGATTTGCAAATACTTTAATCAACACTATATCCAATGCTAGTATTATTACTGCAATGTAAGTCATTAATTTGTAATCTGTAATTTGGGATTAAAAAGTGATTAGTATATTTTTCAGGCTTAATATAAGTTTATAAATAGAACCGCCTCCTCCCCTTCCCTCTCTGATATTTGGGGGCAACTTTATAAATATTTATCGTCGCGTGCTTCTTTGCATATTGGGGATTTCATTCACATTTGATGAAATGGTTTTCAGTCGTAATTTTTTTGTTTATTGTGAAGTGCATTTTAATTTGTTTCTGTGTTTTTGAAGCGAGTTATGAAAATGTCAAAAACCTCAATGAAATATAAAGCAACCCTTATCGGTAAAACATTTTAGGTCCTTTAACAATAAAAAGTGATTGATTTATGCATTTCTTAATTTTTTTAGTTTTTAGTTTTAGTTTTATATTGTCTAATGACTCAAATGCTTGAATTACTATAAATAGTATTGCGAGTGAACTCGGTATTAAAATAATTTCACTATCAGAGATTTGTTTTTATCTAAAAAATTGTTAAAAGTAATCTATTGGGATGTTCACTTGTAGTAATATCTTAATTACGCTATAAATTTGATTGCATGGAATTTTAATGTTGTTAAATGGAGATTGCTTGCTTATTGAAATTATTGCCCCGTATATATATATATATATATATATATATATATATATATATATATATATATATATATATACTGTATATGAATAGGACTTATGAGTCTCAAACATGGTTTGGAAATGGGAAAGCTAAATATATTTTTTGCACTCAAAATTACTATTTTATAGTATATGATTCAATTAAGCGTAGCTTATTTTAATAATATTTTCTGTATAATAATCAGAATTTTTTAAACCTCACAGTATAGTTAAGACTGTGGTTTAAATTGCATTTATTAAAATGTATAAATTTATATTATTTAAGCATTTTTGTACCTAACACTAGTGTCACCGCAAAAAATCAATCAATCAATCAATCAATCAATCAATCAATCAATCAATCAATCAATCAATCAATCAATCAATCAATCAATCAATCAATCAATCAATCAATCAATCAATCAATCAATCAATCAATCAATCAAAATAAAATAATAATTTCACTAGGTCATTTTTAGCAACTCTTTTTTTTTTATTATAACATTTAACAATTATAGTAAATTACTAGATATACTATAGTATATTAAGTATTATTAAGTACTCAAAATACACGACGTACAGTACGTAAATATTATGTTGTGCAACATATACAATTCCAATTTAGCACCACCAAAATTCCATTTGACATAGAAATTATATATGACTTAATTTTTTCTTTCCCTTTGAGTATCTATCAAATATTTAAAAATAAGTTTAAACTACAAAATATGAGGAAGACTAAAAAAAAAAAAAAAAAAAAAAAAAAAACGAGGGTATATAATTTTATTTTATATTCTAAAAGAGAACATAGCCCTGAATCGATTGATATAATATGAATTTCTAATTTTTGCGTTCATTAAGTAATTTTAATTATTATTTAAAAATTAAAAACGATGTCACGGGCAGGAAGTTATACATGTAGGGAATAGAAAAATTCGCAACCCACTGTGACGTCATTTTAAGACTTTTTAAAATTAACTAAAAATATTGAATAATTTAAAAAATTATATAGAAAATCGTATATCTATCGTTTCAAGACAGTGTCCTATTTTAGAATATACAGTAAAGTTACTCCCTAATATTTTTAGTCTTTCTCATTCTATAAATATAAATAGGAGAAAAAAGTTTCTAAAATTTATTCTCCTAATTTAAATTGAGAAGCCTTAATGTTATTAAACATTCAACAGATTTCATTTCCGTTGTGGAACGCCTCAATATTTTCTAGCGAAGCCCTATACATACACACAAGCGTGACTCCCCATGCATAACAGCAGCTAGTATGATTGATCTTTGAGTTAATATGGGTTTACAATGATTGCTATGTGTCCAGGCATATGTAACTTGATATATCCAAATAACATCTCTCACATCGTTGTATTATAGAATGAGACTGGATTTTTTCTAAATCAAATATTTTATGTGTTAGGAAAGTAAAATTTTATATTACGTTAAACAAACTGTATTAAATTCTTTTAAATTTTCTTATACATTATAAATATCTTGAATAGATAGACAAAATTGAAATCAATATATTTTTATTTTACAAATCAATTTCAAGTTTATTTAAAAATTTTATTGCATTTTTTATTTATATGGGTGAAGAATCCGAAAATAAACAACACTTTAAATATAAATTATCAAAATATGCAAGAATTTTAATGTCATAAAAAATTGTTTAGCGAACATTAAATCAAAGATTATCATTTTTCCCTACTAAGTATACTATGTGGTTTATTGATTATTTGTTTTCTTTTTATTTATTTTTGTGTATGTAGTAATAATTTATTTTCAACAATATCTTTGTAAATTATTAAATGACTACTACATTATATTAGTATACACTCCCCCCGAATAAACCTGACCGGTCGCGTTATAGTTTTTCCATGTATTTAACATTTGGATACATGAACGCTGTGGTCAGATTTATTCGCGGGGAGTGTATACATTATAGTATAATAATATATAAAATTTTATAATTTTACACCCAAAGTAAATATATTTATTTAATGCTGATGCTGTGAGAAAATATTATCTTATTACGGCAATACCATGTATTTATATTAAAAAATACATTATTTTTAGTTTCCATTTAAATAGTGAGTAAGTTAATATCAGAATAAAATTTTATTTCACAGTTGTTGAACAATTTTTTTACTGCACGATAATAATATATTTTCTTCTAATTCTTTTTCTATAGTATGTCCACTCTTGACTATTATAGTTTAATCTCTCTCTCTCTCTCTCTCTCTCTCTCTCTCTCCAACCAATGTATTCATGTTGCCAGTAAATGAAAACATTTCATTCGTCTTTATAATATAAAAAGATTTAAAAAGATCTAATACAAAATATGTTTTTTACTAAATGAAGCTCTTCTTAAAAAAAAAAAAAAAAAAAAAAAAGTTACAATATGAAAAATGACGTCATAAATACAAGAATTTACCACAGTCATCTTCTTATTTTTATTATTTTAATTTATAAGCTATTGTTATTGGAATAAAAACGAACACATTTTCTTATACATACTTATTTTGACATTAAGTTTTATTTATTTTTATTGAAGTCCACTTTTATTATTATTATGTTTAATGCTAAAGTATATTTTCTTTTAAGTTAATAAATTGTAGAGCAATATTATAAAATAAATATTATGGATTGTACAGCCAAATCTTAAAGGGGAAAAAAATGAAGTGTATTATTCTTTTTTGTTTAAAAAAATTAACTGTCATTTGTATAGTTACTTGTAGTAATGTGGTTACATAAGTTTGAAAATTAATTTAACAAATAGTAATATTCCTCGGATTTTTTTTTTTTTTTTTTTTTTTTTTTTTACTTCACGAAAAACACAATAGAAATTTCTTACTTCTAAAATTAATATTTCAAAATTTGTTATATGAGAAGAAGAGCAAAATTTACAATGCAAAAGACTAAAAACATTTTCCTTTTTTTTTTTTACTCGTATAAGATTGTTCATTTTTGTAAGGTCTATTATTTTATATTATTTATTTTTATCTCACTTACTCTTAAACTGAAAAGTGAGGATGTTTGTATATATTTCCAATAATGTGAAAATAATGTTTTGCGTAATGAGATGATCAGTAAATATTAGAATTAACTTCCTATATTTTTCACTGGAATAGTATCGTTTAACGTATATTGAAAAAAAAAATGTTAATTAAAAATTAAGCATAGATATTATATGAAAATAAATATTTTAGTTGACAACTTTTTTTTTGCATGCAATTCATAAAGAGATTTTAAATTTGTAATAGAAAGAGTTAATGACTTTTAGCTGATCATAAAAGCTTTTATTTATTTTCCATTAATTTTTATTAATTTTATTAATTTTTATTAATTATTTTTCCATTAATTGGAAAGTCCTTACCTGTCGATAAGACAATGTCTTGACTGGGACTGGGATTGGTGTATAGCACGATAACACAATATGGCAAGCAAAAAAAAAAAAAAAAAAAAAAAAAAAAAAAAAAAAAAAAAAAATTAAAAATTAAAAAAAAAATGCAGTGTTATAATAATTTGATAGACCAAAATTAACCCAAATATGTATACAAAATTATGGTTAGTCCCTCATACAAAATTTTGAATTTTGCCATATTCGAGCCAAGTTTGAGCTTCAATAATAATGCCAACGATTTTTTAAGTTTCAATGGTGACCTGCCCCAAAATATATCAGGGGTAATAAGATGATAGACCAGTTGAACAGTTGAAATAGATATAATAAAGTTGAAGATCAAAAATGTATTGACCTAATGACCCCTCCCCTTTAAGTATAAAAGTGAATAATTCTATCCATGAAGTAATATAAAAACTATAGAGTAACTAAATATTTTGTTTTGAGGTAGATTATTAATGGTAAGCACGTCTATAGATCGACCGCAAAACGGATGTGGTCTATTACTTAATGATGGATTGCTTTTTTTAGAATATTATTATTACTAAGCTGTATGGGAAATTGATCCTCATAATGTTTCTGTAAAGGTATCTGGCTGGACAGGTTTTATAATGTAATATTTTGTTGTATGTTATTTGATCAAATAATACATAATCAAATTAGAAGATTGTTACTATACTACTTGTTATTACTTCTACTTATACACTTATTCTACTCGGAAAGGGTAAATTGCATAATTTATGCTGCATTTATGTCATTATAGCATAAATGGTGCTAAATTAGAACAAAATAAGTAATTATCCTATGTATAACATGAATATTATAGTTGTTATGTATAGAATAGAGTGTATCCTCATGACGTCATATTTAATGCACTTGGAGGCCATACTGGTGTAGTTAATAACATTGCTGAGCATAGGACAAACTTTGTTTTAGGCAATTTTCTTTGGAAAATTGGTTTATTATTATTTTGTGTTTTTGTCATTTTTTTCACATACTTGAGATAATAATTCAACAAATTTACAGCATCAATGCTCTCAAAACTATTATATAGTGTTTTTATACTGGTAAAATGGGTTATTTTCCTATGCCACCCATGTTATTGAGTGATCCAAAATGGCGTTGAATTTAACATGAATGCATAGACCCTATAGGGTGTATGCATTCATGTTAAAGTCGACGCCATGTTGGATAACTCAAAAATATAGGTGGCATAGGAAAATAACTCATTTTGCCAGTTTAAAACCACTATGCAATATTTTTGAGAGCATTGATGCTGTAAATATGTTGAATTAGTATCTCAAGTATGTGAGAAAAATAATAAAAAGAACAAATTAACCGATTTCCCAAAGAAAATTGGCTTAAATGATGTTTTTCCTATGCTGAGCAATGTTATTCACTACTCCAGTATGGCCTCCAAGCGCAATAAATATGACGTCATCCGCATACACCCTATAGCATCAATTAAGCTGCATTGAACAAATTGTGCTAAAACTGAGCTAGCATAATTATTATGCATTTATTTTGCTGCGTGTATCATGGAAATAACAAATTACGTAATTTATGCTGCATTTGTGTCGAAAGAATAAATGTTTCTAAATTAGTTCAACACATAATAATGCTGTACAATATTATATTTATTCCATTTTATGGTAAAAATTGTGAAGTATTGAATAAATAATGCTGTATTAAACAAAAAATGGTGCTGAAAATGGACTATATAGCATTATTATTGTCTGTGATTATCTCTCTCTCTCTCTCTCTCTCTCTCTCTCTCTCTCTCTCTCTCTCTCTATCTTGATTGGTTTTATTTTATACTATCTAATTACATTTATTTATTCAATCCTTTATTTTTTCCATTTTTTCCATTGAAAATATACTAACGTTTCATGGCCTAAAAATCAGTAAATGTTCTACTATATTTGGCTATTAAAAACATACATGTATTTCAATTTCATTTTCAAGTTACCATTTTTATACAACAACTAACAATGAGACCTGTAAATAACAACCTATAGTTAAAACTTAGTTTGTTTTTCTTCATTATTTTAGCAATGAAATAAACAAAGACCTAAAATTTATATAGAGATAATAATAGGTAAAACTTAAGGGTCTATTATCCATTGATAGGTGTTCCTTAGCATATAATATAGAGCCGTGCACTGACTCTAGGCCCTGAACTGTGCACATTTTTTTGAAAGAATTTTAATCGTACTTTCAAAGAACAATTTTCTACAAGGGGACTTTTATTTACATATATATGACAATATATTTTGTAACAAACATTTAAATTCCACAATATTTCTTTAAAAAATGACATTGATGTGAAATGTCACTTTTTTTATAACTATACCTGCCAAGTAATAAATAAATATTTAATATAAATCAAAGTAATAAAATTTGGTTTGATAATATTTTTATCTCTCATACTTATAAACATAAATCTAATATAACTTACATGCTATCCTAAAGTAAATAGAAACTTGCTTATTATCTTCTTTTTTTTCCGGTAGGGTACTTAAGTTTATGGTTTTGATATTATACAATTCTGATGCGATAGTATATTATAGCTTTTTGAATAAGAAAAAAATGAAAGTAAAACCATATTTTTTATATTTCATGTTTAGAATTTTCACATGTTCTCATAATAATAATAATTATATTAATAATAAATAAAATTCGAGTTTGTTAAAAATTCCTTCTCGTATTTAATTTGTAATCATTTGAGTTTAATACTTTATTATTAAATTCACTTTAAAATCTGGAAATTCTAAATTAATCTTTAAAGCTGTTTTTATTTAAAAGCTATTTTAAACATTTTCTTTTATCCTAATATTGTGTTTAGGATCCTATATGAGAGAGGAAGATATGAAGGAGAGAGAGAGAGAGAGAGAGAGAGAGAGAGAGAGAGAGAGAGAGAGAGAGAGCAAAGATGACTGGAGGGATACAGGCCGCAGCATCTCCAGTCAGTGCCAAGCTCTGGACCAGAAAGCATCCTTTTTCATCTTGTCTCTCACGCAGTCATGAACGCGTGATATTAAGGTATGTAAACAAATATTTTTATCTTATGTATGAAATACGTTGTACTTGTAAAATGTGATGTGGTACATGGTTTTTATAGTGTAACAATTTTTCATTTTTCTTTTCAATTATATTTTCGGTATAATATATTTTTTTCTAAACATTTTAATGTAAAAAATAAAATCACTATCAAATGTAAATCAACATTTCCCATACACGCACAAAAATAAATTTGTAATAATTACGTTATCTCAATACAGCAACAAAATCATTTATATACTAGTGATTATACTGCAAAGCATAATAGTTATGATGTTAAACATAATTACTTATGTTATTACAAAATAGTAACATTTATGCTCTAAAATATAGCAATGCTGCATATATTAAGCAATTTATATTGTACGTTTGCTTTTCATGCTTATGCATTTCTGCTCTCCTCAACCTATAATGTGTAGTTTTATGAAGGCACTGACATGGGGTGGGCATATTCGTCTAAAATCTTGGTGAAACCAAAACAACTCTTGCTTACTTACAGTAATGTTTGTTTTGGTTCCTATGACATATTGTTAAATTAAAAAAGAAAATAATATAATGCACTTTTCCTTTTCCCACTTTTTTTTTTTTTTTTTTTTTTTTTTTTTTTTTTTGCATCAAAGGTTTAAAGATCTAAAAAAAAAAAAAATCTAGCCTAGAAATATAATGAAACTAGCAACTTGAAACTTGATAATGTGTGAAAAAACAACAATTCAATAGACTTGGAGATGGCTTATTAATCCATGGTTTCATAATAATAAATAGAAAAATGTAAACAATACATAATTATGCTAGAATCATGACATCATAATGAAGAGAAGGTACAGAGTAACAAAAGCGTCATTAAAAGTGACAATTAAGTTTACGCATATACGGTAGTAAATCTACTTATCTCATATTTGGTACTTTATCTATAGTCACGTTAATCCCTTAATGATCTACACATACGTATAGAAAAAAAAAATGCTTTGTAATTCTATAATCGGAATTTTACCTGTAGTTAAGGGAATTAATTTTTATTTGCTTATATAATGTTGCGGAGAATGTTGTGATGTTTTTTAAACAAAGATATTAATAAAAAAGAATACATTCCATTATAGGTCCGATAGCATTAATTTTGAGAGAGAGAGAGAGAGAGATAGAGATAGAGAGAGAGAGAGAGAGAAGCAAAGTATACTCAAATTTGACTATAAAAAGTAACGTAGGATTTCGTTTTTTAAAGTGAAAAAAAAATCAATTTCTTTAAAAATAAAAATTTGTCATTTGATAGGCCATATAGTGCTTTATTTACGCGGTTTCATAAGTACAAATAAATTTACCTTATAAATAAGAAGTTAAATTTATTTATGATTTTTATCTCTATTCAAAAAGGTTTAAATAGTATATATTTGTTAGGGTGATGTTAAAGCTTGTTAATTTTAACCTTATATTTCTATAACAAGAAAGCAAATATTTGACAATAAATGTTACAATACGTTAGCTTTATGCAGCAACATTTATACTGTATTGGACTGTATACAGTGATTGTGATTATACTACATAATAGCTCGTTCTGTAAAGTAAAGTGAATCTCAATAACGGGGATTGGCTGACCAACAAAATAAGACACATTCATTGGTTGATCTATTTTTTGAGCCGATAAAAGTGAGTCGCATATTGAGATTGGAACTTTTTTTGGGAAGTTTCTTTCATTCTTATCAAGTTCAAAGTTCTAAAAGAAGAAATAATAATTATCGACCCTATGTATAAACGTAGTAAACAGGTAACGACGTCATACCCTCAAAGGGTAGATCAGGTTTAACATGGGCGCTTGCGTTTTTCCTGGCTACCTTCTGTCACTGCTCAACGGTCCTCTCGAATACGGGGGCTTAGTAAGACATACAGTAAATATCAAATAAAAAATTAAAAAATATAAAAAATAAAAAATACCCAGCTGTTTAAAACAAAGGAACATTTTCGAAGCTGGCTCAATATTTGTGTGTATAACGAGCTAGCGTAATAGTTAAGATGCTCAGAATAATTACTTATGTTATTACAAAATGCCAACATTTATGATCTACATGTAGCAATTGTGCAATGCAGCATTAATTACGTAGCTTATTCTTTCCATGTAGGTATTAATAAAAATAAAACATTGTGCCTACTGCCTATAAGTATTATAAGATAATTATAAAAGAAAAAAATGAAGGAAACCAGCAAGGGTATAGTACCATATTTAATGTAAAAAGAGTCCGATAGTTCGATAAAAAAATCTTGTTATATAGCACAGAGTTAGCAAAAGAGAAATACAAATTGGATATCTTTTGGCACTAAAATCTAAGTATACCTGTACCTTCATCAGTCCTTGCAGACTCGGAGAGAAAGAAATGATTATATATATATATATATATATATATATATATATATATATATATATATATATATATATATATATATATATATATATATATATATATATATATATATATATATACACATACACACACATATATATATATATATATTGTAATAATGTTTAATTTATATATGTATACAGTACTTGTTTGTTCTGTTATTTATTTATAATTTATCGATGTATATTTATAAAAAAGTATATTTTTCACATCAGTACAATACATAACATTTAAGTTTATACGCAAACAAAAGTAAAGAAAAAAATATGGTGTTGAAAAATATATTTATCACGTCAAATTTAGTATACACATTGCATACAGTTGAGGTGTTCTCAAGCATTAAATCATCACCTATGTTCTAATTATAAGTTATAAGATTTACCCCCCCCCCCTCTCTCATATATATAATATACTATTCATAATATGTACTTGGTACATTTTGATTAATATATATTTTAATTTTAGTCTCGTTTTACATCATGTCTCCAAGCTATATACACCAAACATGTCAAGACATAAAATTTTTATATTTCAAATTTAATTAGGTACATTTGAACATAAAATTTAAATATTATAATGATATAGTATATATATCTTTTTTTTTTAAGTTTTAGATATATAATTTAATGAATGCTTTCTCTCTCTCTCTCTCTCTCTCTCTCTCTCTCTCTCTCTCTCTCTCTCTCTCTCTCTCTCTCTCTCCCTCTCTCTCTCTCTCTCTCTCTCTCTCTCTCTCTCTCTCTCTCTCTCTCTCTCTCTCTCTCTCTCTCTCTCTCTCTAGCTATCTCAATACCACGCATTTAAATTGATGCATTAAAAAACTTGTGTGTTTGTTAGAGATATTCTAATATATATTTTTTCTTTTGCTTGTAAGGAGTTTTGCAAATATTTTTTAAATTTTTATTTTTATTGCCTATTTACTATGTTCGTTTGTTATTGCTTTTCTCGTTTTGTACATTCTAAATTTTTGACTATATATTTTATTTTTACGCTGGAACAAAATATAATAAGTTAAGTTCTGGACCCACCAATGTTATAGCTGATTATGGTAATGAGAACTTGTAAAAAAAAAAAGGTTCCAAATTCCTTACAGATGAGTTACATGAACTTTTTGTGGTTTCTAACACATTGGTAAGGTTTGATCAGCAATGTAATTCGAAAATTATCTTATTTTTTACAATATTTCTCAATTTTTAGAGTAAAGTCTTCTATTTGAGTTTTGCGTGTATATATATTTTTTTACAGTGTGTACACGTAAAAAAAAAAAAAACTTCGAAAAAAAAAAATGCAATTTTAAGGGTAAATTATGGCATGACCAAAGTAGTGGCATCATTGTGAGTATATAAAAAGGTGGCTCTTATATAAAAATGATAACTACAGTATACAGGTGACTTATCCATAGGTATATAGAGCACCAAAGCAAACGTTCACTTAAAGTTTGAATTTTTTAATTCTGTACCTGCATTAAATTTGTCAAGAAATATATTATCAAAAAATATAAATAAGTTCTATTTTTTTTTTTTTTTTTTCAATTGTCATCCAACGCAGTTTTACGTAAACCCAATACATCCATCGTGGTATACACACAGTACAGAAAAAAGTTATACATAATAATGTTTATATTGAAGATATACAATACGAAAATTTACACTTTAGTGATCATATAGTATCTTTTATAACAAATTCAAAAATTAAAATCTGAGAAATTTAATAAAAAAAATATAGATAAATAATTTTAAAACCTTTATTTTCCTATCTATATATCTAAAGCGGTATTTCTTTGTTTTTCAAATAATAATAATAATACATTTTAACTTAAATCTAGTATTATTAAGTTAAAAATATGAATTTATACAGGTATATAATATTCTATTTCAAATATATCTAACAAAATAATAGAGTGATAAAAATGTTAATTGAATATTAGTTTCACCATGGGAGGTACTACATATATATATACTGTACAAACGTTTTTAGTTATTTATCTCGATTAGTATATAATTATATGCTATGGAATAGAATACGTATGTATAATATATTTCATAGTATATTGAATTAGTATTATATAAAATGTTAAGACAATAGAAGGTCAAGGTTCAATCTCATAAATTTTTTAAAAAGATAATAACAGTGTCATTTTTTTTTTTTTTTTTTTTTTTGTCCTTGCTTTTATAAAAGAGTTTTGATATATTTAAATTTATGGGTATTTGTTTGTAGGACTTGGTACTGAAGTTAACTTTTATTTTTCTCTTATTCTCACTCACCCTTTTATTGTTTTGCATTGTTTCATAGAAACTTACTGTTATATATTTGTGTTTTCTTTATTCGCAAAATTCATTCATTTTTTTTTTCTTTCTGTTTCGGTCTCCGTCTCCAATTACTATTTGTTAGATAAATATTTGTAAAATCAAGGTATCAAAAATTAGCCTGCTCTATTTTTACGGAAATAAATTTAAGTACACGGAAAGAATAAATCACATAATTTATGCTGTATTTACGTCATTATAGCATAATTAATGCTAAATTGGAACAACATAACTAATTATGCTGTACTAGCATAATTATAGAATAGCATAGATTATGCTGTATGGAACAAATAGTGCTAAAAATCATCTAGCATAATTATAACGTAGTTATTTTTATCCGTGTAGTAAAAATAAAATTACACTTTATGCATGGAAAGAGTAAATTACATAATTTATGCTCCATTTATGTTATTATAGCATAAATGATACTAAATTAAAACAACATAAATAATTATGCTGTACAACATAATATTTATGCTATGATAACATAGTAATTGTACCGCACGGAAATCAAAACCTTGCACAACTATAGACTGAAATGCAACACTAAAATTGCAAGTTATTCATTTCGTTTCGGTACAGTAATTATGCTGTGTTGAATAACATGTGCTGAAAATGGTCTAGCATAATTCTTACGTATTTTTTGTACCTTTATGTCTATCAAAATTGATATAAAAAAATTATTCTTAGAAGCTACAAACAAAAGAAAATTACTAACTTTTATTTGTGTTTACAAAAAACAAAAACAAAAAAAAAAAAAAATCTTTGCAATAGAATTATTTAAATCCTAATGTTTCTTAAACACGCAATAATATCACAAGCAAAAAAAATTAAAACCAAAAAAGTTATTCTGTATAAGTAAAAATATAAATTATACAAATTAATCTTACTGTTAATTATATGTTATTTATATTTCAGCATGAGTGTATTAATTAATACATTCCTAAATTATATACTCAAGAAAATAAAAGATTGAAAATAAATACGAAAATTAATGTTGTTATTAGTAAAATTATTGTCTACAACGTCTTATAACTGGTTTTTCTATAATAATAATTATATAGATAAGAACTAAAAAAAAATATCTCTATAGAAGTTATATGGATAAGGAATATTAATGGGAATTCTATACATTATTAGATGCTAAAGGTCTGTTTATACATGTATAGAATACTGACAATTACGGCGCAGTTAATTTGATTGCTGATATGGATATATGATAGCCAATTGTGGTGAAAAAAAAAAATATTAGTTTTGGGATTTTTGGGGATATATCGATATGATTAAACTTAAAGGAATCATGCACATATAAAAAAAAATCATTGATAAACCACGACATGGGAAATTTATACATACGCATATCATATCTCTATAGCCTTACGAACTGGGGAGAAAACACATAAAGAAAACTACACATTTCTATTGTAGACCTTTTTTAGTAACGTTAATAATTTTCAAAAATGGTACCTATACTTTATAATTTTTTAACCCTATAGTTTATGAAGGTAAAAAAGGGTTAGCGGACACAATAGATTATGATGGTTCTATACATCTCATGATTTATCCGTTTAATTTGAATACATAGGAGAACTTATGATCATAAAATTTGAACTTAATACAATATTATAAAAAAAAAAAAAAATCGATGAATATAATAATTGTAATGTGACCATGAAAATTTGAACTTTAAATTTTCTGATGCAAAAACTATCAGGTTTGAAATCCCTCTGCTGCACTAATAGTAAAAAAAAAAAAAAAAAAAAAAAAAAAAATCATATACTGTATAAAGCAATAAGTAAACTCAAGCAACACACATAAATATAGATAAAAAAGTGGGAAAAAAAGGAGAGAGAGAGAGAGAGAGAGAGAGAGAGAGAGAGAGAGAGAGAGAGAGAGAGAGAGAGAGAGAGAGAGAGAGAGAGAGAGAGAGAGAGAGAGAGAGATTTGAATACTGCATTAGTGGCATTATACATAATATAAATATTAAACTAATTTTGAGTTAATAAACATTTTTGATAGTAATAATATGAAATAGTACAATTTTAGAAAATTGGTGATCGGCAAGGTATAAACCTTGGGTGATCGGTGATCGGTATGATAGTATTTCATGTAGGAAAAAATAAAACATATACTCCAAAGATTTAAAAAAAACGTTTTTTTTTTTCTGTTTCCAGCTCGCAGTATAATACACGATGCATTTTCTTTCAACTGCAGTGATTCTCTTCTACTTCTTTGTTCTCACTGCTACTTCAGACTTAGGTGAGTGTTTTATTTTATTATACATGCAGGAAAAATATATCGATATTATTCCGGAGAAATGTCTTATTATTTCAATATAAGTTATCTGTATATACAGTATTTCATTGTATTTTAGATTTCTGTTTTATGAATGCACCAATATTGTGGTAAGACGGTATATGAAAAGGGTTGTCACAAGCTTTTAAGCTTTGGGGTGGGGAGGGAGGGGGGGGGGGGGGCTTTAATGTCCCTTATATATATATGATTAGTCCCAGAATAAACTTTTAAATGTGTATATATACAGACTTGTTTAAGTTAAAACGTGATATATATTATATGTATATAATGAACATGATTTTAGAACTTTTTTTTTTTATATATATATTTTAGATTGTGAACGTTTCCTTCTAAAATATTCCGTCGTTGTTCGCAACTTTTGTAAATTATAAAAAAAACATACCCAACGATGAAATGTTTTATGGTTACTACAAAATTCACGGTGACTATTACTTCGTATTCAAATTAACTTCTCAAAACAAAATATAGAAAAAAAAAAAAAAAAAAAAAAAAACGTTTCAAACAATTTTATGAATTCTTACCCCAATCCAATTATATGCTTGCGCTCAGCGGCCATATTAGTACCTAAATAGAGATTTAAGGTACCCGATTCAAGTACCTTATAGCTAAATTTATGCTGTAACTACTCATAGTATTATGTTTTGCAGCATAATGATATACTATGCTGCTTATAATAATTATAATATTTTGATTCAGCAATATTAATTATGCTATTATAAGAAATAGTATAGAAGACTGTATAGCATAAATTACGTTTTTTTTTCTTTACAAGTGTACTTTTTAACATTCCAAAATCAAGTCAAGATCTCATCTAAGTTAAACCATTTTGCCGGAACATCATCGCAGTACATACACCATGCTGTGCAGATCATATCAGATTATATGTAAATATGTATAACTACATGAATACCATAAAATATTAAAATATCCTAATTCATATTAAAATCTAGTATAATATACGACTTTTGGATTTTGTTAAAGTTTGAATTATTACCATAGAAAAGATAAATTTTAAGTATTAAAAATTAAAATATCGTATTTTGTATAAAAATTAAATTTAAAATACGTCTTTTTATAATACTATGTCTAGAAGTTTTAAAATTATTGTTATTTTGTTTGTAGAATGCAAGTTGAAATTTTATTGTTAAATTTAAAAACTTCTTATTTGAAATAAAAATTAAATATATTTATATACTCTCTGACTTTTTACCGTTTTTTATCTGAAGAATTATTACAATTGAAAGGTGAGAAGAGCGGTCTTTTACCTGTTGTTTTAGTACTTTTTCAACACTTTAAAAGTTATTAATGATACTTTATGAAGAAAGAATAAGAAAGACTAAACTATTCTTAAAGCATCAATAATATATTAGAAATTAAATTTGAGAGATAGGAAAATGTTTTTATAATATTTTATTGTTTATAATTTATTAATTTATTTAAATGTGGTTATTCCAAACTTGTTGTCGAAAATAAATTTTTTCTTAAGGGGGTATACAGGTGATCAGCTGAAATCTCTCAAACTGAATGGTCGCGAAATATAAAATTAAAATGATCTTAAGATGAAATGTTACATAAAAGTTTATTTATGTCAAACACCATGAAAACACGATCATAGATTTAAGTTACTCCACTTCTTGTAAATGTGAAAATTCGAATTTAAGTGCCAAATTTCAAGTCAAATTAGAAACTTTTGTAAAATTATATAATGATAATAATAATATTTTTTTTTTTGAAAAAATAAAAAAATAAAACAAACTAACATCAATTTCATTTGAAAATGAAAGTATTAGTTTTGCTGAATATAAATAACGTAAAAAAAGTTATTGCGAAAATTTAGTTCCTCATTTGACTATTTCCTTACCAAGTCGGTTACAACAATGATTGTCGCCTTTCATATTTTGATAACTACCAGAGTAAAATTTTAACGATGACACAACTATGAAATAAGAATGACAAATAAATGCGACATAAAGATGAAATAACGATGAAACGTGTCCGATTATAATTATATTATAATACCATTTTTCCCCTCATTATTGTCTAACTTACTGAAATTTCAATTTGTTAACGCAATAATTTTCTTATATATGGTATATGAGAATATCGATTTAATAACTAAATTTGCAATAATGAAAAATACGCTAATGAAAGTCGTCAATTGATTTCAATAATAAAATGGCAATAATTATTAATTTATGGTCAAGTTTTTTTTACACGGAACAATAAATATTATTGGGAAGTATTCTTGATTGCATAAATAATAATTAATACAAAAATATATGTGCATAGTAAAAATAATAAATTATGGTTTTAATTAAGACATGTTATGTGAACTTCAACAATATAATATTTTACATCTTCTCTGTGTACTGTGTGTGCCTTGTAAAATAGAGTCGTCTTGCAGTGGAGCTTTAATTATTCAATATCAAATGGTGAAAAGTAATGTTGCTGTATAGTATGGATTATTCTCACCTTCACCTTGAATCAAGTAGGATTCCGGTGTTGGTATTACAGAAGAAAAAAGAAAAGAACTCATAATAATAATAATGAAAAAAACTCCTCTTCTATTCGAATGTGTAACTTTTTTAGCCTAAAAATTGCATTTTTTAAAATATCGTATTTATTTATATTTCATTTTGTGAACAGTATATAAAATATAAAAGATTTGCTTTCTTATTAAACAAAAAATTAAATATTAAAAAATTGAGAGAGAGATAGAGAGAGAGAGAGAGAGAGAGAGAGAGAGAGAGAGAGAGAGAGAGAGAGAGAGAGAGAGAGAGAGAGAGAGAGAGAGAGAGAGAGAGAGAGAGAGAGAGAGAGAGAGAGAGAGAGAAGTTCAAGCTTACAAAAAAACAATTTATTAATATTCTAAAACCATTATTATTTTTGCTTGAAATAATCTTAACTTGCAATCTAATTTCTTTTAAAATAAATACAAATTTTGTTAAACGTAAGCTTTGTGTTATCTTCTGTTTAGGATTTTTATCACAGTTTTTAATCTTTAAAGATCAAAACACGTTTTTAAGTACTTTTTAAGTCAGATTTGATTTTTATAATATTTTCTCATACGTTGTTATTGTTTTAATATTTTATTTTAGAATTTTAACAAGAAGACGAAGAAGAAGAAAAATTCTGAAACTTTTTTTGTTTTTAAACATTGATTTGACTTTTAAACATTTAGTCTCCTTGTTAGTCTATGAAATATTTGAATAAAATGTTTGTTTTTTTTAAATTAATTAGAAGTAATTGTATAAAAGTATACATATTCAAAACCTTTAACCTTAAAACTGTGTAGTACTTTCATAAAAAAAAAAAAAAAAAAAAAAAAAGAGAGAGAGAGAGAGAGAGAAAAAAAAAAACATTGAAATTGCATTACTTAAATGCAGTGGAAATGAGCTGAAAATCATAATATAATTTTTCAAATGGATTATATGAAAAGATTATAATAATTATACATATTATACTGTATGACTATAGTTTGTAAGTTAAATTTAAGTTGACTTAATCTAAAAATAGTTTAAACAAATATACACACAATCTTATATTGATGGCTTTAGATTATAGGAGATTATAAAAATAAACTAATTTGAATTTGCAAAAAAAAAAAAAAAAAAAGAAAAAAAAAAAAAGAAAGAAAGAAAAAAAAAAAATTGCAACAGATCCACAATTTTAATTGTTTTATTTATCACATTATACACTTACAAAAGCACAAACATACTAATTATACTTTCACAAGTATGAACTATACGTTACGAACATCACTATACAACAATATTTTAAAGTATACATACTGTATATAAAAAAGCGTGATATGTATGTTTGTTTATTAAGTAGCTTCATGATATAAAATATTTTTATTATGATGCATTGTTATTTTTCTTATCTTTTTTTCTTTCTATTCTCCACGGTTCTCTTAAGTTATAGTTACTAATCGCTGACATGTGTAGAGGGAGAGGAGATCTGTTATATACCTTTGCCAGGTATGTTATAGGAACGTATCATCTTATACGTGATAATAAAGTGCTTTAATAAATTAGGTGCTATAGCCTGTATGTTTTATTGATAGGGCAAAAATTTATGATATTGAGTTTTGATTTAGAAAATTTTTATATTTGAAATGCTTCCAAAAACAGAAATTTTGAGTTAATAAATTTTTTATGCTTTTTGATCACAAAACCAATGTATACTTTAAACGTACAAATTTTTAGAGAGTGCAACAAAGTGCATTGATTGTGCTTCAAAGCACGAGTATATTGTTACTAAATATTTTAAGTGGTAGAAACTAGTGTCGATGCAAGTATGATTAGTACCAGTAATTATGGGTACTATTTAAACATTAGTTTATGCAGCTCTCTACCCATCGAAGCTAGGGTCTTTTATTCACTGGCCTTCTGCCCACGGTTCTTATGTCCGGCATTCATTTCACAAGTATACAGTATGCCTATGCACTGTTAGTGAGTAAACATTCACTGGTAGAGAGTTAAAATTTATATGTTCAATCTTTATAGTATTGAATTTTGGACAATTTTACTGATGATAACGACTAATAAAGCTTTTTTATTAATTTTCTCCCCATTGTAACATATACAACAAAATATTAAAAAAAAAAAAAAAAAAAAATGCATGTAAACACCCTTCTTAAGCATTTTACTGTTATAGTATTTTATATAATTATGATCATTTAAAAAAAATCAATGAAATTCTAAAATATACCTACAAAAAATGCAAAATTGGAAAAAATATCTCAAAAATGTTGTTTTTTTTTTGTTAAATTTTATTTTTCAATATGTTGGCATTTATAATTTTTTATTAATAATAACTCTCTCTCTCTCTCTCTCTCTCCCTCTGATTCTTGTTAGAATATTTAATTTTCTCACATTTTAGGCAAACATCAAAAAGAAAAGAAAAAAAATGTTTGCATAACATTATAAAGTCCCACTCAATTGAACAAAAACTTGATTTCACACTAAAAATGGAGACGTTTAAATAACTTAAAAATGCAAAATATCATAAATAAATAACATAAAAATTAATTAAAAATAAATATAATAATGACAAGTTAATAAATAACAATTAATTAATGTTTTCTAAAAAATGATCATTTAATTTAGAAATATACCTGAAAATAGAATGACCTTGAAGAAAAAAGATTTTATTTTTCTTCTTCTTTCTAATGGTTAGAAGCGTCATATTTGATTGTATGGACCCTTATCATAGTATAAGGCTTCGACCTCCCACATCTTAATGTCAGATATATGTAGTAAGATAAATGTAACTTTGAATACATGGGAAAAATTTATTTCATAAAAATTTAGTGTTTTCTTTTCGCAATATCTTTATTTAATTCTTTATTTTCATGTTTAAAGTCATTTTAAAGAATACGTGTAAAATTCAAATTTTAATGAATTTTTGATAAATGTATAAAAATGTAAACAAAAATTGAATTAAATGAATAATATTTCTGATTTTTTTTTAATATTATTTGCATGGATATTTGATGGATACTGTACACTCAGAAACTTTAAAAAATGTACGTTCTGTCTCCCATATTAATAACTGCTACACATCAGGCAAAAATTGTCAGTCAATTTTACATTTTACCAAATAAAAAGAAGATTTTAAGTATTTGAAGGCATAGAAAAGTATTTATATAAATTGTAAAATGGTTTCGTAATAAATTTTTGTTGGCCTGATTGTAAGATTTTTCCTTGCACGGAAAAAAAAAAAGTTGAAAGTTGAAGGTTTTATTATGTTAGCGCATACAATAAAGGAAAAAAAGGTAATATTTCTTTGGTATTAGTAAAATCCGGAATAAAGATTTTTATTTCAATTACTGTACAATCTCTGGGTGGCAAGTACGTTGAAAAAACCGGTAGTTGTATAAGTCAGGGTAAAAATTTCAATTAAGAAAATGTATTTAAAAACAAGTAATAAAAATTCTCGCAAAAGAAAAAAAAAAATGCCATTGTATACCAAACTTAATATTATGGTTCTAAAATATCTGTCCAAGAAGGCGTAAAAATATAAATTATGATTTCTTTAAGATTATGCGTTGAATAGCTCATAAACCCTCGGCGACTATTAGATGAAAAATCTCACACTTTTAAGAACATTGGGGCGTGAATTTTTTTTATCTTAATTTACACGGGAAAAATATTTTGAAATATAATCTTAACTTTTTTAATCTTTGATTTTTATTGACGTACATATTTTTAAGTTTTAAATACAAATTACTTCCAAAAACAAATAAAATAACATTCAGCTTAAAACTAAAGCAATTTAGTTTTTTATAGCTTATCAGTATTGTTTACGCCTTTTAATTGAAAAAAGATTTAATTTAAATATTGATAAATGACATTTGATATAACAGATTTTTAGATCAATTCTATTGATATTTTAGATATTTGAATACATTTTCTTTTCTTTTTTTATCTTAGTCATCAACTTTTTAAAAGAAATATTCGGTAGATTTTTCTGTCCATGATTTTTTATTTCTATTAAATTTTAAAGAACAGTAAAAAAAAAAGAAGAAAAAAAAATCAACAAAAAATAAATATACTTGGCTGCTAAGCCTATAAGCTCTCAAGTATTTTTTTTTCTCAGTGTCCATTTAGCTATTTTTTAATGCATTATGAAGTTTTACAGTGCGGTTGAATCGTAAAACTTAAAGGAGAGAGAGAGAGAGAGAGAGAGAGAGAGAGAGAGAGAGAGAGAGAGAGAGAGAAATAAAAGTATAATAATAATAATGTTAAAATTACTTAAACGCATTTTAAAATAAATGATTATTATAGTGCTATCATATTAAACAATTTAAAAGAATTTTATCATATTATTTTTATATACAGGGTAATAATTTACCATGTTTAAACTAACATTATTTTTTTTTGGATGATAATAGTGTTTATTTTGGATTTACTTTTAAGTAAATATACTATTACATTACATTTGATGTCTAATGAAAAAATAATAACCATTTCTATAAGAAAAAAAAAAAAAGATATAAGATATAAAGAAATTATTATTATGTACATTATTCACTCTGTTATTTGGATGCATTTTAAGAAACAACTTTAATAAAAAAAAATATATATGTTTACAAAAATACTCCGTATACTTTGTAATATTTATAATAATACTTAATAGAACAAAGGTTACATAATTTGTATGTTTTAATGTGTACAGGATCAGATACCTCAATTAATTGTAAGTTAGGTTTAAAGCAATATTGAGTAGGGGAAAAAAAAACTTAAATTTATATTATTACATATTTTTAATGTTTTGCAACTAGAAAAACTAAGTATATAATTTATAATTTTTTTTAACAGATATGCGTGTTTTTTCAATACAAAATATAGAAATTTTTAAAAAGACAAAAATTAAAAGCGGCTGTAATAGTATAAAAACAACACCAAAAAAAAAAAAAAAAAAAAAAAAAAAAATTAGTAAAGCACAGATTAATGTGTGTATGCGTTTATATAATTTCACATTTGTTTATCATACAAATACTTATACGTGCTAACAACGCTTATACGTGTATCAACATATATATCTTACGAAATTGTTCATTTAATACTTTTATCATAAATTCTAATTATGTAAAGCATTACTAATAATTAAATTATATGATAAGAAGATGGAGCATGTATTTTGTTACTGTCTTACACATGAGTTTAAGATAAAAATTGAACGTTCACCATGACGAAAATATGTTTCCCTGGTAATTTACAAGATAAAAATAATATAGATTAAACGGCGTTAATCCTAGTAATAAATTTAAAAGTTGCACACTAATTATTATACAGTATTTGATTATAAAGGTCGTAATCAAGGTAATGGTGTACGTGTTTTCACTTTTTTTTTTTTTTTTTTTTTTTTTGCTATTTATGTTTTATCTGATAATAATTTGAGGTTATGTAATATGATCTTGTGTTTATTTATTTATTGAATTTTTTTTTATGATGTGATGAATGTTGTCATATTTGGAAAAAAAAATGTCCTTTTTACACCAAGTAATATTTTCAATGATATACTTGTGTGAAAATTTAATGCATTTTTTATGCTGATTTTAATCATTCGAATTTGCTGCACATTCAAATTGGATTTTGTTGCAACCAATTTAAAAAATGAAGAAGTTTTTTTTTTTTCTGTCTGTTTATTTTTTTGTTCTTTTTTTAAAATAAAAATTAACCTACACAATTGAAATGCTCAGTTCTTTGATAAAATAAAATGCCTATGGTTAAAAAAAAAAAAAAAAAAAATGAATAAATTGTAGCAATTGCACACAATAATATATACTGTACATTAAAGGAAATCAAAGTGCACAGAAAAAACTGCAAAATGATAAGGGAAATAATATTAAAAATTTAAATTTAAATTATTTAATTTAAAACGTAAATAAGTCCAAATAAGGTTGATCAATTAAGTATTATCACTTTTGTAAAATATATAAAAATGAATACTTTTAAGTAGCCATCATTAAGGTTATCTTTTATACAGTAATATTTTATTATTTAATCATTTAACTCGTGATTTAAATGCAAATTTATCGTAATTAATTGTATAAGCATTCATAATAATATAAGTGTTTAGCCCGTGTTTGCGGTTGCCATTGTACCCATTTATAAGTCTTCTGTCTAGACGAGACTGTGGCTATATATATATATATATATATATATATATATATATATATATATATATATATATATATATATATATATATATATATATATATATATATATATATATATATATATATATATATATATAATAATTTACTTTAAAAATATAATAATTATTCGCTGATTTTAATTGTTTGTGATTTTAGCCCTAAGATACTGACCAAAACTGTACCCAAACAGCACTTCAAAAAAAAAGTTTGCAATATACAATACAGAAAAAAAATAAAACATTAAAAAAAAAGTAACAAAATAATTAAAACCCCTTTCTTACAAACCACTTTACTACATAAAATTTTATTACTTTGGAAAACATTAAAAATTACAATTATACTTTTTACTTATACCATTTAAGGCAATGTTTTGTTTTCTTTTCTTTTTACACTGAAAAAATTTATGTGTTGCCATCGTAATTTTATGCTCATATTTTTTGGAGTTACCTTATACCATTGAAAATTATTAAACATTAAAAATACTCTACAGGGCTAAAAGAATTAGAATTGCGATTTGGTCACCTAAAAAACTTAGAATTCCTATTATAAACGTATAATTCGTATTATTCCTATTACGAATTCAAGGGTATTAAGATTCCTAAATCCTTTAGGTGATCTAAATGTTTTAATAACACACACCTTTCGTTATTTATGCTGCATATATGTCACGTCTCTATCGTGTCGAAATTGTTCTTTTGAAGTTATCACGAACCCGATGCGTGGTGCATCTACATAGGATTTACAGTAGCAGATCTGCGCCACGTATCGGTTTCGTGATGAATTTAGAAGAACCGTTTTTAACGCGATAGAGACGATTTGTTGTTTGAAAATTACGTAAATATTTATTTTTACAACATTTTTTTCTGTTGGACAGCATTATTATTAATTAATATACAATAAATGAGGACGACCAAAAAAAAAAAAGGGGGGGGGGTAATTTTATTTCATACTCTAATTGAATATTTAGATGTATGTTGTACACACATTGTGTTTAATAAATAAAATAAAAGAAGACATTATCCTGAATAAATTAATATGCAAATTTCTAACTTTTAAGTTCATTGGGTATTTTTTAATTATTTTTTGATAATCAAAAAATGAAATCAGGCGTCAACTTATTTATGTTGCCACCCGTGACGTCATTTTGGGACTTTTAAATATTAATTAAAAAACTGAATGAAGTTAAAAATTTGTATATTGATTCAAGATAATGCCCTCTTAAAGAATATGGTATAGAATTACCGCTTAAATTTTTCCGATCTTTCTCATAATGTTTATACAAATAAAAAGTATTGTTATAATCAGGCTAGGATTACGTATATTTATTTTTATACTTCTACATATCTCATTTTTTGCAAGCTATATTTAATATAACACGATTATGAGTTGATATAAAAACAGTAAAGTTCAATGCTGCGTATTTTCTTTCAGTGTATCATTTATATAATATATTCATGTTTAACATTTATACCTTTAGGGTAGGAGAAGATTTAAAGTTTTAAAACTTATCTTGTGGGTGGATTATAAAAATAATAATAATAATAATAAAAGAGGCGTGACCTAGAGACTATAGGATAAAAATCATCGTGTATAAAAAATTTTGATGTTAGGGTGGAAATTAAGACATTTCATCTCTATTTTTAAAGTTTATAGAAGGACATAAAGTATGGTATTTATGTTAAAACATAAATTTTGTCTTTAACATCTAATTTGAAACCTACATGAATAGATAAAATATTCTATGAAATGATTATTGAGATAAAAAGATTTTGTGATTGATCAATACATGTAGGCGCAAAATCGAACTTCCAATATTTTAAGTGCAAATCTATATACTATTGTTATATTATTGTGAAAAATTTGTCTCCTGGCTGTATTATAAAAGTGTATAATAAGGATATTATGTTTCTTACTGTTTATATTAATACGTACGGGATAACAATAATAAATTCTGGGACATTTTTAAGTGTTTATATAAATCTGACACAAGATCAAGATTTTATAAAGATTGGCCTTTTTTCCTATAGAAACTCCATAATGCTATTTGTATAAACCCTGACTTTCTGCAACTAAAACGACTATCAACTATTGTTATTTAAATGTACTGCGCATTTTTTTTGTAACAAGAAAAAAAAATTTACGAACGAAACTATTAATGCTGTTCGTAAACCCTGTTTTCTGCTAGTGAAATGACGGATCAACCATTTTATTCAAATATAATGCACATTTTTTTTTTTTTTTTAGCAAGAAATTAGGGTTTACGAACAACACTATTTAGAATAACAATTTAAATTCAGTGCAAATATTTGAATGGTTTCAATGTTTAAATTTAAGCCTGGTTGAGTGTAATTTAAATTCCAACTAAAATGTAAATTTAAAACTTTTTTAGAGGAACAAAATACGTCTAACGGTTAGAATTCAACTTTTAAGCCGTAAAAAGAGAATAATATTATATTTAAAAGAATTTCTAAAAATAAAAAACTAAAAGTAATTATTTTGCTTTTTTTTTATATTACTTAGAAATTTATAAAATTTAAGGTTGATTAATTAATTGATATATAGATTGATTATTATTTTTAATTTTATATTTTTAAGAAATTTCATTAAAAAAAGGAAAAGCTATTTAATTCATTTTTTTTTTAAATTGAAAGTTTTGCAATGTTAAAATATAAAATTAAACCTAGCAATACTTTTGCATTCTCTAATTTAAACTGACTTATAAAATTTTAGCAAGCAAACTTATATATAGAATTATATTATATATAGATTCATTTCTATTAAAATACCAATTCAAATGATTTCTTTTCTAAGACCCACACCACACACACACATATAAAACTAACAGCTCCCTTACTATGTATACTATATAGCTACATATTATACATAGTATAGTGCTCAAGCTGTTTCTGATTAATTATCCGTGTTAAAATAATAGTTTTACATTAGTAAAATAAGAAGCTAGTGAGACGAAAAAAAAAATACTATTTTGCCTATCCCTTTGCTACTATATTATAGTTTTTTTTATATATACTGTATGCTTGTATAGTTTATTTAAAACTGATGGCACGCAATGTCAAGTTTAAAATTATAAATAACACGTAAAGAAATTTATTAGTAACAATTTATTATTATTTTAAAGTGTTGATATTATTTTAGTATTGGAAAAATAATATAAACACTTTCAATAAAACAGTAATGTTCATTTTTAAATAGAAAATTTAACACTTAAACTGATAAATTAAAATTTACTAATTTAATATCTATAGCAGTGATACGATAGAGGTATATAGATAGAGTTAATTATGCCAATTTGTTCTGCATTCAATTTTGTGCTGCATTTAAGTCATGCAGTATAATCGTTGTTATTTAAAAGAATTAAATAAATATGCTACGCAAAAAAAAAAAAAAAAAAAAAAAAAAAAAAAAAACTTGTTGCAGTTATGTAAATTGCAATTGCAAAGTAGGTAATAATTAACCTGAACAATATGTATTGATATACTATAGAATGTCACCTAATATACGCAATACTCACCTGAAGGCTCTATACTTATTGTTTATCTACTGCAATTAATAGGATTTATGTACTTATTTTCATGAGCTCAAAAACTAGAAAATCATCAATTCAGGACAATGTCTTCTTTAAGAATAAGCAATAAAATTACCCCTACATTTTTAGTAGCCCTCAATACGATGTGAAATATATAATTATATGTATCCTTCTACAGTATAATATTTTAATTGGACGTCTTCAGCTTTTTATTATATCATAAAATAATAATTTTGCAGAGAAAATTTACTTCGTTAGAGCATGGACAAATATTAATTCATAATAATTATGCTAGCTTATTTTCAGCAAAATTTGTTAATCACATCATAATATATGCTATGCTGAATAATATGTTATAGAGCATAAATAATTTACAACATAGCTCCTTATGCTGTTCCAATTTAGCCACAATTATGCTATAATGGCATAAATGCAACATAAATTATAACATAAGTTAAGTTATATTATAACTTAGTTTATTAACTCAAAAATTAGAAATTTGCATATTTATCGATTCAAGACAATGTCTTCTTTTATAATATTAAGTAAAACCTCCCAATATAATAAAACCTCTGAAATAATAATTTAACCCTAAAGAAATTTTTTCAGTCTTCCTCATTGCTACGAATATTTATTTTTGTCCATGTGTAGGTCACTATTTGAGTAGCTATGTGCAGCTGGATGCCCGCAATAGCCAAAGCGCTCAGAGGCGAAATAGCTCCCAAACTAATTTATTATCATTTTACTACACCATCACATATCACAGTATTCTAATACTTATTTTTAGAGACATTGATATACTTTGTTTTTCTTATAACTTAGAAATACATTAGAGATTTATTTATTTAAATTAGATATTTCAAAAAGATTTTCAACGCTTTCTTAAACTAATAATATTATGTTTAACAGATTTATAATAAATTTAATTTTGAAGAATGTTTACTATAATATTTAAAATAGAAGCTGTTTTGGTATTATGGAAATTAATTGTAATTAATTATATGCCATTGTTGAAAGAGTTATTTAAATATTCTATTTAGAAATCTTATAGTATATATATATATATATATATATATATATATATATATATATATATATATATATATATATATATATTTTGCCAAAATTCAGTTGGATCCTAAAATGAATAATACAAAAAAAAATTACTAGCAATTTGCTTTTGTATAGAGAAAGAGAGAGAGAGAGAGAGAGAGACAGAGAGAGAAACTTTACTATACATTTGTATTGAAATAAAATGCATTTAATTATACATATTTTTTATGATACGTATTAATATGTTACTGTAATATTTTTATGTATTGATAAGTTTTACTTAAAAAAAATCATGATGGTATTTCCATACTTTAAAAGAGTAAAGTTTTAAATGTCTGGAACTGTACAAACTGTTAACCGTAAACTTGAAAAAAAAAAAAAAAAAAAAAAAAAAACGGGGATGATTAATTCATATAATTATACCATATGGAATAAAAATTGATAATTTGTGAATTATATTACAAACAATTATTCTGTACATTCTTAATTGATATGCTATGCAATATAGTTATATAATGTATCCTGTATTATGTTGTTAGGAATTAATATATCTGTGATAACATGAATATTACGCAATACAGTAGGTCCTAACATGTATAAAAAAACTGTTACATTTTCTAAAAATAAAATAAAAAAAAATATATTAGCTTTTTGCGAGCATGGAAATTTTTGTTTTTTCCAAGGATTTTTTTTGCAATGGTTAATGATAAAATTGCTTGCCAATATTTATAACATAATAATTTAAGTTAATAGATAAGATAGATAATAGATAAGAAGATAAGGAAAACTACATTGAGAAATAGTAAAAAGGGGAAAAAATTTAAGCTTCACCTGCGATGCAACGACAAAATCTTAATTTTTATTTTAATTACTTTGATTTAAAAAACTATTTAATCCCTAAAAAAATCAATTTAAACCAGATACCTTAAGTAAATGTAACTCTACTTTGTTATCTGTGAAAACTCTTTTAAATTTCATTTAATTGTACGAGCATAAATTAATGCTACTTTTAACTTTTATATATATAAAAAAAAAGATGCATGAAAGAAATCAGTTCATGATGAGTAATGAGGTTTAATAAAATAAATAACAAGCTCGTACTAAGAAAGCGTGATATTATATCAGTAGTAGACATAAGATAATATAAATAAATCTTCTAATTCATGTTTTATTGTTAAAACATTACATAGTATTGTCATGTTCACGATTAACTTCGTAGAATTTTGATATGTGACCTTTAGTAACCTATATGACATGTCAAATCTGCGACTTGAATTATTTATCATTTCTTACAGTATAGTGAGTTACTGATAGATTTGATATAGAGAAGAAAGGAAGGAGGGAGGGAGGGCTTGAGATAGGGAGGGAGAAAGAGAGATATAAACTGTAAGAACAAGTGCACCGATGAAATGTAAATTAAGCTGATTAATGTGTGTAATTGTGACTGCTGTGATATGTACATATTTCAATGAAATGTGTATTGAGCTTTTGCTTTTATCATCGGGTAGTCTCGTATCAAATGTTAGTACGTATTAAATTTTAAAGTAATAATAATAAAAGAAAAAGTTGATTAAAAAATTATCATTTATTCTTCTATCTTTTCTTTTTCTTCTGTTATTTCTGTAGTTTTTGTGTTGTTGAGATTTATCCTTTTTTATATAAAAATATTCAAATTTCGCCTTTTTCTTTTTGTGATATCAGGGTGTCCTTACAGCCCACAATTTTCTGTAGGTATTTGTAAACCCTGTTTACAAAAATGCGTATTACATTTGAATAATCATAGTTGATCGTCATTTCAGTGGCAGAAAACAGCGTTTTTACGGACAGCATAATTATAGAAATATGATGTTATAAAGTACAAGATATTTACGATGCGCGAATGTGTACATTAATTAACTTTTTACAAAAACTGTATTAAAAGTTTCTTCAATTTTAAAATTTGATTATAAGTGCAAAAATAAATAAATTACAAAAAATACAATAGCTTCAATGTTGTGGAACATGATGAAATATTACACATTTACATTGAAGACATCTGACAACATTTTTGGCCCTTTTCCTGTACTAGTTTCTTAAGGAGTCTTGATTTTTTTTTGCCTCAATAGACCACCTGCAATGGACGAAGTATTAAAAATAAATTTAAACGTTCTTAATGTAGAAAAATCGCTATCATAAATACGTCAGAACATTAAAAAAACGTTCATTAAAAGTGGTCCATTAGAAAAAAAAATGAATGAAAAAAAATTCATAGCCTTATGGATTTTTTTAAAAGCTCAGTTTTAAATTCTAGCCAAAATACATTTTAATTATAAGATATTTTCAGATTAACAATTTATATTGTATGTGTTTTCAAGATTTCTATGTAAAAATATTTTTCGTACAAAAAAAAAAAAAAAAAAAAAAAAAAAAAAAGCAAAGCAATGGTTTAAAAATATAGCACAACAATTATAATTATTGTGTAATAATTATAACTACAACAATTTTATGATTATATACTCTTGTTAAATCCTCCACGCTTAACTACATGTTTATCAGTATCTCATAAAGTAACAAGAATTAGGCCCCCCCCCCACTCCCTCTCTCTCTCTACTATAAAAGGTGTTATACAACTAAATGATCTTTTAACCTATACGTAAGCTGCAGCTCAGTGCGTGGTTATTTTTGTAAGAAAAAAAAAGTACAAGTAATTCCGATCAAAGGTTATAAAGCCGACACTAATGATGCATATCTTATATATCTTTTGCACTTTTTACATAACTTTGATGTTCTTTTCATCATACCGACGGATCAAAGACACGTTATAGACTTATGTATATTATATAAAAATATGATCAGGTTTTAGTTTATAGAAGTATATATAATTAGGATTATATAAGTTAATTAGTATGAGAACAATGGTTAATTATTCATGTTATATTTAAATATTTTGCATACCTTTATATTATACCTGTCACATTATAAAAAATATATTTCAAATTGATATTTTTTGTTGTTGACAATATATTATTTTTACACTGAAAAAATGATAGCACTCGTGTGTGATTTTTTTAAATTAGACTCTCTCTTTCTCTCTCTCTCTCTCTGTCTCTCTCTGTCTCTCTCTCTCTCTCTCTCTCTGTCTCTCTCTCTCTCTCTCTCTCTCTCTCTCTCTCTCTCTCTCTCTCTCTCTCTCTCTTATTATTTTTTTTTAAGGTTAGATTAAGGTCTGATATTATGGCTTACTTTTCTTTACTCTTTCACCTGACACCTGCAACTATTTAATAATAAAAAAACATAGACAAGTGGTTGAAAGAATAAATTAATCTAAATCATGTACTTACACGTACAAAAATAGCCACGTAATAATTATGCTAGCTCAATACAGCAACATTGATGAATAATATTTTAATTTATACCATATAGCGATTATACTACATAGCATAATGCATAATAGTTGAAATGTTCAGAATAATTACTTTATGTTATAACAAAATAGAAACAGTTGTGCTATGTAATATAGTAATTGCATGGTCAATACAGCAAAATAAAACCCTGGCCAAAAGAAGATCATAGATTTTTACAACCGGATGCACCCCTTTTTTCACAAACAGTTTTCCCCAGATAAACAACAAAATTTTACAGTTGATCTATGTACGTAATATTGAAGTTAATCCTTGTTAAATTTTATTCCTGTAACTTGATTAGAATTCAAGGGGGTACTTCCGGTTGATTATATTTTGGAAAATGGTTCACGTATTTTTTTTCTGTACGATTTTTGCGTCACAAGTTTAATGTTAACTTCCAATGCCCATTCATGTGCTTGATTGATGTGATTGCACCGACCAGCCTGCCTAGATGTTTCCACGGTTTCTCTAGGCTGTCATGGTGAATGCCGGGCTGTGTACTTAGGCCGTGTGGGCGTGTATGCTTTTCCATAAATTGGAAAGTCCTTACCTGTCGTTAAGACAATGCCTTGACTGGGACTGGGATTGGTGTATAGCACCATAACATAATATGGCAAGAAAAAAAAAAAAAAAAAGACACACCCTTTCCATGTTTTTTTCAGTGTAGTTAATACAAAAGAGACTTCTAATATTTTAATTTTGATTTCTATACAGACAGTGCAATAAGTTTTAAATATACGAATGTATCCATCCTCATATAGCGGAGCGAAATATAAA
>OX439137.1:25473798-25713798 GCA_949318235.1 Ecdyonurus torrentis | reverse complement strand
CTATAATTTTCAAATGAAATCGAGCATTTTTTTTTTTTTATTCAAAAAAAGGTTTCTAATTTGATAGTATTTTTAATTTTACAAAAGTTTCTAATTTGACTAAAATTTGCAGCTAAAATTTGAATTACCACATTTGCATGTAATCTTTAAAGTAGAATAACTTAAATATTTGATCGTGCTTTCACATGTTTGACATAACTAAGCTTTTAAGTAACATTTCTTCTTTACTTTATAAATATTATGATTTGCAACCGTCTAGTTTGCGAGATATCAGTTGGTCATCTACTCCCTTAAGACTTCTTGAAAATATTTTAAACAATTTATTGTGTGGGAGCGCATTTAAAAAAAAAAGGTACGTTTTAATGACTTTTGAAAATTGCCCGATTAAAAATAAATTTATTTACTTCTATTATTTATTATGTGTTATAATTATATACCAGTACAACATGTTTGCAATTTTTATTTGTTATATACAAATAAAATTGTTTTATTTTTATAGTTTAGTATTTTTGCTATATAGCTCTAATTTATTTCAAATGTTAAAGATTTTATTTTTTCTGTTTATGTTATAAAGAAAAAAGGAAAAACTTAAGTCTAGCTGAAGCCTTTTTTTTTTCTTTGAATATAATTTAATCCTGTTGAAATGTTAATATACTTATATGAAATGTATATATATTTTTTTCATATCGCAAAATCTTAATGTTTTTCTGTACAAGAGAAAAATAAAAATTATTATAGTACTAAAATTTACAATTTATTTATTCATTAAATTTTATTTTTATACTATTTTTTTTTTCTCTTAACATTTTATTATAGAATAGACCATTAGTTTTTTTTTTATTCAAATACTTTTCTATGTTTTAAACTGGTTTAAATGTCAGTTATTATATTAATATACTCAATTTATGAGAGGTAATTTAAAATAAATTTGTTAGCAAAGTCAGAAGTGAAATCGTAACTTTTCTAATTTGTCGAACTATTTATAGTTTTTGCAATTTGATATTTTTTGGGTGGATATAATTTAGTTAGCAAATTACTAATATTTAAGATTGAAATTACTTTTTATTAATAAAATCATTACGTCATTAATGAAAATTACCCAAGTATATTTTTCAGCTAGTTTTTAATGAATTGTTACATTTTAAATGCAAGGAAGGCAAAAAAAAAAAAAAAAGTAAAGGGGTATTGCATTCTAAAAGAGGACTTTGTCCTAAATCGACAGATAAATGAATTTATATAATATTTGAGTTCGTGAAGTATTTTTAATTTATTAATTGACGTCACGGGCTTCAACTTTTTCCTAAGTTACTGACCGTGACGTCATTTTATGATTTTCAAAAATTAATTAAAGATACTTATTGGAACCCAAAAATTAGAAATTTGCACATCAATCGATTCAGGATAATGTCCTCTTTTAGGATATGAAATAAAATTACCACTTAAAATTTTTGGCAGTACTCCTCATTCATCCAGTGATATTAATAATAATACTAATTATTATAATAATTTAAAAATAGCAATGGAACATGGAATGGAAATGGTTTAAGTGAGTCCACGGAACTCAACGGCTTTTCTACTTGAACTATAGGCTACAATTTAGCCATCATTTTAAGTTTTAATGCAGTTTTGTGGTTTAAAAATTTAACTATGATACTAACATGTTGCAGAGAGTCAAGTGTACGAAGAAGATCCATGTATCAAGCACAAGGACTTGGATGCTTCACGACGTAGTCCACTGTACCGAGCTGCCTCACCTCGTGACGTACAATGTGATACACAGCTTAGCAAGGGCTGGTATAGATTTATCAATACAGGAAAGTAAGTCGATATCATTGAATAAAAAGTAAAAATTTGATTTTTACTTTAAAGTTTTTACTTAAACAATAATATACTTTAGGGCGGGGATTTTGAATTATATATCTGAATATTTTATAAAATTTATGCATAAATGTTTTGGCAATTTTTTAAATATATATATATATATATATATATATATATATTACGCAAAATTTTACTTTTTTAAGCCACGTTTCTAAATTGAAGTTCAGCATTATCTGTAAAAGATTCCATGGAAATCGTGAATATATTATGGGTTATTAGAAATGGAATAGAAATATTTTTATTGGCTCAGGCAGTTTATGAGGCAGTACAGAACATGTTACAACAAGTATTGGTATTGTTAAAAATAAATTAAAAATTTAAACAATTCATCTCATGTAATTTCGATAACAAATATTAATAAATCTTTCTCATAGATCCGCCGAGATGCCACAAAGCTGCCCTCCTATTGGTTACTGCGGCACTCATGCACCAATATGGCTAAACGTGAATGAAACAGAAGTAGATGGAGTCACCCTTGCGTATGCTTGCGTCTCTGGAGAAAATTACGATGAAATTGCACCACGACAAGATTGCTGTATGTACAGCTGGCCAATTAGAATACGATATTGTAAAGCGGGAAATTTTACTGTTTATGAACTGGCAATACCACCGTCTTGTAATATGGCCTATTGTGCACAATCTGAAGGTAAGAGTATTTTGCTATACGATCCAAACATATTTTTATTCTTGTAATATGGCCTATTGTGCACAATCTGAAGGTAAGAGTATTTTGCTATACGATCCAAACATATTTTTATATAAATGCACATCTTAATTATTTCACAATAAATAAACTTGCATCTTATAATAATTTTATTTGTACAATTTGATATAAAAAAATAAATACTTTTGCTGATATTGTCATTTTGTAAATTATATTTAACTGTGCTAATTTGAGCCGTTTTCACAAATGTACTAAACTATAAAAAATAAAAACAACACATTTATTTTTGCAATCTATATTATGTTTAGACCATAATATAATATAAAAATAGCATAATGGTAATTATCTCCTTTCAAAAATTATTCGTAGAATTATGGAAAATAACAACAACTATAATAAACAGTAAATAATAAATGCAATAATTTTTTCAAGTTTTCTTTTACTTTTCTTATTTTATTTATTTATTTTTTGCATGAAATATAATCTTTTTGATGATTTATTTCTTTATAGAAGATTCTAATTTATTTCTGGAGCGTCCACAAATCTCTCCCGTTATCAAAAACAATCGCGTGCATCTCAACTGCTCTTTCAACACTGCGACTGAGTTTGTCAACAAGGATTTCAGGTTAGTCTCTCTCTCTCTCTCTCTCTCTCTCTCTCTCTCTCTCTCTCTCTCTCTCTCTCTCTCTCTCTCTCTCTCTCTCACCAAGAGTATCCAATTGCAAATGATGGATCACTGCTCTATGTATTTGATTAAAAATTCTTATCATGAAATAGAAATTACAACGTTAAACAATTTATAAAGCTAAAATTTCAAATTCCATTTTTATATTTGCATGTTTTAAAAAGTTAAATTCAAAAGAATTCAAAGCAGAATTAGACTTAATCTTAAATTATACAAAGTGATTTAAAAAAAAAAAAAGTTGAAAACTGGAACAATTTGTAATAAAAAAAAATCTTATTTTAATATTATGCTAAATTTTCAGGGTATCTTGGTTTAAATTGACCTCTGATGGTAGTCATGTGTCAGTGACCTCTGAACAGCCAATCAAAACACAGTATTCACTTCTAGATGTCACACAGTATCTTCTACCCGGAGAAGAGGTTTGTATAGTAAATTATATTATAATGTCTTTCATTATCTTTAATTTAAGTGTAATGCGGTAATATACGTGATGGCTTGACGTGTTAGAGGTCATGAGTTCGGTTCTCAGTAGATATATATAAAGGTTATGAACTGTATGTATGTATGCGTTCTCGTGATCTCCGAACGTTGATGCACATGCAGCGTATGTAATGGAGTCACAGATCAAGGAATACAGGTGCATAACAAATATCCTTCACAAGGGCATACACTTACTTTAAAACAGATGATTGAAAGGAATCCTAGCCTCAAAACATTAAATAAAAAATGAAAAAAAAAAAAAAAAAAATGTTTGAACCATCATAAATACTCATATAATGTCTCTCAACCCTTCTGGACACTCATAAACTGGGGTTAAAAATCTTTGAAGTATGTAACTTTATGAATTCATGACGTCATGAAATCCATGTCTACAATAAAAATTGAACAGTGGGTTACCTACTTTACAAGTAGTTTTCTCCCTCAGTTTGTGGGGCTGTAGAAGGGTTGGTTAAAGGGACATAATATGTGTAATTATCTAATTATGTGTTATTAGTTGTTACATGTGTATTTTGTAACTTATCATTTAGCGGATTTCTTTTTTATTATTATTATTTATTAAAAAAAAATGTTTAAGTTGGGATTTCGTTAAGTAAATGATTCAATTATTAACATTTTTTTATAGTGTTTGATTTAAATATTTAGTTCACAAATAATTTATATAATTTTCAGGTACAATGTGAAGTTGAATTAACAATTAAAAAATACTCTGCGACAAGTCTTCCTTATTTTGTTGGTTTACGAGTGACTCCAATGACCTTAAACTTGACTTCTGAAAGGTCAGAGGTCAAAATTGATGTCATTAAAACTTTACCTTTGGTTTGTCAAGAATGTGAAATTAAATTGAAAATTTCAACGCAAACTAAACAAGGTAAGCAATAAGCATTATATCAGTGTAAAAAAAAAGTTTTTAGAATCATAACAGAAAATTCAATATTTTAATTTCTTATTTTTGATTTATTTATTAATTATTTGTAACTTAATTTTTAAGTAATAAATTTAAAGAGCTGAAATTTCACCCAAGCCTGTGACAATTTAGTATTGTTTCATTTTTAAATATATATTGTATTATTATTTTGTGTTGATTTTTCACGCACTCCTAATTTGACTACATATATTCAGGGTCACGAAGCCCCTTGTTGCTATCGGCATGTGAGGCAGCAATCGCCGGTAACTCAACATGTGATAATGTCGGTGAATGTGGCACCACGTCAGTACTCGTCAAGCCTCAAAGTTCTCACAGTGAACACGTGACTTTACACGTGACAATAACACGTGGGGTGGACTCATGGTGGGCTCAACATCCACCAATCAATATCAAAGTCAAGGTAGGAATTGAAACACATTTTTAATAATACTAAAATATAATTTTTTGTGTGCACTTTATTTTTAAGAATTGCAGTTTAAAAGCTTGCATCTTTAAAATTAAAAATTGCCCCTCCCCCTTCTGTTCTATGTAATTTGAAGTTCACAGGTTACAACCACATCTAATAAAATTTCAGGTCTCGTGGACATCAGATAAGAGAGAAAAAAAAATAGTTAAATTAATATGGTTTCGTTATAGCTCAAATTATTGTATTTGTGTAAATTTTACAAGACATTTAAAAAAAAAAGTGTGAGCTGCAGTATATTTTTTCATGTGTAATGTTTCTATAATTTTTCATAAATGTTTAAATGTTATCATAATTACTTAATTACTTGATTGGAGATATTGATTAAATACGGTGTTTGTCATACTCAATAATATTGTGATTATGTAAATGTTTAAAAATATAAATACATAAAAAATAGCTATCGCGTACCGCTTTAAAAAAATTTAATCAATTGAATCACTAAATAATTATAATCATTACGATTGAACGAGAAATATAAATTTGATAATATTAATTTCTTAATAGTATATATTTTTGTTTTTCAGATCGAAGGCTTGAAACAAAAACAGTGTCACGTGTTTACACAAAGTCACGTAATTTCTTTCAACCGTCACACGTTTGATTTAAAATCCGAGGGAATTTTCACGTTATATCGCGACAACGCCAGCAGAATACAGGTAAGAGCCACATTGGGTGATATTACAACTGGTGACTATAAGCACTAATATGGTATCACGCTTGAGGTCATAATACTTGGTACACAATGCTAAGGTCACAATCTGTAACGTGTCCTGTCCTTGCCATAAAAATGTTTCTCATTATGTTTATGAAAAACTGTGACGTATAGCATATGATTTAGGCTTCCCGATCGACGGTTCACCGATCAGTTCAACAGTTCAGTTGATCGGGCAGTTTGATGTTTATGTTAAGATTAATCTTACTAGTGTTTCGGACTCTAACGGGAAATCTCTGCTTAGTCTCGACGTTTTGTATTTGTTATCATTATATAGCACCGTAAAGAGGTTGTCAACAATGGCTTTTTTAATAGTGATCATCCTGATCATCGTGTTATTAAACCTCCCGAAAATGCGATCACCAGAATTTAATTATTAACGCGTGGAGAGCAAAAGCTGTCACAGCTATACAACTTGCTCTATCACCAGCTTGCTGTTGGCGCAAGCTGTATAATATATAGTTAATCTTATCTTTGCATAAATTATTTTACTACATATCTGTAGTCGTAAAAATATCTTATATACGTAAAATATTACGTCAAGTAGCATTATAAATATTATGATGTAAAGCATAATTATTTATGTTGTTATAATTCAGCATCATTTATGCTATAATGACTTAAAGTTAGCATAAATTACGTTATTTATACTATCCGTGTACTTGAGATCGGGAAAAGTTTCAATCAAATTCTGTGCAAGATAATGAACTGTCTATTGTCATATTTTCACTAACAATGTAAATGTACACCCCTACATATTGTCATGAAAATTTATTGTTGCTTATATTTTGTTTTAGATTGAAGGTCGTGTTCAGTCTTGTCCCGGTGAAGATGATGGTTTGTGTGTTTGTGGTATCGCAGCCCGTCATGACGTCACAGAGGTGAGGGTGGATAAATGTGGACTTGACGTACCAGTGTTGAACATCAAGAGTCAGGATGTGAGTGCTGTCAGGATACTTGAGTCCAGGCATGGCAAAATAATTACCGTAAGTATCACGTCTTAGAAATTATAATTAATTTTTTTTAAGTTGCAAGATTCTGAAAGAATAAATAACATTACGAGCAGACAAAAATAGAGAGATGAAACTTAAAATTTTGATTTAAAATTTTCGATGTTGTCTTCAAAATTTCTCACAAGCCAATGTTTTTTAATTGGGAATTTATCTTCTCCATTTAAATATCCCGAACATGGACCAAAATAAATATGCAATAATATTATACTTGCTCATTTTCAGCACAATGTTTTGACTACAACATAATCTTTGCTATAAGACGTAATAAATATGTTATAAGTAGCATACTTTTTATGTTGTTTCAATTTATCATCATTTATGCTTTAATTACATAAATACAGCATATATGTAATTCATTCTTTCCGTGTAAAAAGACATTAAACTGCCTTAATTTTGTAAGGCTCATATTTTTATTAGAAAAAATGAACATCAGAAATTTGATTCTTGAATTTTTACATAAAATGTTGTTTCATATTACTTCCTGTATTTTTTTTTATTATTGCATTGTCAGCATTGCATTGAAACTAGGATTAAAATAATACATAATAACAATATGATAATAAATATTTAAAATACATGATTTATTTTATAAAATAGATCATGGATATAAAATTGTGTACTACTGTAAAAATTATTAAATTTTTGACATTTTTTACAATTATTTTTAGATGATGTTCGAGTCTGGTTGGTTAGTGCGCACACATAATGCACAGATTGGATTGTCCGTGACTGTGACGTCACCACATGACGTCACTGGTGCCTCAGAAGGACTGTGTGTGATGCACGGCAATGAAGTTATTGGAGAACATGATGATTGGAGGTAAAGATTATTCAAACGAAAAATTGGTCACAGGAATTTTTTTCAATCCCTCAGAATCAAACTAATTAGTAAAATATAAATGAAGTCATTTAAGTTGTAGGTTGAAAATTTCTATCAATGTAAATCATTTGGTTAAAACATTTTCAGCAAATTATGATAAAAGTTTCAGATAAAAAAAAAAAAAAAAAAAAAAACAACGATCGCACTCACCCATTTACTACGTGGAATTCATATCTTAAAATACAAAATTTGTAGTGTTCCAGACCCTGAAAGTTTGCTCTACACGACGAATCATGTCTCTTCTAACTCAAAGATCTCTGACCCCTGGTGTACTTGTGAGGGTTCCCTCCCTTCCTGTACACCACCCTCCCCTCCAGCACTACTCAGGAGCTATCTGGACATTACAGATGAAGTTCTAGTGGGCAGTGAAGTGACTCAACATTACAGTATTGTCGACCATCAGGTAAAACATAAGTACTTACTAAAATCATTATTATTATTACTTACAAAATTGATTTTTTTGTATGCACAAAGCTAACATCGAGTTTTTTTTTAAGTAAATAAACTTTTTTTTTTAAAAAAAGTCGTTTTACAAACTTAACATTTTACTTAATTGTAATTGTTTCATTGAAAGTAATTAATAAAGAACACGGAATAAGTGTTTAATTGTTTATAATATAATATTTAATTATCTATCTAATATATACACAAAAAAGCTTCAAATATAATCTCAGAAGAAGAAGAAGAAATTTTTTTTTTCAAAATGTGATATATAAAAGTGTATTACAGAATTAAAAGTCAGCAGTCATAAAATAATAATAATAAAATCAGATTAGTCGTGCTTTTTTTAAGTAAATTTTTATTTTTGCTAAAAATTAAAGTTAAAAAAACAATTAAAATTATACAGTATAAAAAAAAACGTATTTTGATTTTCTTTAAATCACTGAAAACACGTGTTACATTTCCTTGAAAATAAATAAATAATTAATATTTCCATGCAGGGTATGACCGTCCCATCAGAAAACGACGTTTATTTTGAAGTCCACGAAATGCCACTCCCCTCTAGAAGTTCATCACGTGACAGCACCAAACCTCGTGGTCTTGGACGTGGAATAGAATGGGATCTTGGACCAATGAAACAACATACCACGTTAGAAAATAAACCAATGAAATTAGAGGATATAAGACTTGAAACTACAACTCATATCTATGATCTTGAAGATACTACTTTTTTAAATGATATAGAAAGTTATACTAGTACAATTAATGATTTTGATACTACGCAAGAATTTTTTACAACGGAAAAAATTGAAGTAAAAAAGATTGAATTAAAAATGTCTGAAAATGAAGCTCATGCTACGTGTTTAAATTCACTGTTAAATTCTACATTAGGAAGAGAGTGTGCAATTATTATGAGATCTGAGGATTTATTGACTAATTTACAAATATGTGTGAATGGTAAGAGAATTTTTGTCTATATGTTATTTTTATTTCTTGTTAAAGATTCAATTTTACAGATAAAAGAAAATATAATATCAATGTCATTTATAATAAATGTTGCTATTTTAGAATTTAAAATATTTACCTTAATATTATACAATGTAGCATACAATATGTTGTTATAAGTACCTATTAACTGTTGCTAAATCGGGGTAATATAATAATTATCGTGCATTTATAATTGTCTGTGATCAAGTAAAATTTACATTTTACAGTGGGAGAGAAAAAAAAAAGTTCAAAATACAGAATAATAATGTTAATTTTTAAACTTACTAAAGTTTGATGACCTTTTTTTTTTTTTTTTTTTTTTCTTTTTTTTTATGATTTCCTACTGATCAATAGCGATGTTATTTAAAAAAATAATAATAAAAGCATTGGAAGCTCTAAAAAAATCTTTGAAATGACACTACTGAAGGCTTCTGATAGCAGATATTGTTAATATTAAATTATTGTTGTACTTGCTAATACAATTTTAAATTGATAAATTTTCCAGACGTGACTCACCACGGTGAAACTTGGAGCAGATTGAGCGTGCCTTTACTTGAGGACATTTGTGAGTTTGGACTGACTACCTCCGCATCCTCTACCCTGATTGACGCTCTTAACTGCCCTGAAACCTGCTCAGGTCACGGTGTATGCTTGGAGTTAGGCTGCATCTGTGATCCAGGCTATACTAGGGAAGATTGTAGTCAACTTTCAGGTACATAAAATAATATGGGCTTCTACAATTTCTTTCAATAGGAGTGAATTTGGTTTATTTAAATTAATAATAATAATTTTAAAAAATGAAGAAAAAAAAAAAAGAAAAAAAAAAGACTAACTAAAACAAAATTTGCATTTCGAGAACTCATTAAAAAAATTCGGATTATAATTCACAAGGTCATTTAGTATTTTTTTAAAGATAAGGAAATCTAAAATAAACAATATGTCTACTGAGAGAAAAAACTTTAATTCAATATTTTAATAACAATAATTTCTTCACTTTCTTATTTTGAGGCATTATAGCCTATGCTAATGCATATTAATTTTGTTATGAATGTAGATTTCTATTATTATTAATTTTAGTTATGTAAATTTTGTAAGTTCTTCCTACCCATTTTGGAGTTATTATTACTATATGACTTTATAGTATCAATGTAATTATGCAGTTCACATTATAGTAAACTATCGTAGATGATATTTTAATTTTCCTTTTGGTTCATAAAATTTGCAGCACAATCTCCAATACTAAGCAGTATTTCTGTCGATGGACGTTGTGACATTTCAAAGCACGGTCACTGTCACAAAGTACCGGTCAAAGGTGAAGGTTTCGCACGAGCAAAAACACTTAACTGCAAAATATCAACCAATAGGCGAGTAGATGATGACGTGAGGACCAATCAAGTTCAAGAGTATCCAGTTTCAACCAATGATAGCATAATAGTTACTGCAGAGTTTATCAGTACTGGCTATGTTGAATGTATTTTACCTAAAGGGAAAATTTCATCTTTACAAACTTCAAATTTTTTAATAGCGGTAAGTTAATTTTTTATTATAAATTTAATACTATTTACATTTACAAAAATCTTACTGAAAATTAAATTTATATTCACATTATAAATTTTGAGTTCAGGAGAAAAACTATGATTTTTCAGGCTTCGTGGCTTATTTGACAATTGTGTTTTTTGTCTTCATCATGGTGGGAAAATGCTATAAAAAATTGTTCATAGTTTTAGAATAATCGCAGAAATTTATGACAGAATAATGAACGAACAAGCAGTAATCGTGTATTGTAATTATTAATGCCATTTTTTGACCCCTAGAATTTCATAGTTTATGCAACTTACGTTGCTTAAATGATCAAAAAGTTGACTATATTGCAGGATGAAAATATTAACCTTAAGATTGCACAAGTGTATGTGATATATATTACTGACTGTTTATGTTTACTCAATAAGCGGAAAAGGAAGTGACCGGAAAAGGAAACCACGTGACGGTAAAAGTGGGAGAAAAGTTGGTGCCAGCAGCAAGCAAGGCCTGAGCTACCTCCCACTTTTACCGTCACGTGGTTTCCTCTTTCGGCACTTCCTTTTCCGCATTTTGACTAAACATAAGCAATCACTGTATAAATGAACAATTGATTATTTTAAAGTGGTATTTTTAAAGTGCGTTTTAGTATGTAAGTTTGATGATCATTTCTCGGTGTCTATATTTTTTTTTATAGATGTAAACCTTAGCAGAATTTATTGTTTTGTATACTGATTGTAGGAGAAAGAAATTAATTAAACAATTTTGAATATTATATTCCAGGTGAGCAACAATGGCATACACTACAGTAACTGGCTTCCTCTCTTCGTGTTCGACTCACGTTGTGTTACGTGTAACGATGATAACACGTGTTCTGCCAGGAATAACATATGTGTCATTGATAACACGTGTGTTCATAAAGATACACATAAACCTGGAGACACGTGTCGTACATGTCAACCTCACGTGGCAAATACAACTTGGACTAAAGGTAACAAAAAACTTTTTTTTTTTTGTATAAAATTTTCTGCTAAATTACAACTCTATCAATTTATTATTATTTTTTTTTTTAATTTGAAACACGTAATTATTTATTTATTAAGAATTGTAAGTTTATTTCTTACAAGTTTCAATACAAAAGTCTCTTTACGTCTTAAATCAAGAGTAGGTTTTTAGTAGCAGAAATCAGATTGTAAAATATATTATACTTAAAAAAAATAATAACTATATTGCACGTTTTTTAAGTTACGTGCATTTGTACAATCATTCCAATAAAAAATTAAATTGTATTGGCTTATGGCCATTCAATGCAATCAGATGGAGATTTCAGTTGACGCAAAACTATATCTAAATACATGTTATTCCCATATGCCAATATAAATTGTTTATTTGAATGACTGTACATGTTTTACTATTAATTTAACAATGTTTTTGATTATTTATGAAGTTTGTGAAAATGGAAGCACATTAAATTTGCCTTTGAATTTGCAGCCCACTTTCCTCCACGGTTCACAACTCAGAACGAGAGCGTGAGTGCCGTCTCTTTGCGAGCTTTTATTGGACAAGAATTACTTCATCGATTCTCTGCAATGGATCCTCGGGGTTTGGCCTTGCGGTTTAGTCTTGTGGTACCTTTGCACTTGGCAAGACTTTTTGACCCTAAAATCAGCACAGAGGGTAAGAATTTACTTTATCTCTCGCTCTAAATTGAACTTATACACTTACAAAAATCTAAGTTGCTAATAGACGAGATTATTAAAAACTGCATTCATTGATTTAATTTTCAAGGAGTGAAAAGCATCGCCGTAAAGTGATATTTCACTTCTTTGTCCCTATTTATCTTGTTACAATTATTTCAATTATTTGCCATTTTTCAATAGGCAATTAATTATCATATTCATTAACAAAAAATTCTATTTATATGCAAAGAACTTCACATTATTGTTTACGAATACATTTTTAACGTTGCTTAACTCATAAAAAAAATTATTTTTAATATTTTAATTTAAGGTTTGCAGTCATTGAAGTCTCCGCATAAGTTGTTAAAACTGCCAACTTAAAATTTATTAGCAACACATAAATACTTCAGCCTTAAGACATAAAATAAATATCTCTTTTGTCATAAATTCTATTAGAATTATTTTACAAATTAAATTTAAATTTAACAGGTGAACTAAGATGGCGACCTATCTCAGAAGGTTCAAAAACAATGACAGTGAGTGCTACAAATACATGTAATGTGACGTCACATTTGAGAGTCGTGATTGTGACGTCACGGTGTCCATGTCATAACTCTGGAGTGTGCACGTTGAATCACCATAATCACGTGTTCTGTGCGTGTAGGAGAGGATATCAAGGTGAGTTGATTGAACAAACAAACAAACAAACGAATTAACCGTTTCTCTCAATCAGGGCTACGCTGTGAACGACCGGAAGTGACGTCATGTGGTTCCTGTGGTGCACATGGGCGATGCATACCTGGTAGAGGTTGCCGTTGTGACAGTGGCTACTCTGGACCTTGGTGTACACTTAAGATGACTCCCTGCACCCCAACCTCATGCCCTCTAGGTGCTACCTGTCTACCTTTATCTGCAGCGACCTTCAGGTGCTCATTCTGTCCTTGGAGGTGAGTGTGACTTAATTATTTGTACTATTACATCAATATTATTTATATGTATTATTTGTACTATTAATTCAAAGTATTATTTTAAGGTTTAAAAATGCATACGTTGCCACATATTTTTCCATTTATTAACGGTATATGAAATAATTTTTACGTTCTAGATACACTAACATAATACATATTAATTTTTTTATTATGCTTATAGGTTAAGAATATATATTATGTTACTATAAATTTTGTACTCATCATTATTTTATGATAATATCTATAGTTATATGTAATCTTTCTAATAAATATTTTTTTACTTACTTACTTACTTACTTACTTACTTACTTACTTACTTACTTACTTACTTACTTACTTACTTACTTACTTACTTACTTACTTACTTACTTACTTACTTACTTACTTACTTACTTACTTACTTACTTACTTACTTACTTACTTACTTACTTACTTACTTACTTACAGACACTCAGCCACTGGTAGATGTATAGAACCTACTCACAACTCCCCCAAGAAGTTCACCTACGGAACACCAGTATTATCACCTACACCTCGATGTGCATCAGCGTGCAGTAATGGAGGTCGCTGTGTCGCGCATAACACGTGTTCTTGTGTGCGAGGGTGGAGTGGACCAACATGTCAACTAGGTAAATAAATGACCAAAACAAAATGTTACTTTTTTTAAATACAAATTATTTATTCAGCAGGGCCAAATAAACTCCCTTTAACAAATTTTAATCGCATTAGGAAAAAAAAAAAAAAAAAAAAAAAAAAAAAAAAAAAAAAAAAAAAAAAAAAACGTAGCATGGGATAAACAAAATAATATTAAATTTATTATTTTACTATACTATTAAATTGCAATGCATTAAGAAAAAAAAAACTATTGAAAATAAAACAGAGTAATATTTGCACATTTAATTGTATTTAAATGAAATTGTTCTATATATGGAAATTGCATGGATTCAATTTTATTGTTACACTTAATCAATATTTGATATTTCACTTTTTAAATAATCGTATATCAAATTTCAATACTTATAATTTGTGAGATAATAACGTGGTGTTTGAATGGTAAAAAAATGTAATCTTTTTTTGAAGTTTAAAATATTGCACTGTATGTAAATATGACTTACTCTGATATAAATAAATAAAAAAATAAATAATCTTCTTTATTAAAAAAAAAAAAAGCATAAAGGAAAAAACAATTTTTGAAAGGGTGATGTTAAAGCCTTACAAAATGTCTGGCCCACTCTTATACTGAAAAAATTATGTTTGTTTGCAGCGACTTGTGAGCCTAGGTGTGAGAATGGCGGTGTCTGCTGGAAGCCTAATCGATGTTCATGTCCTCGAGGATATCGAGGGAGGAGGTGCAACAAACGTAAGATATTCCCATATTTCTATAATTTTATCACTACCCAAATATTTATGGCAAAATAATTTATGCTTTTATCATTTTTATATATACAATAAAAGAGATTATAAATTTCCAAATTTAAAATGAATAATATTTTGTATTTCTCTCGATGTTTCAGCAATCTGTAATCCACCATGCAAACGTACAGGACTTCGTTGTGTTGCTCCAAACACGTGTAGACCCAAATCTGCTGCCTTTCAGTTTTTCAAACATAATTCTTGGATGAAACATCATGTACCATATCTTGCCCCTGTGTAAATATAAACACTGAACATTAAGGTAAGGTGATTATCTACCCTACCATCTGAAAAAAAAAAGTGTTTGTAGATTGAGTATTTAATTCAATCTAATCGTATTATATATTCAAATGGTTAGCAAATTTTACATTTAAATGAGATTTTAGATAAAAATAGAAGAACTAATTGCAAAACTTGTTTTTAAGTAAGTTGACATTTTTTACAAGGATTTTAAGTTCAACTTCTCGTTTCAAGACATCAAAAGTAGGTGTATTAATTAATGCCTTAACATTAAATATTGCTATTTCAGCTATATGACAGATATTCTCAAAGTTTATTTTTTTTTATTATTATTACTTCAAATTTATATGAAAAGATCTTTTCAAATGATTTATTATGGAGAAATAATCTGATTAAGTAAGAAATTATCAGGAATCTGTAAATAGTAGTAAAAGTTTATTTTTAATATTAATGGTTAAAGAATCTCTAAAAAAAAAAGTGAAAAAAAAAGTGAAAGAAAGGGGAAAAAATGAACGTTGCACTTTTTTCCCATTTAAACACGTGTATATATATATATATATATATATATATATATATATATATATATATATATATATATATATATATATATATATATATATATATATATATATATATATATATATATATATATATATATATATATATATATATATATATATATATATATATATATATATATATATATAATTATATATATATATATATATATATATATATATATATATAATTATATATATATATATAATATATATATATATATATATATATATATATATATATATATATATATATATATATATATATATACTTTTTTATTGAATTATAGAAGTGAATGTTTCATATTTTCTTGTGTGTGATTTTGATTTATGTATGCATTTATATTTAGTTTTATGTGTGTATTTAGAATTTTACAAGATAAAATAGGCAATCTGCAAAATATTGTGCTGAAAACATCTCCTTGTTAATTGAGTCTAAACTTTAAGGAGAAATTTGAATGGAAAATTTTTATTTCTATAAAATCATGTGTTTTTAAAAAAAAAAAATTCAAATGAAGTTATTTAAAAAATATACATACTGTATTTATTTATACTCTTTACAACTGATTATAATGAAATTTGAAAATGAGATTTGAAAGTATAGCCTATAAAATAGTATTATTTTTTTTTATGCTCATCATATTTGTATATATTTTTAATTATAATCAATAATTACTAATTACATTGTTAGTTTGTATTTCATTTTTTATTTTTTAACACTGAATTTCACGTAATTCTTGTTTCAAAAGGGACATAAAAAAGTAATACAAGCATGATAATAGTGAGTTCTGTAAAGTTCAGATTTTTTTAATCTTAAGGTTATAACCACAAGTTGTTATGATCAATTATAGCGAACAGTGCTATTAAAAATGAAGTGCTGGAAGAAAAAAATTAGAACCATTACCATACGATCAGAAAAAGTTGAACTTTACAGGAGAAACTTATATATTGTAAAAGAAAAATATTATGTTTATTGGTCTATATTAATCTGTTGTAATGAATGAATAATGGACCAGAATAAATTAAAAAACTACTTATAGTTATATTAATAGTGAGTTATATTAATTTAAAATATTTTTGTCAATTTCTTTGGTGAATTTTCAATTTTGAAAATAATATGCTTTTTTTTTTATTAACTCGATGATTTTTTGTATATAATGGAGGTTATCGGTTTAAAAAATTCGTAAAAAACTTCTATGGCTTAAAACACGTAAAAGTATGTCTAGTATTTCTCATTTAAATTTCTCCGAAATCGGAGGAGTAGTTTTCTCAAAAATAGCAAAAAAACGTGTTTTTCCCCATAAGCGTAATGTTAAATTAGGGGACCCTTAGCTTTCCCCGCATCACCCCGCGCGCTAAACCGATAACCTCCATTATATGAATTTAATTTTGTCTTTGAAACTTAAGAGAAAAAAAATGGAAAGGAATTTTTTGTTTTATATTCTTGAATTTGCATTATGTTTTTGTTTTTTTATCATTATTTATATAAACGAAGATTTTTTATATGAAAAACATTTCATTGAACCTCTCCCCCTCCTCTCATTACCAACTTCAATACCTCAGTGAACAATGCTAACCATTCTGATTGATACAAGATATACTAACAATTTCCTATCACGTTCTCATATAAACATTGACCATTTTGATAAGAGCTTTGTTGTATAAAGTTACATTTAATTATAATAATTAACAGGTAAAATTAATTTTTCTGCACTTTCTATTATAATCGCGAGTGAATGGTCAGTGTACGCAAGGTCCATATAATAAAGAGGTGGAGCACAAAACTTGCGCATGTGATTTTATTTTGTGATGGATGTGGTACAGCTCTGGCCAAAAGTTCCCGAACGATTTGCATAGGCAACCCGCAACCACCCTATGCTATCTTTATGAGAAAACGCAGCGGTCGCCGCTGCCCCGTTCGGGAACTTTTGGCCAGAGTTGTACATGATTCTAAGCCATTACGATGCCGTTCACCAGCGTTCACCAGTTATGTCACTGATAAGGTGAATAAAAATACACCCGGTGATATGACGTCTTTGGTGAATTCCTTTAAGCTGCGCGACCTTGGCTAAAACTTTTCCCGGATCATCTAACCTCTTATATATGGACCTTGGTCAGTGTAGAACCTTTCAGATTTCACGTGATTGAGAGAACTTTTTAAGTTTACATTACTTTTACCACTTTCATAATATCACTATAGTTTGAATCTATATTTTCCACAATATTAAATTACTTAAATCGAAGTTTATGCAGAATTTACATTATTATAATCATGTCAAAGGATTTGAAAGGGAAATTAAAGTTCAAAAAGAAAATATGACAAAAAAAAAGTGTTCAAAATAAATTCCATTGTAAAATATAAAATAAAACAAATGAAACGCAAACCTGTGTTAGCTACCTTTAAATGTCCTAATGCTCAAAGTCTACTATGTAGTATGTATGACTCATATCATATGATCAGGTATTTCTACAATAATATTCTTATCAATAAATAGTTCTATTCACCGGCAGCTCAGTTTAACTTTACACGATGAAGTGAAAGCATGCATTATATGAACTCTCCCTTAGTGAGAAACTAAATTTTAATTAACTGATTTAATTGAAAGTTATTATATTAATTATAAGTGTGCAAAGTTAAATTATTTTTATTTTGTGTATTGAAATAATCAGCAAAATTGGTTCTCATGATTCGAGCGTCTGGAAAGAAAGTTGAAGGTATGTAATATTTTTTTATTGGTTATTTTAAAAATTGGATTATGATTAAAAATTTTAAAGGACGCTGTAATTAGTTATGTATTTTATAGGTTGAGATAATATATAATACGTATAATATGCTCGTATTGAACAATAAAAAAAAAAACGATTTTTTTATCAGTGGGGTATAACTTTTCAGTCGTTTTGAAAACTGGTATAATATTTGTTACTGAAATCGTTTGATTTCTTTAAATATAATATGCATTTCTTTGTATATGAATATTAGCTAATATGACTTTAAAAAGTGTATTTAACTGATATACAATAATTGCTGCAATATATAATTGTTAATCGTTCAAAAGTAGTTGTATATTAAATATATGACTCTGCTTAAAATTAGCGATATTATGAATGTATCAGAGGAGGCATCTGGAGTATCTAAAGTACCTTCAGAGGAGGCGTAAATATCAAAAGTGTAGATCGCATTTAATAATATAAAATCTGAAACGTATTAAAGCTTCAATTTCAACTATTTACAGATGATACATTTTGACTCGAAAAATCGCAATTCATAGAGATAATTACCACTTAAAGTTATACAATGTGAAACCAAGCACTTGAAAGATCTTTAACTTTAATCTCGCTTGATCTAATACGATCACCTATAGAAATGAACATAATAAAAAAATATATAAATATACATATATAAAGAATGAATCATTAGCTATTATATAGGGTGTATGCGGATGACGTCATATTTCTTGCGCTTTGAGGCCATACTGGAGTAGTGCATAACATTGCTCAGCATAGGACAAACTTCATTTAAGCCAATTTTCTTTGGGAAATCGGTTAATTTTTTGTTATCGCTATTTTTCTCACATACTTGAGATACTAATTCAACATATTTACAACATCAATGTTCTCAAAAATATTGCATAGTGTTTTTAAACTGGTAAAATGATTTTTTTCCTATGTCACCCATGTTATTGAGTTATCCAACATGGCGTCGACTTTAACATGAATGCATAGACCCTATAGGAGTTTCCTATTGGACATGAATTGAAAATTGACCTTTAGACTGTTACGTATGCAGAATTGCATTGTAGTTTTCAGCGTTCTCCAAATGTTCACCAACGGTCTGCATGCTCCAGATGATTTCTTAAGTAGGTCCAAGAGGTTCTTAACTTAAATATCTAAGCGTATCTTAACTAAGATGAAACAAAAATATCAATAAATACTTTTATACTAAATTTAATTCGTAACATATGGTTCTTTTTTATATTTAAAAAAAAAAATAATATAATAAATAATCATTATAATCATTAAATGAAAGTTATGCTTAAGGTTAATGTTTAATAGTGCCGTAATTGGCATTTAATGTAAACTTCAAACAATTAAATATATATCTTTAATTTCATGAATTATTAAAATAATTAATATAATAGATAATTAATGAAACAAATTAATATAAAAATGCTTAGTAATTTTAAAAGATTTAAAGAAACTGGCTATATGATATATAGTTCTTAATTTTTAATGTTATTATAATGTTAAATAACGATATTTTTATTCAATGTTACATTATTTTCTATTCCTTACATTTGAAGGTTAATAGTTTTATTAAATTCTGCAGATTCAGCCACAAAAATAAAATATAAATAAAAAAATAAAAACTGTACTTTCTTTTGCTAATAATAAATAGCCATTGCAATACAAATTTAATTTGTTTTAAAAGACAGTGAAAAGAAGAAGAAAAAAAGACAAATAAAAAAGTAATACTAGAATTATTAAAAAAAAAAAAAAAAAAAATGAACACTTTTGGAGAAAAAAATAAGTTTAGTCCTGTGATTTTCCCATACAGTATAAGAATTATTTTCTGAAAGAGCTTAAAAACCTTGATACTCCAAAGTACACTACATAATCCTTAATTATTTTCCCCAATTATGTTAAGCTGATAGTTAGGGACAGCAAATTTTTTTATATAGTATCTAGCTATAACTTTACCATATTTTGTATATAAAAAACATTTATATTTAAAAGAAAGACTATAAGTGTAAGTTTTAAAATAATAAATAAAATAATAAATCAATAACAAATTGAGCTCATTAACAAATATAACAAATATTTTGTGCCAGAGTTTTCATTCACACATGGCTCGCAATATTTAAGAATTTAATTAACATTTTGATTTTCTTTTAAGGCATGGTGTTATGACGATATTTTTTTGCATTGGAAAATATTTTAAAGAAGTACGAGAAGTTTTATGCATAATACTGTAAAAAAAAGGTTAAAACGTTGACAATTATCAATATTACAAAAAAAAAAAAAAAAAAAAAAAAAAAAACTTGCATAACCACATTTAAACAATTAAAAAAAGAGGAGAAGTACTGAAAGAGGTGCTAATATAGTAGGTATAAAAGTAAAATCAATTCATTATCATATTAAATTACTATCTATAAATTTAGCATAATTTAATTCGTTTTTTTTTTAAACTAATAGTTTAAAATATCTTAAGAATTAAAAAATGAAGAAAAAAAATAATTTTTTATTTGAAAATCATTGTAATTTTTATTATTTTTATATATAACAGCGTGTAAGGTGGTAGGTGATATATAATATCATTATTAATATGTTGTTTTTTTTTTGTTTTTTTTTTGTTATAATTTTTTTTATTATTATTATTAATCAAAATCATTTATTCATCAAATAGCATTTTTATCATTTATATATATATATATATTTATAAATCAACGCATTTATTCTATTCACATTCATATCTGTTCTGTACACATACAATATTAACACATAAATTTACGATTATAATCACAACCATACAAAAAACACTTCAATTTGAAACTTTTTTTGTTCATTTTTATAGTTTTCATATATATACTTTTTTTTTGCCTTAAAATTATATCTCTTTGTTTCTCCCTCTCCCTATCGTTAATAATAAAAAATCTTTAATAAAAAAAAATTGAGTAATTTTATAAGAAAAAAAAAAAAAAAAAAACTCGTGCCCCTGTTAAAATATTTGATTTTTCTTTCTATCAGATTCTTTTTTGAAAATTTGTTTTCTTGAAGTTTTTGTATTTTATGATTGAAAAGCGTAAGAATATTGGTATGATTTTTATTATTATTATTTAAGAAAAATTGGTGTTTAAATTTGATTGAAATAATTATTTGATGGTTTATTTTAAAAATAATGAGATCTATTAACTTTTAAAAAAAAAAGAAATAATTACAATACTGTATTGGAATTACAACTATTATGTTCATGACGTAATTCATAAAAACACATCCAATATTGGTATATTTAAGAATAGATTTTACGATATAAATCATGAAAAACAAAAATATTTCTCAAATTTTTATTAATAGATCCCAATAAGTCTGTTTTTAAATTAAAAAAAAACAAATATAATAGTTCATTAATTAACATTAACTCCGTCTAAATTATTAATGGTATTTAAAAGATGAATTTCATTCAAATATTAAGAAAACAACAACAATTTTTTATTTATTTTGGAGTTAAGGATAATTAATAATATAAAAGAAATTTATTTTGATTGTAACTACGTAGATTTCATTTTGTTTACAAAAAAATATTATTATGTAGTGAGCTCGATTGTTAATAATTTAATTATTTTATAATTAAATTAAATATATTAAAAGCCATCATGATAAATTAATATTTAAATTATATCTAACATAACAAAACTGATTGTTTGTTTTTTTATAATAATATAATCTTACGCACAGCCTAAAAATATACCTTAAAAAAAATTTATATACACTTAAAACAGTGTATCTTATTGTTATTTTAATCGTCATTTTTTAAATTACATATATTATAATAACATTGATTAATAATATATATTCTTAAATTATAATATTTTGTTATAAAATAATACACAATAAAAAGGATAAAAATTGTTCTTTTTTTTTTTTTTTTTTTTTTTAGTTTTTTTCATTTTTTTTTTTTTTTTGCGAGTTACATAAAATGTACAATTATTTGTTACATTTTTAGTAATATTTTTGTAATAATAACATTATTATTTTATACAGCTTTTACAGACAATATATGCAAATATGTTTTATTTTTACGACAATCATTCATTCACACATTATCAAACCCCCTTTCTTTATTTTTTATTTTTATTTTTTTTAGTAAAAACAAAACAAAAATTTCAAAGTTTTTATACATTGTAAGGTGTCATCATTTTGCAGTCAATTTTTTGTTTAAATTAAATATATTTTATTTTTATATTTTTTAAAATTATTAAAAAATATAAAAATAAAATAAATAATAAAAAAGGCATTTCTATTTTTTTTCTTCAAAAAATTGAATATTTGCTACATTTTTTGTAGTTTTTTTTTATTATTTTTTTTTTATTTTTTTTTTTTACAATTATTATAATGAAAAACATGGCAGGGCATTTTATTTTTTTGCGATACAAAGGACGTTCAGAATATATTTAATTTTTATAAAAAGCGTAGTATGTATTTATAATGATTTTTTTTTTATAATTATCATTTGTTTTTACTCCAATCCAAAAATGTATTATTTTCAGCAAGATTTTTTTGCATTAATAGGACGGGCATAAAAATCTTTAACTTTTTTTTATGTTTTTGTTTATATCTTTTTCATAAATCTGTATTTATTTTGAAAATAAGATTGTTTTTTTTTATTATTATTATTCAAGAAAGTATTTAGCTATCGATTAAAGATTGTTTCTGGCGATTTATCTTTTTAATCAATCATTAAAAAAATAAGCAAAAAGCATATTTTAAAAATATTTAATTTAATGTTTATTTTAAATCAATAGAAAAAAAAATTAAATTAAATATTTTTTAAAATATAAATTAAAATTTGAAAATATTTTTTGTTTTGATTTTTTTTTGTATGAGTTCTAGTTAGAAATGGTTATATTTTTTAGTGATTTTTATTCTTATCAAAAAATCTTCTACTAGGGAATATGAAATCTTTATTATTATTATTATTAGTTTTTCTTTTTTTTTTTTTTGGCATTTCATGTTTTTGTTTTTTAAAGTAGTTCCACATGCACTCATTTTGTAACAAGAAAAAGTAACAGACACGAAAAAACAAATGAATCATAGGGATGGGAGATCGTTCATTTACAATGTTATTTTTTATTATTATTATTTAAAAAAAAATCAAATAGTTTAACTCGTACCATATTTTCTTTTCTAAATCACATACATATATTAAAAAAATAATAAAATATCTTTTCTCAAAAAAGTAATTTTATCATTTTTTTGAAAAGTACACAATTTAGAATTTTGTTTTGATTAATTAATTTCTAATAAATCGATTCTTTTAATAAATAAGATACAAGCACATATATATTTTTTTCATATATAAAAAAATCACAAAGTTTTTTTTTGTCTTATTTTTTTTAAAAGAAATCAATATCATTATATTATTTATTATTAGAAATTAATTATTCAAAAATAATAAATAATAATTGATAATAAATAAATAATCGAGATCATTTTGAATGTTCTCTATAATGCCTATAAAAATATTTATTTAACATCAATTATTATTTTTATATTTTTTTTAAATCACTATAAGGTAGGATGTATTTTTGGGGTATAAATTTTTTTTCAAATTATTTTTTTTAATATAATATCTATACCTTTTTTAACTACTAGGAAAATTGATTACGATTTTTTTTTTGTAAAATCTAAAAAACGTGTGTAATGTACGTAATTTTTGAAAGTGCTTTATTTTTTATTTTTTGTTTACTTTTATTTAATAAATAATGCAGCTGATTATTATAATTATTATTTAATATTTATTCTTTTTTTTTGCAGCTAGTATCTTGTAAGTGAGCCTGTTATAGTTTTTTTTAAGTCAGCATATTTTTTTATCAATCTATTAATATTTTTTCTTAATAAAAATTAATTTTTTTATTCTTAAAACCCACCCAAAATTTTTGCATTTTTATACTTATATATTCAATATTTTGGAAGGGTATTTTTTTTAATTATTTATATTTATATTATATATATATATACTTTTTTTTGTTTGTAGTATAGAGAAATATAATAATAATGAGAGAGATAGAGCTTTTTTTATATTTTTACGCGCGCGAAAATTTTGGGGATTAGGCACAGAAATTCTAAATTTTTAAACTACGCATTTTTTTCTTAATGATTTAAAAATATTGATTTTTTTTAACAAAATTTAAAAAGATATTATTTTATATTTTGGTTTTTCATTAATTTTGAATGTACCAGCATTCAAAATAAAATGTTTTAAGTTTATAATTTGGAAATTAAAACTTTTGATCAAATCATAAAACAGTTTGTTTTGCAAATAAACTTAAAAATCTGAATTTTGCAATTTTGATAAGCTGTTCCCAATTGAGAATCCATATATTAATATCTTAATATAAATTAATAAAAAAAAAATATAATAAAACAAAGATACCTACAAAAACCTACAAAAAATCAATAAATAATACATTTAAAAATAATTAAAATATTATCTTTTTAAATTTAAACCCAATATTTTTAGGGTACTAAAAATGGAACCATTCGTACTATATATTCATTTCTTTAAACAATCTTGTTTATATGAAATGGGTTTTTTTTTTTTACAATTTTATTTTATTATACATTTTTTTAGACCGTATCTGTAAATTTTTTCCAGTATATAATAATTAATAATAAAGTATTTTTATTTATATTTGTTTAAATATATTTTAAATATTTTGTCTATAATAACGGGTGAACGAGAATATATGATATACAACGCTGTATTATATTTGTCATTTAATTGTATTAATGGATCAATATAAAAAAAAATATTTCGTAATTTTCAATAAAATTTGATTAAAACTTTGATTAAAAAAAGTCTTTAGTTTTGTAAAACTTAAAAATCTACAAAATTTACATTTTCTATAAAAAAAAAAAAAAGCTCACTGGCCTTATTTTACTTATTTATAATTATAATTTCAAAAACTTTTTTTTTTCGCTTTTGTATTTTGTTCTTCATAAACTTCAGTTATAGTTCCGATTTTAAACACAATAATTCGTACATTTTCTTTGAAAAAAAAAAAAAAAAAAAAAAAAAAACGAAAAAAAAACGAAAAATGAAAAACGAAAAAATAAAAATTACGAGATATTTTTTCTTTTTACAATTACTTATCTATTAATTTAAATACATCTTGATATATTTTTTAGCTAACTATTATTTTGTTTAATTACATATTGAAAGAAAAAAATTAAATATTTTATCTAATTTGAATATATTTTTACTAACGATAATATATTTAAAATATTTATTAAAAAAAAAGAAGTTTATTTTAATATTCAAAATCATCATACACATCAATTATCACCATAAAAAGCATTTTTAATTATATATTTTTTTGTTTTGTATTCGCCGTAGTTTTTTTTTTTTTTTTTTATAATTGGACGGCATAAATATATTATAAAAAAGCTACATACAATAAAGTCTTATGCAAAAATTATATTATTCATACTAAATTTTTAATTACCCTGCTTATTTAATATGATTTTTTTTTTCTTTGCGATCCGAGTTTTCGATTTTGCTTTTCGTATTATTGTTTACGACTTTTTTTTTTCTTCGAAAACTTAATGATTTGTCAATATTTTGAGATTAACAAAGTGTCTTTTTATATTTCAAATTCTACCTAATATTTAAAAAACATGGACATAGAACCCTGATTTTTTTTTATAATTAATATTTTGATACGATTTATTTAAAGTCCAACATCAATTAAAAAAAAAGTTTGATTGTTATAAGGCAAATTTACTTATTTTTGAAAAAAAAAAATTGTTTTGTTTTTTTTCTTCAGATACTTTTGTTATAATTTTAAACTTTTGCGTTATGGACACACCAACTATTTATATTGAATTTAATATTGTTATTATATTTACATAAATACATGTTAATACCATAAGGCAACATACTAAAAAATTATGTCACAGTTTCTGAAAAAGAAAATCACGTTGAATTGACGTAGAACTTTATTTAAAATTAAAATATTGAAATTATTATTTTAAAAAAGCTAAGCTAATGCAAATTAATTTTAATGTAGTTATCATTTAATTTGATTGATAATTTCTTAAACTTATTAAATATGTTACATTTATATATTTAAAAAAAAATGATGATTTTGAATATTAAAACTACAAATTAAGAAAAATATTTAAAGAATTTTTTTTCATACAGCTTTTTGATATCATATATGAAAAAAAAAAAAAAAATCTAAAAAATTGTAAAAGACTTTTAATAGTTAAATTTTTAATCTGTATTGTTTTCTTTCTTTCTAAGTTACAAAATTTTTGTTCATTTAATGGGATTAATAAGTTATAAAGCTAATAATATTTATTATTTTTTTTTTTAACTGTATAGCACCTTAATTTTTTTTCTTTTTTTAATTCATTTTTTTATATTTTTTTAAATATAGACTAAGAAATCGCGCGCATTTCTAAATATATTTGTTTTGAGGGTTGTAAAAGGGGATTTTTTTTTGTGTGTGGAGGGAGGGGAGGGAGGAATTTTGGGGGATTTAAATATCATTCATAAAAAGGAGATAGTTACTTGTTTTTACGGGTAAATCATTTCTCGGGTTTATTTCTGTAGAATATATATAATTTTTTTTTTGTCTGAATTATGTGATTTTTTTTTGGTTGGTTGGAAATTAAATTTGAAGAATTACAAAAATTTTGGTCTTTTTATCTTTTGTTTTAAATTAAAAAATATAGTTCATTATTATTATTATTATTTTTTGTAATATAAATTTAAAATAAATACTATTCGACGCTGCATAATTTCAAATTAAATAACAATTTTTTTTATATTTTTATGTTTTGTAGTTTTTGATATTTGTTATTATTTAATTATTTTAATAGTGTTATAATAAATTTTAAAATTATTAAACGAACACAAAAGAAGAATTTTTTTCAATATAATTGTTTTTAGATTCTTTGCGATAGGAGTAAACCATTTTTTGATATGGTAAAATTTGCTTAATTAGTATATAGCTTTCTAGTTACGTAGTTACAACAATAAGTTTTGTTCTCAAAAATTTAGTGATTCTGACTTTATATGGTGAAAAAAAGCATCATTGTGTTTAACTGATTACTAAATTTGCAGAAATCATAGTTTTAAATGCAAAACCTCCTAATTAAGAAAATCAGTTATTTGGAAACAAGTATTATGTGAAATATAAAATCTGTGTGACTTTAGGTAGCACTCGGGCCATAATGTATATTTCTAAAAGCACTGCTATGCAAAAAAAAAAAAAAAAAAAAAAAAAAAATGAATATGACCCTAAAATGTGAATAACTTAAAGAGCCCTTGGCCTCAAAAACAAATTTCCTATGAGATAGGACTATTATAAATTTACATATTTTGTGTCTTAACCCTTCAGTACTCTTACAAATTAGGGAGAAAACTTGTAAAGTAAGCAACCCGTGCTACAGTTTCTATTGTAGACCTGGAATTGATGACGTCATGAAGTCCTAAAGTTGCCTACTTTACAGTTTTTCAACCCCAGTTTGTGACGCTACAGAAGGGTTGAGGGATATAATATGTGATTGTATAATGGTCCCATCTCATGATTTTTACGTGTTTGATTTAATTGTTGAGGCTAGGAGATCTTTAATATTTTCAAGTAAATTCAGGTTTTCATTTTTATTCCTTCCATTAATAATGCATTTATTTAAAAGGCTTTTTTTTATACAAATATTTTACGTCTCAGAAATGTTAACTTTACATTTTATGTATGGTCTAACTCATATTAAGATCATTTATCATATTATTACATAACGTGCATTTTCAAATATAATACTACGACCTGCATGGCTTATATTTAAGTGATTAAGAATCATAAGATAAATAAGGTAACCTAAACATATACTTAGGTTACTTTATCGATCTGACGTCATCTTTTCTAAGCCTTCCTAAAATCATATAGATTTCAAAAATAGTTTTTCAATTCTAACTTCAAGTTGCCTAATAAATCTTTTTTGTAAAGTAAAGCAACTTAAGCTTCACGATTTTTTTTAATTCTAATCACCGCAATTTCTATTATGTAGTTGAATTTGTTTAATCAATATATTAATTAAGCATTTCTACCATTTTATTTATGTATCTTACACATTTAATTGTTGCAATTTTTCAATTGTTACAAGATGTTCAGATTTTTTTTTTTTTAAATGTTCAATTGAGAAAGTGGTTTTAATTTATATTTTTTAAGTGTATTTTTCATAATTTCAAAATTTATTTGTACAACCGTAAAATAATTCATGATAACAAATTTAAATACAGCAAACCCTTCTATAGAGTTGATATTTCTTTTGATACCAATTTTTTTTTCTTTAGAGTTTTTTTTCTTTTTTTGGTTTACACAATTTTTTCATTTACATTACATTTTATTATGAAATAACAAATTGTCATTATTATTATTATTATTATTATCAACAATTAAAAAAACAATTAACAGTCTGCATATTATGATTTAAAAAATTATTATTATTATTACATAGTTCTTTTTTATGCTGATTTGTATTTTTTTTACATACAGTAGTTAGTAAATAGTATCATATTATTATTATTATTATTTTAAGGTTTTTTTATCATTTATTTTTTCCCATTCAAACTAGGTGGGTAGTTTTATCACAAATATCTTGGAATTAAAAAAACATTATTATTATATATTTTTTTCTTTTTTTTTTGTCATACAGTTAATAATATAATATTTTTTATAGTTAAAATTATTATAATATAATTATTATTACAATAATAATAATATTAACAATATATTATGAAAGTGTTTTAAAATTTATTAAATATTATTTATACAGTTTCTAGTATTAAAATTTACATTTTATTAACTTAAATAAATTATATTATATTCATATAGTGTCGTAACATTAATGTTATTTTCTAGATGAATAAATAGTAAATTCTTTAAGATAAAAAAAATGAATATTTTAATATTAGTACCTGTATTATGTAAGCTTATAAAACAGAAACGCAATAAATTAAAAAAAAAAAAAAAAAAAAAAAAACTACTGACGCATCTTAAACTTTCATACTTTAAGAAGTTCCTTTTTCATCAACTAATAATTTTGTTATAAGTATAAAATTTACACAAAATTAGCTTCAATATGATGCTAATAGTGTGTGAAAATTTTAAATTTATACAATAACCACAAGTTGAGAAAAACGAGGTGTATCTGGCGACGGTGAGTTGCAAAAATTCACCCCGCTGGAATTATAAGCTAAAATTTATATGATTTTTTTTATACTAAATAATAAAAACATTTTTAATAATTTTTAAAACACTTTATAATATAAAATAATTAAAATTAAAATAACAATTCACAGCTCAGTAAAACATTGTAACAAATAAATAACATATAATTATCATTTTTTTTATTTAATATTTAAAAACATTATAATAATTTTAATTAATACAATTAATTAAAAAATTAATAACCACAACCCAACAACAATCATAATTTTCTTTATTCTTCTTCTTCATTTTCTTCCATGTCAAACTGAGTATTGTTTAAATTATTTAAGAACTTTTAATTTAGGAAATATCAAAAAAATTGCATTTTTATAGTTTTAAAAATTGTAAATTCATTTTCAAATTTATTTATATAAAACTCAAAATTTGTAATTAACAAAGAAAAAAAAGTTTTAATTACTATTTTTAAAATTGTTGAATGCAATTATTTGGTCATCAATATTAATAGTTCTTAAAAGTCTCCTTTTTAAAACACAAAAAATTATATAGGTTAAAAAATAATAATAACAATTATTATCAATAATAATAATAAAAAAATGGTGGATTGCAGGAGGGAAATATCAATTACATTATCATTGTATATTTTGTTGAGGATAATTATTTATTAAATGTTTTTTATTTCTTGGAAGGGAAATGTGTCAAAAACGTATTTATATAATTTTTTTTTATTAATTATAATAATAATAATATTTATTATATTTCTCGCAAAGTTTCTTTGGTTTTTGTTAAATAGCGCGTTCATAGTTTTTTGAAACACTTTTTTTTTTGTCGAAGTACACACACTCACTTTTTGAAATAGTTTTTAAGTTTTTTTTTTTTTTTCTGAAAAATGTCTTTTTCTTGATTATATATTTTTACACTTATAAGTGCCACAGAAAAAAAAATATTGAAGAAAATTTGTATGCACAAAAACGTATTCTTTCTCACACCATTTTTTCCATATATATAAATTTTTAACGTCGTATATTCTTGAAAATTTGCATTATAATAATAATTCATTCATGTAATTTTTTTTTTAAAAAGATTTTTTTCTTTAGATATTTTTCAATACAATAGTACATTTTTTTAATTACTCTTTTCATTACAAATTTGTTAATTATTAACAAATTGAAATGAGTAATATTAATAACCTTTTATTTTAATTTTATAATTATTTTTTAATTCATTTATGACTTTTTTGGGGACGGTTGCATTTTAAAAATGGTACTTTGTGATTTTTTTTTTTACTTTTTTTTTATTATTATGAATAATAATAATTATTTTATTATTATATTCTCCTTAGCTTTTTATTAATAATATAGTTTTTTTATTCATCAAAAAACGTTTTACTTGTTTTTTGGCTAATAGTTTTTTTTTTTTTTGTATTTTTTTAATATATAATAATAATATTAATAATATTTCTTGTAAAAAGCCATTTATGCTTATAATTATTATTTATTTTTTATTATTATTTTTTACTTTTTCTCTAATAAAACTCAGAAAAAAAGCACCATAATTGATATTTGGATTAAAAAGATAATTTTAATTAATGAATTAGATTAAAGAGCGAAGTTTTTTTTAATAATTAATTATTTTCTTGATGTAATGAGAGGCTATGGTTTTTTTTAAAGATTTTTTAAAGATGTAAATACTTGTTTTTTCATAATAATTAATTTTCATTTTTTTTTTTCATAAATACCTAATATATTTAAATGTCCCCTTAATATGTAATAATTTAACATTTTTGAGCTGTGTTAAAGTTTTATTTTTTTTTAATTAATATTTTTATAATATATATTTTTTTTAAATTGGCCTAATATTGCAGTATTATAAAAAATTAAAAAATTGTAATAACTTTTTTAAAAACTATCATAGCAAGAAAAAAGCATTTTTTTTTAAATATTATTATTATTTTTTGCGCTAAACTTTTTAAGTATTTAACTATTTTTTATCTACTGCAATTATTGTGTCATTTATGACATTAAAGCAAGATATCTGTTTGTTTTTTTCTTATTTAATATACTTTTTTTTTCGTTGATTTTTTTTCTTTGGTTGGCTGATTTTTTTTTAAGCCGCCGACGCTGCTTGGCTATTAAAAAATTGTATCATAATGACATTTTTATTAATGCAGTATTTTTCACAGCTGTTTTTGGAGTATAGAAGTATTATTGAAGCATTATTATTGTAATGGTTGCCATTGAAGTAAGAATGAAATTGGGGGATTAATATTCTTCGTATTGTTGTTCTTGTATTTCTTCGTATTTCAAGTGAAGTAGTAGAAGTTGTAGAAGAATTAGAATTAGGAGGAAGTATTGGTGAAATTATAAATAAATTTGAAGTATAAATAATTGTATTACTATTATAATTATTATTATTATTAATATAATAATAATAGTAATAATAATAATCATCAGACCACGTAATATTATTATGTGTTGATACGCCGACAGTACTTATTACAGCTGAAATCAGAAAATAATAATAATTAGTAATTTTTTAATTAAAATTGCATACATCATGATAATAAAATCCATTTCCGAGTAAGCCAACAATACAGATGTTTTTAGCCTGACTCAGTGATAAACCTCTACAACTTTCTATCCTGATACTTCTCTTGCTCCAATTTGACTCATACCTTCTTTCATACATTTCCTTTTTCATCTACTGTATTACTGCACATTATATAATAATGTACATGCTAGTATTTGCTCTATGCTACAATTATACCCCTATTCCTTAAATTTAATCATTGGCCAACTTCCATTTACCTTAAACTCAGGTAAAACCTTTTACAAAGATTGCGCATCTTAAATAAGTACAACTATACTCGACTCAAAAAACCTCAGTCGATTTAAATCGGGTATGACTAAAGTATCGCCCATTTTCACATTTGAGGAGAAAGGGGGGCGGCTGAGCGATACCGTAAAAGGTCAAACGGCAGGTAGCTCAGGTTTTTTGAGTCGAGTATATTTGTTACTATTTGTTCTTACAGAGCATTTAGAATTTATAGTATCATTGTTTTGATGCAATGTATTTGACATTTTTATGGCTTGTTCACAACCGAAATAACGTGTAATGAAGCTGATCGCATGAAAATTCAATGTTTTAAAGATTATATGTAATCAACTTAACTGTGTACACAATGGTGATACATTTTGCCATTCAAAAATCTTCCTAAATTTTCAAAATTTGTTGACAATTATATTTTTTTATTTAAAATATATTTGATTACTTTTATCATCGTACATTAGTCAAAACTTTTAATTTTATGAATTTTGTATGTATAATTAAAAAATGAGAGTTTATAAAAATTATGTTAAAAGAATAATTGAAATGTGCACCTTAAATAATTGACAAAAGTTACAAATCTATTTTAACTAATGAAAAAATGATGGTATAATATACCTTTATCTAATAAAATCAAGATCTCTATGAAACATGGATTCGCAAAATTGTTACAGCAATGTTTATTGGTTCGATAAACTTTCGATTACTATACATTTAGCTACATTATGAGCAATATAGATATTCTTAAACAGTAAAACGATTATGAACATTTGTTACACAATGAGATTATTTCTAAAATGAGAAATTTCCTTATTGTTTCTAATTAAAGCACAATAATATGCAAAAATAATAAATATAGCTCAAAATAGCAATAGAAAGAGGGAGGGAGGGAGAGAGAGAGAGAGAGAGAGAGAGAGAGAGAGAGAGAGAGAGAGAGAGAGAGAGAGAGAGAGAGAGAGAGAGGCTAAATTGTAGGGTTAAGTGCCTGCTGACTATGCAATAGAAACGCATGCATGCTTAATAAGTTGCATACATACAAACTTTACAGGCGCTTATTGTGTTGCTTTATTTATTTCAAACTCTAATAAACAATAAATATTATTATCTACTTTGACAACGATTACTTTAAATACTGTAAATTATTTATGCAGATTTAAATAAATAAAGTGAAGGTATAATTGTGATTATTATTATTTTTGTCAAAGTAAAACTAAGTTTTTAAATATTTGTAAAGAAAATAAAATATTAAAAAAGTGTAGTTAATAAACTCGATATAATAAAGATCAATATTTGAAATATGTTTTAGTTCTATTAGTATAATGTCTCTTTATTAGCTTCTTTTTATAACTCTTTTGTTGAATTTACCAAAATTATTGACTATTGTTTTTAACTGATAGAAAAAGTTAAAAAGGTAAGTTAAAATCTTACAGCTCAAGATATAAAACAAAAAGTTTTGTATGAAAAATTTCTGTTATGATCAATTAAAATTGCATTAATTTAAGAAGTCTATACATTTTGAACCAAATTGACCTTTATTATTATTGTTTGACTTCAAATTGTTACTTTACTATTAATTTTTTTTTTTTTTTACAGAGCTAGAGTAACATTAAAACATAATAATAATGCCGATATTCGGAACTATAGCAAATAACATTGACAGTTTAAAAAATTACTATTATATCTTATACATAAAGAAATTCAATTTTAATGATTTTTAATTTAATAATAATTAAAAAAAAAAAAGTATGCTAATAATTATGAAAGGTATAAAAAGAGAGATATATTATTATTTTTGATATGACAGTATTATATTTTGTATAAAATGTGGCAACATGGTAAAACATCAGCATTGGAGTCTCTCTCTCTCTCTCTCTCTCTCTCTCTCTCTCTCTCTCTCTCTCTCTCTCTCTCTCTCTCTCTCTCTCTCTCTCTCTCTCTCTCTCTCTCTCTCTCTCTCTCTCTCTCACTAGCTCACTCGGCCGCTGCGCTCACTCGCTCTCACTCGGTTGCCTTGTTCCCGTACCCTTATATTGCGATCAATAGAATTGAACGCAGAACTATAGTCAAAACCAACATACTTGAATATTATAACATCTATTTCAACATTCTAATATACTCATTAAAAAATATATACTTTAATAAATATATCTGTATTTCTTTACCGTAACTTAAAGCTTACGTATGATTTCAATTTAGTAATTTTTTATTAGCAATTTAACTAGTATTTTATTTTTTCGATGAACATGTGTCAGAATTATTTTACTTGTTTTTAAAGAGAATTTACTAACGTTTTGATACATACATGATTTTTTTTACGTATTTACTCCTGCATGAAAAATACTCAAAGGAAATGTAACACTATGATATTAATTATAATACTTAAATATTTTAATTAATTTAAGTATTTAGTTTGATATTGCAATAAAAAATACAATGTGAACTAATTGAAAAAATGAGCATTTTTCTTATGTGAAAAGAGAGTTTGGTTTTAGTAACATATTTTTAAATATATCCCAAAGAATAGACAGTAAAAAGAACTATGAAAGTAATTTTAAATACATTTATGTCATCAACAAATGGAGATTATAAGTTACTTTATTGGTAATGAGAGCTACCTTTAAATATTTTAGTAATTTTTAATTTTTTTAACATTTTATACAAATCTGTATTTTTTTATGTATATTATCGCAAATTTTATAATTTATGATATATACTGTAGTGGATTTTTCTATAAAATAGTTTATTATTATTAAATTTAACTGTCTTATATTTTTTCTTGCATGTTTAAAAAAAAAAGTGGAAATGAATAAATTTATTAAAATGCACTTTCTCTTCTATTGTATAATATTATATATATATTTTTTTTTATGCAAGTTGCTTTTTAACCCCATGACCTAGCTATATTATGTTGCTATGTTTTGAAGTACTTTAGAAATTTGTTATGCATAGCTTTGTATTCTTATACTGCTTTGTATTATGAATATTCATTCCCATCTTTTTATCTTATCGATGCTGTTTCGGTACTCTAGCTCTATTATTTTATTACTAGTAGTTTTCTATTTTCTTGTAACTGTAAAAGAAATGTATATGCAGATATGTGGCCTAACTGAAAAGTAGTTTAAGCAAATAAATTAGACCAAAATACTGTAACAGTATCGATATGCAGAATATTCTTTTAAACCGAACTAGACTGTAAAAATTAGTACTTTTAAAAAGTCTTTTTTATTTATAAGTTGTTTACAGTTTTATGTTTCGTTATAGATAATAATTTCATACTTTTTCCTTAAAATTGATACGTGTTATGTTTTTTTTTTTTTTTTGAAATCATAGGCTACGAGAAGATTTAGTTCAAATTTATCAATTTCAAAGATGATATTGACATAATGACTGAACTTTATTATTATTATTATTTTTTTATTCTACCCTCTTCAGTCCCAAACTTTTAAAAAAATTATTTCATTTTTGTTAATTTTAACCACGTTTTTGTGTGGTTCTCAGAAAGACAAAAATATGCTTCTTTTGTCAGAAAGGTTTTCTTGCTTTTGCGGATCCCCTACCCACTCATGCTCAAAATAGCGTTGAAAAGCGTGTAAATTCAGGGATGTTTTTTGTTCTAATTTTTGTATTTTTATCTTTTTTTTTTATTGAATTATCTGCTGTCATTTGTATTGTATACTGGGACTGAAGAGACTAAACACAAAATATAGATTTTCAAGAGAAACGATTTCTCATTGTTTAAAAAAAAATCTTCTCTATCTCTTATGTATCGTAATTCAATAATTAGTTCAAATTAATTACAAAAAGGTAAAAAAAGTTATAAATTTATACATTTTTAACCCACAAAATACTTGAAAATCCACGCATCTAAAATAAATTTAACGTTGAAAATAATTACAACTTTTGCTCTCTAATTGCTTAGATAATAGATTAAGATACTCACAAGAAACTTCTCATTAATAAAACTAATTTTATTTGAAGAATTGACAATTTTGAAAATGCAATTTAATATATTATGCTAACGTCTATCTTAAATGATAATAAACTACGGGAGTTTAATTTAGTGCGTTATTTAGGGTATAAATTACTTCCGAAAGTAGCTTCTTTATTAATGAGACAATACTAGAGTAATATGTATAATTAAATTTTTGTATACAGTGGGTAGTTTGAATTCTTGTCTTTAATCAATGTTAAATTTTATATTTGTAATTTTAAAACTTTTTAATGCAATTTAAGTAGTTTTTTTTAGAATATAGTATTCAATCTTTTCAAAGTGTTTTATTATTATATTCTTAAGATAATCAATATTTAGCATAACATTTATTTCTTACTTTGGAGAGAGAGAGAGAGAGAGAGAGAGAGAGAGAGAGAGAGAGTAACTCATTTTTGTAATTACTTTGTGCTACTCTAAGTAATAGCTGAATTTTATCACTATTTGCAAAGAAATTCGTAAATTTCATAATAAATTTTATTGAGCATTGCTAAATTTAATATAATCAATTCTTTATAATTAACATGATATAAGGCGAAAGTATATTTTTTAAGTTGAACCAATAAACATTGATATAGCATAGTTGCATTCATGTCAACGCCATATGTAAGCAGTAAATAACATAGATTGGTATGGAAAAGTTACACATTTTGGCAGTTTAAAAATACTTTGTAATTTGAGAGCAGTGATGCTGTAAGCATAGGATGCATTAGGTTGAGAAGTATGTGAGAAAATAACAATGACAAAAAATAACAAATTTCCCATATAGAAAATAGCTGAAAACCATATTTGTCATATGCTGAGCAATGTTATTTATTACTACAGTATGGCGTCGAAGCGCATTCAGAATGACGTCATGTGCATACACTCTATAATTCTAAAGAATTTTAACAGAGGAGCAACAAATAGAAGCCCTATTAGCCAATCAGAATTAAGTATCCAATAATATTTCAACCAATCAAGTATTTTAATTATTAGAAACCATCATTAAAGTATAATCTTACCCAGTAGTCAGACGTCTGTTTCAATACTGACGGCGTTAATATTATTATTATGTCGGCTCGGGTTTGTATTGCAGTTCTGCTTTTTGGCTGCTAGAGGTGCTGCAGGTGTTGTTGCACCTGAAGTTGGACATGCTGCAGCAGGTGTTGTCACCTCGTGACTTAATAAGATGCCCTCTTCAAGTTCCATAATGTCGGACGAGGATTCACTAAGAGAACTCTTCTTTAGATGGGCACCTGTCAAAATTATTATCAATATTAGTATACGTATAACAATTATCAATAGGGTCTATGCATTCATGTTAAAGTCATAGGAAAAAAACTCATTTTGCCAGTTTTAAACCACTATGCAATATTTTTGAGATCATGGATGCTGTAAATATGTTGAATTAGTATCTCAAGAATGTGAGAAAAATAACAAATAACAAAAAATTAACCGATTTCCCAAAGAAAATTGGCTTAAATGAAGTTTGTCCTATACTGAGCAATGTTTTGCACTACTCCAGTATGGCCTCCAAGCGCAATAAATATAACGTCATCCGCATACACTCTATACAATGTCAAACGTTGTATTTAGATGTCTTGTATCTCAAAATTATAAAAAGAAAACGTCCATACTTTATGATGCTATTTGAAAGTTAATCGTAACAGCTACCTATGATAAAATTTGTAGAAACCGTGACCATCAGTTCAGAGAGAAAATAATTATTGATTTTAACATGGGATCTTATGGGAATGAAACTTAGAAAAAAAAAAATCATATTATAAAATCTAGAACGGTGACTACCCATTTGTTATACATTTTTGAAGTTACCTTATCTTAATGTATCACTATGCAAAATTTCAGATTTTACTTTCTTATCAACTTTTTCAACTTTCTGTGTTATTAAAATAGACATTTCTGAAAGTGATGTGGCATCAAACTATAACATGTAACTATAAATTGACATGTCATGTCATGTAAAATAGACATGTATTTAATTTGACGTTATATACACTTAATAGACCTATCTAAATTAACATGTCATAGAATAACTATTTGTCTAAATTGACATGGCATTAAATGGACATGCTTAATTTAACTTGATCTGTTAAATTTGACGCCCCATAAAATAAACATGTATATAATCTGACATTAAGCACTTTCAATTGTAAATTATATGGAATTAACACGTTCATTTAGATGTATAGCATTATAGGTAGTTATGTCTATTTGAAGTTAACGGGTACAGATACAGAATCAGATACAAATCAGAAAAACAAACTTCAATAAACATACTTTGAGCCAACTCTATCTTTGATTGCATTTTTTTTTTTCTTTGAACAAAAAGCATTCAGTTTGATGATTTGTACTCTTGAAAAAAATTATGCATCGAATATATATTTTTTTTCCTTGAGTATCGCATACATATTTCCTGCATTAATTTGAGATTATGCAACGCAGAAAATATGTATACATAAAAAAATAAGTTGATGCATTTTATTTAAGAATTTACATTATCACCATCGTAGATAGAACATTGTTAGGTGCTGTGAACACTAATTGAAAATATATTTTTGCAACTCTGTCATCTAACAAAAATTTAACAACGATATATTCACAGAAACTTGCATAAGCTTAAAAGCGTAGAACACCTTGAACAACAAAAAAAGTGGTGTAATATTCTAACAAACCTGAAAATCAATGTTGATTTGGCTAGAGTCATTGATTTCTAATTTATTTCCCATTCACAGAATGGCGCGAGCGGTCATTGACGTCACAGCTAGCTTGTTTTACGCACGCGTGGACCAGGCGAGCTGTGACGTCATTGACCGCTCGTGCCATTTTTGTGAATGGAAAATAAATTAGAAATCAATGACTCCGGACAAATCAACGTTGATTTTTAGGTTTATTAGGATCTTGTACAACTTTTTTGTTCAAGGTGTTCTACGCCTTTAATTACAATTTAATTAAACTGAAAAATAACATTTAATACTGGTTTTATTTCATGGAAAGAAATTCTTTAAACTAATACTTTGTATTTGTAACGAATTGATTGAATAAAAAAATAATCAAAACAATGCAAAATGAAGAAACGGGACTAACGTAAGAAAGAGAACATTTACACAGTTAACTACAGCTGTCAATTTGTGAGTAATTGCAAAATTTACGTAACAGAGAATTAAATAGCAGTGTATAATTTTGTATTGCTATAATTAAGATGAAATATGGGACGCATATTAATTAAAGTTAAATAATTGCTATTTTCATTGAATATTTCAAAATTATATACATATTTCATATTTGGTAGAACTTAAAGGAGAAAAACATAACAATTATAAAAAATAATTATTTTATTTGCATTTTTGTTTGCAAGCTGTTGTGAAAATTAAGAAATTTATAATTCTGGTATTTTGAAATATAAATTAACAACTTTTTCTTTTAAGATTTTTTGCATTTTTGTTTCTTGAAATGTAAAAATTCTCTCTGATACTTTATCAAAAGCATAAATTATTGTTAAAACATTAATTCAATTGTTGTTTTTAATTTTGAAAATAAAGTTAAGTATTAATGTGTATTACTATATAATAATTCAGACATCAAAATATATTATAATTTTATAAATATCAGCAATATGCTTTAATATTAAAGACAATTTATTTATGTTGAATTATTTCACCAATGCATTCGTAGCATAAATTTGCAATGATTTTACCTACTTTTGAAAATTTTCAACCCGCGTTTCAAGTTAAAAGCTCAAAAACAAGCAAGCTTAAGCTTAGCCCTTAAATGACTCGTATATGAAAGAAACGATCATTAAATATATATATATATATATATATATATATATATATATATATATATATATATATATATATATATATATATATATAATGTATATATATATATATATATATATATATATATATATATATATATATATATATATATATATATATATATATATATATATATATATATATACGAGCAAGAAATAATTTTCAAGAATGAAAATAAAAACAGAATTTTTATTTCAGATTTCAAATGATATTTTAATTATCTAGCATGTAAAATTGATTTCTATTAATAGTTATAAAAATAATTTAATTTACAAATTTTTCTAAAGTAGATTTTATAAAAGATGACACGAACTTTTTTACTCATAAGCAAGAGAACTCATTACCTAGCTTCGACTCAAATCTCAAGCTTATCAAGCTATGGCTCGTTTTTTTAAAATGTAAGCTTGATTTTAAGATGAAGGTTTCGAAGAAAATTGATGTAAAATTTTAAGTTCAGTTCGTGTTTTTTTTTTTTTTTTTTTTTTTTTTGCACAGCTTTAAAATAAATACATATATTATGAAATAAAAATTGATTACTTACCAAGCGTTCCAGGCAGATAAGGACAACTTGTAACGTGATTAAAGTTTTGTGATTGCATTTCTTCTTGATCAGTTTCTCGATGGTAGAAATAGTTGAAATTTGATACAATCACAGGCACTGGTAAAGCGATGGTTAGTACACCAGCTATAGCACATAATGAGCCTACTATCTTCCCCCAAACTCCTACAGGCCTGTAAAAATATATCAAAAATATATTTTAATATTATGTCTTTATTATATTACCTAAAAAAAACATAAGTATTCACAATTCTATAATTTTTAATAGAACGCAAAACTTAATTACACCATTTAAAAATTAAACCAATTTAATTTTTAAATAACATATTTTGATATCCCTTTCTACCCATTTATAAGTCACATTCAAACACATAAATATGAATTGTAAATACCCATAATTTTTTATCAGTGTTACATAAGAATTATTTAAATTTAAAAAGGTCAAAAACAAATTTAAATATATTATAGAAAGCTTGATAGAGAAATAAAAACTATTTTTAAAGATATGTACTAATTATATGGAAAAACTTAGGAATCAATATAATTAAAGAAATCATTTTTGTGATGGCATTAATAATTAATAAAAAAAAAAGTTAGTATAAAAGCTATTTTGATTCAATAAAGTTACCGTTTAAAAATGTCAAACAGTAATTTTTTGAAGTAAAACTTTTCAAATTTTATTTTAGTACATATTTTAGTTTTTATTTCATAAAATGCAATTTTGAAAAATCTGTATTACTTGTTTCTTCTTCTTTTTTTTTTATTTAATAAATTGTCTAATATTTTCAATCAATATTTCCAAAAAGGATGATTCCCACAGTGATTTTTTCATTTATCTGCTGCAGAAAAAAAAAGTGCACTGATCTTTTTTTTTTTTTTAATATATATATATTAATAATATATAATATAATATATTATTAATATTATATATTATACACAAATAATTGGCATTGTTAATTTGTGATTTTGGTTTTCCCGATAAAGCAATTGAAGTGAGTATATAGTATTATAGATTTTATCGTTCAGCATTGAGGTTAATTTTTTTAAAAGTGGATATATATATATTATTATACATACTATACTTTTTTTTAAATCGGAGCACAGAATTTTGATCACCAGGAAACGTAAAAAATCACTATGCAAATTCATATAAACATACTTTACTCTTACCTTAATTCTAAATATTAAAAAAAATTAAATTTTACTTTAATTAAAATTCTGCAATTTTATATTACAAAGCAACGATTCATTTTTGTTTAAAAAAGACTTACCATAAATTTTAATAATTTAAGTAACATAAGTACTTAAATTATTATTTTAAAATATTTCAAACCATTTTTGTTTTTTTTTTTTTAAAAAAAACAACATTAAATATGTACAACATTTAAACAGCCATTCTCAAAATATCAGTAAAAATCAACGAAATAATGAAATTAAGCTACAGCATGCAAGAAAAAAAAATCATGCAAAAAACATCGATCTATTTTTTTTTTTTTATTTACCCATTGAGTTCATTCCCAAAATAAAAAAGGACAGATAAAATATATATTATTTTTAAAAAATAATATATGTAATAAGTTATTCATTCCTTAATATTTTTTTAGAAAATTCTTTGTTTTTTTATATATATTACAAAAGCAATTTTTTTTTTACTTTTTTCATATTAACAACACATCAATTTAAATTATATAAGAAATACTATTTTTTTTTGTATATATTTTTTTTGTAAAGCATTTTGAAAGATAGAGAGAGATATAGAGATAGAGATAGTATAGAAAAAGGACACATTGAACATCAACTAGCGGGGTATTTAGAAAAAAAAGTCAAATTATTCATAGGCGATAGAGAAAAAGAAAAAAAAATAAGAAAAAAAAAATAAATAAAGGTACCATTTTTGTTTTTCTGTGGTTAAGGATTCAAACACCGCTTATGTTCAGTTTGGGTTTTTGTTTATTTTTTTTCTTGAACATAAGCAGTATTACGGATTGGATTTATATATTTTTATTAGAATGTTAGGACAATTTAGGAGTATATATATAATTTTTAATTGGATAAACATAAGGGATTATTTTTTCTTGAAACTGGCTCTATTTTTGTTTGTTAGCTAAATATATATTTTTTTGGTTTAAATTCCCCACTTTTAAAATATCTAACAAAGAATTTTCTTAATTTTTTTTTTTTAAATATAAAGAAATAAGTTTTTATTTATTATTAAATTTTTTTTTTGGAAAAAATCTATGTAATATTAAAAATAAAATAAAAGTAAATTGTTAATAATTAAAATAATCAATGCAATCTAATTTTTTAATTAAATATGATTAGAAAAATAAAAAGAATAAAATCTAGCATATATTTTGATATTTACTGTCCTATTATTAAGAGAGGTGGGGGTTTGGAAGAAATAAGGAGCTACATTTGAACAAATTCTATCCCTCCTAGATTTACATTAAAATTAATTCATTAAAGAATATTGGAAATAATTACCCCTTAAATGAGGACAAAGGTTAAATTTTAATAGAATGTTTACAGTTGAGGCATTATTTTAAACATTCATTCTAACTTCTTTTTTTTTTATTATTTATTAAAAATAGACAATATTTTTTTAATAACTGACTAATGGCCTATAAGTTTTCAAAAATAAATGAATTATTTCCTCCTTTTGGGTCATGTTTTTCAAATTGTCCAGAAAACCTAAAATAGCTAAAGAGAACCTAAACTTTCTAAAGCAAAAGGAAGATAGCGTAATTTGAAAATGCCTGAGTAAACGTACACCCCAAACTATCTATTAATTTTAATAAGTACATTTTTTATATAGTATTAAGAAAGATAAAAAATATATATTCTATGCAAATGATATTATATTATAAAAAAAAAAATAAGCAGCCTTAATTTGGGAATCTAGTAAAAAAAAGGGACACCAACTATGACGTATGATTTAAAAATAGCCAGTAAAAATATTATTACTAATAATAATAAAAATCTAATATAATTACTACTTCTAATATATTAATGTGAGTAAATATCAATATATATATTAGTGCTATTAATATGTTAGTAATAAAAAAATATATTAGTAAAAAAAAAAATATAAGTATTTAACTGTTGTAATTACAAACGAATAATAATTTTACCTGTACTATATTCTATCTTACTGATAATTGAATATCTATTAATGAAATTGACACGTGTAACCCACAACTCAGTAGTGTGGTTGCTTTATGGTTGGATTCATAAATGGGTAGGGAGAAACCATAAAAATCAAGACTTGAAACATAACTATAACTGATGATTTACGTTTTACTTTTATGTGATTTCTTTCTTTATAAGTTACTTATTTAGAATCTTACCCCCACAAAATCAGCCATATATGAGTTGTGATTAATCGTAATGTCACTATATTTTGTAAATTTAAATAAATTTTGTATAAATTTGAAATGTGAGAATACTCATTTTCAGGCTACTTTATTGATGAAGATTTTACTTTAAAAGAAAGCAAAAAAAAAAAAAAAGAAAGCAAAAAAAAGTAAATTTTGGAATATTTTAAAGGTTTCTTTATTTCTCCGTAAAGCGCGTTATTTAAAGTTATACTTTTTTTAGTATTTGTATTCTACGCTTGTTTCTTATGATCATTTTCTGCTATAATTTTTAAATTATCTTAATTTTGTCTTTAAAAGTAAAATATCTGTATACGAAACTATTTCTAAAATAATTTTGTATTTTAACTAAAAAACATAATTTGATGAAATATTTAAGTCGGTTATATTATCTACACATTAGAAGTTTAGACTGCATTTAAGTTATTATATAGCAATATATAAATTTGTATATTACTAGCAGAGGAAAAATTATTTATGCTAATAAAACTGTGTTGCATCTAATATGTTAAAATGAAAGAAAAATGAGCTAGCATAACTACTTTTGTTCCTTTTATATGTCAGCTATTTTTAAAGTTTAAACGATATAAATATATTAAATACACCATCTAACCCTAATTAATAATTAATACTTCCAATCAATATTAAAATATACTATTTTTCGTAATTACAACAGTAAAATAAAAACGAAACAAAATGAAAATAATTAGTAATAATAATAAAAAAAATTAATATCGAATCTTTTTTTCTTTTCGTATTTTTTTTTATGTTATTATTAATTTGATTAATTTTTTTTTTGATTGTGAAATGAATGAAAATTAATGATATTATTTTCATACGTCATATCTCCGTAGCCCACGGTAGTCATTGTGACAACAGCCCACCAGAATGCATCAGGAATAGACTTGAAGAATGAATTCTCAGAGCCAGCTTCCGCAAAATAAACAGCACTTGAGAAGAGTACCACACCTGTAACGTAACAATGCAAAAAAACGGGACCAATGAAGTAAAGTTAGATCGTATTGTTGTTTTTTTTCTATTAAATTTTTTATTTTAAACAAAGTTATGTGTTATAGCATAAATTTTAAAAATGTAGAGAATGAACGTTAAATTTTAAACATTAAAAGGTTATTTATTTATTTTTGAAATGTGAAATCTTAGTTTAGAAAATGGGCTCTAATAATTATCTTTTTCATAACAATTCTAAATATCGTCATGGTAGCGGAGAAAAGCCCTAAAGTGAATTAGTATTCATTGATGGAAAAAGCCATAAGTGCCACGAAAATAGGTCTTTTTACAAAAGTTAATATCAATTCTCATAAGACATTTTTCTGTTACCACGATGTACATTATACGAAAATTTCCCACATTTGATAAATTAACTGATTAAATTCATATTTAGTTTTATGTTTTTTGTAAGTTAATAGACTACATTTTTAATTTTATGCTAGAACTAAATTGAAAAAAACTTAATGGGTATACAAAATATATTAAATTTTATAGAGTACAATTGTATCTATATTTGAATTTTTTGAAACCATTAGTTTAACTTCTTCTTTCAAGTTTAAAATTTTTTTTAAAGAAAAACCACTGCACTGCGTTTTTTAAAAAAAATTAAAGCTAATAAAACTGAATTTAAATGCTAAAATGATCTAAAATTTAAGTTTATACAGCTAAATATAAGCAAACTTCCGGTTTCCGTAGAGATCGTAACAGATAGCAACCAGTAACTCTAAAAAATTTAAATTATTTGTTTCTTCCACTGAATTTTATCATCTTTTGATAATTATGCCAAAATATATTTTTTAAATGGTCCCAATTTTCATTTTTTTTGTGTATAGATGGTGAACGGCTCTCCTATACATAGAAAAAATATACAAAAAATAAATAAATAATAAATTAATATATATAGAGAGAGAAAGAAAAGTATAAGGGTATTTTTTTTAAAAGATAAATTGTTATTATAAATGTTCTTCAAATTAAATATCGTGAATATTTTGTCAGAAAAAAAAATTGGAATAAATCTTATTGATTTTTAAAGACCTTACTGTAAAAATGATCAAATTTAACTGAATTTATTAAATAGTTTTATAATAAAACTTTATCTTTAAAAAAAAAAAAAAAAAAAAAAAGTTGGAAAGAAGTTACTTTCAATATTTCACATACGTACTGTTTCAGTAAAATATTGAAAAACCATTAAAAATAAAATTGAAGCTGAAAGGAGCCAAATATTTATTTTTTTGTTTTATAAAGAAAAATGTTTCAGAAAATAAAATGAAGAATATCTCTGGAAAAATAAAATAAAATATATATATGAAAAAAAAAAAAAATAGAAACACGATCCAACTTTACAAAATAACAACATCGAAACAACAACATCGAGACAACAACAACAATTTGTTTTTGTTTTGCTCACACAACAACAGGCAAAAGGTACAACAACAAATAAACAACAACATCAACAACAACATCAACAACAACAAATAACATTGATATAAAAAAATACATTTTTTTACATATCACAATTTTTGTTCATAATTTTTTTTTTTTCGATTTTTTTTTTTTTTTTTGTATTTTCCCTTGTTACCTCATATCTCCATATCCAACTGTTGTCATTGTGACTACTGCCCACCAAAATGCATCAGGTATCGATTTGAAGAAACTTTGTTCTGAACCGGCTTCAGCGAAATATACAGCACTTGAGAATAATATTACTCCTGTGAAAAAAATATAAGACATTTCGAAAAAAAGAACAACACAATAACATCAATATTCTCTATACATTTTGGATTATTAAATTTTATGATTATTTATTCATAGATTCTTCATTTTAAGAGCTGTAAGCTATATAGATAAAAAAATATTAATATTTTGAAGAGTTATAAAGGTGGCCTAATTAAATGTTTAGTATTTTTTTAAGGTGGTCATTTGATCTTGGCCTGTGTTATGGTCGCATCGCTTTCATAATCAAAATATAAATGACTGAATTAAAGCCATTGAAAAATTATATTATACTGCTAAAAACTAGTATTAAATAATATAATGGCAGCCACCACCACAACCTATATAAGCTCAAGTAATGAAAAACGGTCACCTCATAAAAACGGCTAAATGCAATTCGGTCAAAGAAACACATCGTTTATTATTAAATTCATATAAATCTCAGTTACGAAACAAACAAAAGAACGAGGCTACAGACCGGTTGCACTCATATTTAAGAGCCGCCATTTTGTTGGTCAGAAATACATAGGCCAGCATAGGAAAAACGTCATTATTGTTATTTTTTTTAATACCAAAAGAAGCTTTAAACCTCAATCAAAGCCTTATTTCTAGCTCCTAATAAGTTCGAAGAATATGAGAAAAGTTTGTTCAGTTGAAATAAACTCATTTCATGTGAAAAATTAGGAAAAATGATGTTTCCCCTATGCTAGACAATGCATTAGGCACCACAAACATGGCAACAAAGCGCAAGGATGTGCAAGGGGTCTATATTTATTCCGGAAACACGTCCAAATGGTTGAATATTTTTAACTCCAATTGTTATGAGCGGTAAGCTCTATTGTTTATCTTTGGATAAATATGATTATTCATTTAATTTATCTGCTTAAATTAAAATATATCAGACAAAATTATATTTATTTATTTAGTAAAATAGGCATCATGTAATAACGATTTCAACTTCAATAAAAATATAATCGACTATTATAATTAGTTACGTTTTTTTTTACAGTGAAACTATTAAAAAACCACCCACAAAATTTCTCCCACTATTTTTGATATAAGATACAATTTTTTTTTTTTAAAGCTATCAAAATCTTATTTTCCCGCCACCGACCTTGCGCTACAAAAAGTAAACTTTAAAAAAAATGTTTAAAAATATCACCGCTCTACGTCATATTATATATGACAAACATCCCTCAGTATAATTTTATACACAGAAAAATAGAGGAGACATCACTAGAACATTAAGGCAGTATGACAACTTATTCACTATACGTTAAAGATATGTACACAAAATGCTATAAATTTGTAGAGTATTTTTTTAAAGTATAAATCATTTCAATTTCTATTAAGCTACCAATTCTAATAAAAAAGCCTTTGCCATTCAAATTTAAGACAGAAAATTATTGAATTTGAGCTTTATGAACTTTATGGATGGTGACCTCTCTTCCCCCTAATGTTTTCATATTGGAATTATTTGCATACATTTGATATTGCAAAAAAACTACACCTTACTTAGCTGATCGCAGAAACTAATATTCTTAAAGTTAAAGTTAGCTATTTATCTCTTTGCTTTAATACTGAAATTCTATGACAAATATGCAATGTTACTTAAGTTAAAAACTTTTTGAAACTTCTTAATAAATTTATATTTATTGTAATTAAATTAAAAAATTTTATTTACTTAAAAAGTATAATTTCTTCAAAGTATTAAAATCATTACTTGGAAATCTTACAAAACTTGATTAATAAATTCAAAAGACTACGATGATCAGATATCTAATTAATATTGTCCTCTCTATATTTCTATGTATTAGAACAAGTAGTTGACACATTTTATCAAGATTGTCTTAAAATTTCATTCATAATTCTTTTTTAAACATATTTATTATCTGTATGCTTGTGTATATACAAAAAAAAAATCTTGGCAAAGTTTCTATTTTATTAAAATGTATTATAAGCGTTAGCAATAGCTTATTTAAGTAATTTAATGTTTTACTTATTTATATCATTAATGAATAATATAAAATAAATTTGAATAAAATAGCCTTATAATGGCCATATAAAAATATGCTTTAAGAATTATTTTTAGTTTCTGGTCAAAAATATAATTAATTTGTAATAGTGATTTGAAATTTAGAAATCACCACGTTATTGTTATTTAAATACACGTAACTGCCATCTTTGTGTATTTAAATACATTGTTTAACATAAGAATAAAATTTCTCTCTTAAAAAAGTCAAATATCCTTACACATTCTTTTAATTCTAAAACAAGTAAGATCTAATAAAGAGAGTATAAATGAATACCTCATTAAAATTGTAATTTTTACCCTTATATAATCAATGCATGTATTTAGAACCATCAAGACGGTGATTAAGTTATACATTCTAGAGCCACGTTGATATATTTTTTAATTTAATTTTTATTTTCGTTATTAAAGGCATAGAAAACATTGAAACAACATGTTCTAAACACAAAATGGGATCTACAAAACTGATGATATTTTTTACAAGAATGTTAATGCAGCCACACAAAAGAGCTTGAAAAATATGTAAAGTATGCAATTTGCGTGAATATTCCTGTTTATGACGTCATTAACAGACAAAAACTAGTATGAAAATGTTGTGCGGGTTGCATAAATTGAAATTTTCTGATCACTGCTACGGGGCTACTGTTGGGTTTTGAGACCAACTAACGTTATTTATGTAAGTCCCATCAAGTGTTTTGTGATGTAAAGGCAAATTTTTTCATGTTTTCTATGCCTTTAAGATTAATAAATAGATATGTACTACAATAAATAAGAACTGTTATACATGATATAATTAGGAACGAAAGTTTGTAGAAAAATTATATGATATGGTAATGTTGGTTATAATTAAAGCTAAATATTATAATATAAATCAATATTGAATATATTAAATATATATACTCATCCAAGTACTTAAAAAAAAAAAAAAAAAAAAAAAAACTGAGCATGTATAGAGAAAATGATATAATTTATGCTGCGCTTGCCAAATATAACATAAACATTACTAAATTATAACATCATAAACAATTATGCTATACAACATAACAGTTATACTATGTAACATAAATACTATACAAACATAAAGTATGAATAATTGCTGCTGAAATTGCAGTAGGATAATTATTACGCGCTAATTTTCCTCGTGTAGTTATAATTTTACTGCCAAATGGTAATATAACATTTATATCTCAACTAATTTCCTAATTTTTAGTAAATTTATGTGTGATATGATCATTTTAAATAGCTGAATTGCATACTGTTTCTATTTTATAGTAATATTGAGAAATATTTTGTAGTAATAAATGAATATTTGAAGAAGTAACCCCTTTTAAATTTTCAGACATATCAGAATTTTCAGTTATTTAAAAAAATAATAATAATACGTAAAAAAGCATTACCATATCATATTTTATTTCCCATGCAAAAAAAAAAAAAAAAAAAAAGATATATATGAAAAAAAAGAGGGAAGTATCAGTATAGTCTTCCTAATTGGAACCCTCATTATAAGACATATATAGAGAAGTGTGGAAGTGGGTAGGTTGGAAGATGGGGAGGTCAAAGGGTAGTAGGGGAAGGGGGGAAAGATTCCCCCTAGAGTGCAGTAGACAGAAGACCACTTGGTAGTGAAAAAAAAAATTACGGCAACTCGCCAACTCAGCACAAAAATCTTATATCAAGTACAACAAAAATTTTCTTTAAAATTTAATTAGTACAAAATTTATATACAAACACTCACACACTTTTTTTTCTTCACCTGTATGACAGGTAATTGTTATGAATAAGCCTTTATTATATGGATTTTTTTATATGAATTTGTCACGTTTTATTGCTCTATAGTAATAAGGAGTTTTATTAATTTATTTGATGATTCAATATAAAAAAAAAATGAAAGTATTTTAATCGAGTGTTTGAAGGGTCCGATGTTATGTTATGTTTTATCTTTTGCATCTATTATCTGTTACTCTTGCTTTCACATGAAAGAATTCAGTAAGATCGAATTCTTTGGTAAAAATAAAAAAATCTTAAAAGGGATCTTAAACATTAAATCAAAAACCTCAAATTTTTGAGAAAGGACCATCATACATACACAATGTTATGGCTCTCAACCTTCACAAATTGGGGTTAAAAAATTGTAAAGTAGGCAACTTTGGAACTGATGGATAACAGTTATTTACACTTTCTATATTATTAAGAAAAAAATGTGGATAATCAGAATTTTTGAGCTACTTTATTATAAAAGGGCACGGTTAACTTAAAAAATTGATAGCCTGATACCACGCGTCAAAAAAAAAAAAAAAAAAAAAAAAAAAAGCGAATTTGTCATATTACAGTATTTGAAGTATTATGAATTTTAAAGTTTAATAAATAAAATTAGATCGTGTTTTTCTTGTCATGAATACTGGATTTAATTATTGCTAAATAACATGTTTAATTTACTGCAGAGAAACACGTGTCACCAAATTGATGCATAACCAAAGCCATTTTAATTTTTTCAACTTCCTAGATTTTATTTAATAACACCAAGAGAAAAAACTAGGAGAAAAAAAAATCTCTAAACTAATCTTCCGTTTTAATTTTTGGCATCACTGTATCAAGTTTATACTATCTGCGATTATATTAATTCAGTTCCAAAAGTTTATTTTCTTGGTGGAAACTATTTTAAATTTTTTTAATTTAGCATATTATATAATATAACATGTTTTTAATAAAAAAAAAAGTCGATAAAAGTAATTTCAAACACTGAAAATTTAAATTTTTGTACGAATCATTGTGAAAACAATTTTAAATAGCTTTGTTATATAATTACGTAGATATACAATGAATGGTAATAGTGATGAAAAATTATTTAAATTTCATTATTACCTTAAAACACGTAAAAGTATGTCTAGTGACCCTTAAATTTTTTTTCTTGTGGTTTTGGTGCAGTATATTTCTCTATGGTCCCGCATTGCTACAGCATAGGAAATTAGCTATCTTTTGAATTTTCCAGCACCCTCTATGATTGGATAGTATGCTACACCTATAGCTCCTATTATTTTGGACCATTTTAATAATAGCGTAAGGAATTTTTAGAGTAACAATTTTAATCTATCTATACACTCAAAAAAATAAACTACGTAATTTATGCTGCTTTAATATATTCTAGGGCATAAATGTAGCTATTTTGGAATAACATTATCTTAAATACAATAGTATACATTATGATGTTATGCATAAATGGTGCTGAATTGAGCCAGTATAAATATTACATATTTATTTTTATCCGTGTATTTATAAGTTATTACTTCTGAATATCTATTTATATTTTTGTATCATAATGCACGGATAAAAATAACTATACGCAATAATTATGCTTGATAATTTTCAGTATAATTTGTTAAATACAGCATAATCTATGGTATAGTACTTCATAATAGCTATGTTAATAAAACATTATATTTTACAACATAATTATTTGTGTTGGTGTTATTTAGAATCACTAAATAAACACAAGTGCAGCATTAATTACGTAATGTATTTTAACTGTGTGTATTAGAATAACGTGACAAAACCAATAAACCCTGTTTCCTTGCTCCAAAAAAATGCGTAATACCATTTATAAAGCATTATGTGATCGTCATTTGTTTTCTCTTTTTTTGTAACTTAGAGCACAGAAAACGCAGGGTTTACGAATTGCTTAGATTTGTGATATTATATTTCAATAAACTGCTAACGGTTATCAAAATGTCTAATTTATACTGCAATACAAAAAGCAGTTACTAATTATTAATAATTAGTTATATTTTTTCAGTGTGATTTTAAATTTTTACTTAAATCCTAAAATATATATATTTTTTTTTTATCTCAAAAGTGTTGACGATCAGATTTTTCAGCATAAAACTGTGACGTCAGATAATATATTTTTAACTTTAAAAAAAATATTCTTGACGTATGAATGTGTAAATGAAGTGAACTGTCATAAAACTACTTTTTTAATTTTTATTTATAAAATATAATCTCTTAAGATTAATATCATTTTTTTAAAAATACTTAAAAACTAAATGGATTAATAAAGATTATATACCAAAGTTTACGAAATTATTTAAATATTGCAACATTTATGTTCTAGTTTTTATACTATTAATATTATATATAATCACTTTTATTTTAGATTTAAATGCAGTTATTCACTCTACTAATGCATTACTAATTTTTTAACACTATAAAAAATATGATTTTTTAACACAATTTATTTGTTTTTTGATGCAACAGTAATTAATCAATTATCCTTAAGAATGAAATGAAATTTGCTCATCAAAAAGTAAGAAATGTATTTTTTATGGTTAATTCTAACTCATTTTTCTGTAGCATATTTCTGTGTACAGTTAGTTCTATGCATTTAAATTAGTTTGAAAGTGACTCTAATTGGTTTTTCTGAGGTTACTTTACATTGCACATTTTTACGACTTTGTTAGTAAATTATGTTTCATAAGTTTCAACATAAAAAAAAAATGAATAATAAAAAAAAAAAAAAAATTAAGATTTTTTTTTTTTTTTTTTTAAGATTTTGCATTTGCGAGTGAATGAGTTGGTATAAATGAAATCAATAAGGGCATGCATTCATCATACACGCGCTATAATAAAGGCTTATTCATTAAAACGTTAAAGTGTTTGAAGCTGCAAATAGAGTAAAATTAGTAAAAACATGATAATTTTCAAATATCCTTTACGCTATATTCATTGCCTATTTTGAATTATCTTTATTTTTTCTTACAATAACTTTAACAAAATCTTGGTATATAGGTATTCAAACCCTTTTCAATGTCTAAAGTAATCGTAAATTATTTCTTATATTTAATTAATAAAACATTATTTAACGTATTATATAATTCAAATTATCAAGAGAGAAATCGTTAAATATTTAAAGATGACAATGAATATAACGTTTATTTAATAAAATTTTGTTTCAAATAATAAAAATACTCATAAATAATTAAAGATATACACTTTTTTTTTTCGTTTCAGTTTCATGGACTCGGTTATGATTTACCATACATTATGTGAACCATAACTATGCTTTTAAAACGGTAATTATATTCAATTTGATACATTTTAATCAACCGGAAGTACCACATTTATGTATTATATACAAAAAGAAAAAGTTTCTTATGTTTTAAGTAGGGGTTATTAATTAATCTCATGTTAGTAATCTACTTTCGATTTTTACGTTATCTTACCACATTTTTTTTTATCATGACATTCAAAATTAATCTTTTTCTTGTAAGAGTTAATCACGTAGGAAAAACAATAATCTTTTTCGTAAAACTTTTTGTTGTGCTTTGGAACACGAAAAAAACACACAAAAAAATGAAGATCATCTAATGATTCTTATATGAGATTGCGCATTTGTTTTTAAGGTTTACGAACAAGCTTAAAATGCGATCAATACGTTTACAAGAACGTAGAAACTAACTTGAAAAGTTACGTATTTGCCATAATACTGAAACGAAAAAAAAAAAAAAAAAAAAAAAAAAAATCTTAAAACACTAACCAATTTTTTTTACACCAAAAACATACAATTTCCATAAAAATACGTAAAAACAAACATATCTTTAAGAAACACAATAAAACATACAGTTTCAAAACATAAAAACACAATTTTTTTTTTCCATTCACAGTTTTTTTAATATATAAAAATGTAAAATGTTATACTCACCAATAAATAGGAAAAATATCAAAAGTCCAAGTTCTCTCATGGAAGCCTTTAGTGTACGTCCGAGAATTTGTAGACCTTTCGAATGTCTTGATAGTTTAAATATTCGAAATACCCTTACTAATCGAATAACTCGAAGAATTGCAAGAGACATAGCTTGATTGGTACTTTTATCTTGTGGTGACACTGGTGCTTTTGGTAATTGAATTTGTTCATCTTTTTCAGCTACAACAGTAGCTAATGTTATGAAATAAGGAATGATTGCAATAATATCTATAATATTCATAACATCACGGAAAAAATTTAATTTATTTGGACATGCCAAAAATCTAACTGATAGTTCAAATGTAAACCAAATAATACATATAGTTTCTATTAAGAAAAATGGATCTGTAATATCGGGCACTTCATCTTCTTCAATTTTTGTGCCATTTGTTGTGGTGTTAAATACTTTATAATGTTTAAATTCTGGTAATGTTTCTAAACAAAATATCACGATAGATAGCAATATCACTACAACACTGATAATAGCAACTACTCTAGCTGCTTGTGAACTTTCAGGATATTCAAATAGTAACCACACTTTACGTTGGAATTCATGATCAGGTAGTGGTTTTTCTTCTTCTTTTATAAATCCTTCGTCTTCCCTGAAAATAGTAAAAAAAATAAAATGAGCATTAGTAAAATGTTATCAATTAAAATTGTATACAATAGCATGGCCAGGATTTTGAGTCGGGGGGGGGGGGGGTCCAACCTATAGTGAGCATAGCATAGTAAAGCCCATTATCCATGCTTTTTCAGACCTGACGTGGGAGGGGTGGGGGGTTGGACCCTTTCGAAATACGTCCCTGCAATTATATACTGTAATGAAGGTACTTTTTGAAATCAAATTCTTATATTTAAGGACAAAAATAAACAAGTAATTATTATACTAGCTTATTTTCAGCACACGTTATTCTGTATAATGATATACTTCATAATAGTTATGCTAAAAATCATAAATATTATATTGTACATCATAACTATTTATATTGTTCTAATGTAGTAGTAGCTTAGTAGTTGTTCTAATGATATAAATGCAGAACAAATTATGTAATTTTTAATTTTCATGTTGGACATATTAAGTCATGTTTAGAGGTGATGTAAAATTATGCCATATCTACGGAAAGAATAAATTACTTAATTTATGCTGCATTTATGTTATTACATCATTAATGTTATACTATATTAGAACAAGAAAAACAATTGTGCTTTATAATATAATAATTATATATATATATGCTCTGTAACATTATTATTATGCATTAATTATTATGTAGCTTAACATAAATATTGCTAAAAATGGGGAAGCATAATTATAACGTATTCATTTTTAGCCGTGTGTTATCTTATATAAGAACCATGTATTATGTATTTTAAATATATGTATAAAATTTCATATCTTTATACTCTATGTTGCTTTGTAATAAAAATAGTGGATATTCAACACTTTTAAATCGTGGAACATAATAATTAAAAGCTTTGATTTCTAATATAGGAACCATAGGAATAAAATAAATATACGTGTAATTTATGCTGCATTTCATAATAATGTTTCTAAACTGGAAAAACATAAATAATTATGTTATACAACATAATATTTATGTCATTTAACATGGTTACTATAATGTAGGATAGCATAAATTATATTGTTCAATAAATGTTTACACTACCTATAGTATCATTATTTCGTATTTTTTGTCCATAACCATTATTTAAAAAAGTTCCATTTATCAATTAAAATGCATTATACAGTATATAGCTAAAGTAAAAAAAAATTGATATCACAAATCATGTGAAATACTTTTATGGTATTTTTTTGTTATTATAGCTAAAAAATATAGATTTTGTTTTTCACTTTGTCACAAATAATATTATGCGATGTATATTATAGTCTAATTTGCAGTGCAAGAAACAACCAAGTAATCAGAATTCATATTCTATGTTGTTAATTTTTTTAGTTATGGATAATTTAAGTAGGGAGAAACCACATTAGGGTTGCTGTAACTCTTCAATTATAAACACATCAAAAAGTTCTTTCTGAAACTTACAACATGAATTACGCTAGGTTATATGCTCTTTTTTTTTCAGTGTAAATTCAATCTAATACATCTTAATTTATCCCAATATTATAACACAAAAGTAAAACACAATAAAAGCCTCTTTTATCAAATTAAGATTAAAATGTAGAAATTTGAATTCACAGGATGAATTAACTATTGAACAAAAGCTTTAGATTAATTACAGTATTAAATTTGCTATTATAACTTAAGAATGCTAAATATTTATTTTTAAATCAATGCTCTTAAATTTAAATATTCATAAAAAAAACAAACAGTTTTTAAAATAAAAACAAAATAATAATAATAAAAAATAAAAACAGTTAAGAAACATAAATCTTAAAAATAAATAACTTTTATAGCTTACAGTTGTAAACAGAATATTAATTAATAACTTTTATTGAGCTATAAAGCTTTTGTAATAGTTTAGGGTTAAAACAATAAAATGTATATTTTTGGTACTAAAACTCATAAATTACGTAATAGGTCAGTTGTATATTAGAAGTTTGGTTAGGATAATATTAATTTTAACTTGACTCAACTGGTTTGAAGTAGAATAATAGGAGAGGGAGAGAGAGAGAGAGAGAGAGAGAGAGAGAGAGAGAGAGAGAGAGAGAGAGAGAGAGAGAGAGAGAGAGAGAGAGAGAGTCGTTTTTTTAATTGTCACAAGATTTTTTGTACTGCAATACTTACTAACGAATAGTATTAGACATTTTTTCTTTTGAAAACTTATTATGAAATAATTTCCATAACTATGACATATGGACCACTTGCAATGAACGAACTATTTAAAATAAATTTTCTTAATGTATTCCTTATGGAAAATTATTTGCCATATAAATACAACAATAGTTAAAGAAACGTTCATTGCAATTAGTCCATTAATGAATGGAAATCATCGATAAGATTTTGTTTTAGTACAGTATATACTTGTGAAAGTTAAAAATGTTCCCCTACAATTCATAGCAAATTATAGGATCATAGACATTTTCAACGCTTAAGGGTTTTAAAAAAGTTTTTTTTGGTAAAAATTTATTATATAGTTAAAATGAAACTTTTATTAATATAATTTATAATCGCTAATCAGTTATTCAAGATATTTTGATGTCCATTCTGTCCATTCATAAATAGAAAAAAAGTTAATTAAAAAATCTTATAATGTTTTAAAGAATTTAAAACATGCTACGCTTTATAAAATTATAAATTAAAAAGTTAAAATTTGTAGCTTCTATTTTAACGTAGCGTATGGTTAGGATATTAGAAAACATCCGCAATACCCAGTTGAAATTGGTTTGCTAATACAACAGTTGTATGAATGCAACACACATGTACACATTGTATTAGCTCTTTTTACCACAAAAATTAGCATTATTACAAAATTTTTGGCAACTGTTAATAGCTAGTATTTTTTCAACTTTTTCCATTATTTTGAAAAAAAAAAAAAAAAAAAAGTATTAAAACTTTGCACTATGAAGAATTTTAAAAAAATCACACAAAATTTTTTTTAAAATAAAAGCATAATATAAAAAAGTTAAAAAAATAACATCATAGTATAAAATCATAGGTCATTTACCTAAATTCTACAAGTTTTTATATAAAAAATATATAATGATTTTTTTAAGTCGTTTATTCTCATAAACTTTCCTATGTGTTGGATATTATCTTAACTTTAAATCAAGTTAAAAAATTAGGTCATTTAATGAATAGATTTTTTTTTCGTTTTTTTTTATATATACGTATATATATATAATATCAAAAAGTTGTGATCTTTTTACGATTTTAATGATCTTTTGAAGAGGATGAAAAGAGATTGATAAATTATTAAAACAAAAATAGGATAAAATAGGTAAGTAGAAATATTCTTAAATCATAAATCTAAATTTCAAAAAATTTATTTCTCAGTTTTAGATTTGAGTTCAAACATCTTAGGATATTTTGCACTTAAAAATTCAGCAAAAAACATCATAACAAACTATCAAACTATATTTCATTTTTTACCCCTATTTTTATCTCTCTTAAAAAATATATATAATACCGTGTTTAAAAATTTCCCTTTTTTTTTCTCTGTGTTTCTCTCATACTACCTCTCTAATATTGATCGCATACCCGCAATATACAGTTTATATACTTAAACTTAAATACCTTTGACTAAAGTAAAAATAGTTTAAAATCAATTAAAACGATTAATAATAATTAAATTTTATATTAGTTATATTTAAAATTATATAAATTAATATATTATATAGAACAAGTTAAAAGTTAAAGTTTAAAATTGCTTTAAATAAGATTTAGAATAATGCGGTATGTTTTCAAGATACGTTAGTTGAAGTATATATAAAGACGGCCTAGTCCATTCACTGGAATACTGTGTCCGTTATCAGCTGGAGAAATAGAATCAAATTTTTTATTTTTTTGTTATTTTATTTTAAGTAAAGTTAAAAATTTAATTGTAATTCAGCGTAAATTTTTTACTCGATTTTACTTACAAAAAAATTGTTTTGATAATATTTTTAGTTTTTATATTGATTAGAAAATACTTGAAATTTAAAATTATTCCTAATAATATCACAGAAAACTTATTTTTTAACTGTAGCTTTTCATAATTATAATTTTCTCTTTTGTAAGAGTTTTCTGATTTTTTACCATCAAATTATTTTCGCTTAGATTTTCAGTTAAGAATAAAATGCAAATTTTTAATGTTTTTGAAATATATACAGTATATAATTTCAGCTCATTATCTAGACATATTGATATTTAAACGTAGTTACACATTTTATATTTTATTACATCTGTTAAACTAAAATTCAGTGCACAAATTACATTTCCCTAAAACAATCTGCATTTTATGTATATGATAAAAATTAAGCTTGAAAAATCTACATTTTTTTTTTCTATTCTGACTTTTTCCCCCTTTTTTTTTATCGTAATTATACTTCTTGATTTTTTTTCTTTTACTTTTTTATATAAAGATAAATGTATTTTCTTCCAACCATCAATGTTTCTGCAAATTGCGTATTAAAAATAAATAAAATACTGATTTAAGAATTGAACTCAACGTTTGTAACTAAAACTATAGCAAGAAAAATTTAAAACATTTACAAATTATCAGTATAACAAAATCTTACTATCGACGTTTGAATAAAATAAAAAAATCTATTTAAAGATGAGAATATAGATCTTACTGTCAAGATACCTATGTTTCAACCCCTGTTTGAAAATTTTTTCATCCCCCCCTTTTAGATAGAAAATATTTCTTTCTATGTTCACCCTAGTTTTTTTTTTTTTTTTTTTTTTTTTATATTGCGTGCAAAATCCAAGATGACTTTCAAATAGTAAGGCAGGCACATGCATAGGATTATATAGCTATGCTAAAATCATAGGTTTATTTACATGGTATATAGAAACACTATTAAAAGACTTTTCCAAAAAAGTTTTAATGGTTTTATAAATTTTATATGTTATTCTAAATACCTAATAGCTCATTTTTATTCATATGTTGATATAGAAATTAATAATTTTTATAGATACGTATTAAAAATTCTTCAAAGATTTTCACTTTTATATTTTTTTGTACTCTCGGTGCAAGAACAAGACAGGAACCTCGGTTGAGAGCAACATGAGTTCAATAATTTACTATGATTGTGGTTCCAGTAAAGGCATTATGGTATTTAATGACAGTTATGGTTTTCACCTGCACGATAGTACACTTTTTTGAAGAACTTTCTAACAACAATAAACCACAGCTTTTATTAGCGAGCTTAATCAGGTACACATATTTCTTAATTTAATCCTAAATTTTAAGTTTGAGTGGTATTTTTATATGAAAGAATGATTTTTAAATCTCAAGATCTTCTTAGAAGTAAAAATTAGAATAAAGGCAAATTAACAACCCCTAAGTAACAAAATAAAAGTTTCATTTCTTATAAGTTTATAGTGTTTAATAAAAATTCTTGAATTTTTTGGGACCATTCAAATTTTTACTAAAAATAGAGGTACTTTATATAGGTATTTTAGGTAAAATAGAGGTGTAGTCGTTATTCAGTGATTAAAAAAAATCTGCCAATTTTTCATTCAATATAATTTTTGATTTCGCGTAACTATAGCTTTATTGAGATATGTAGGGTTAACTAGATAGGAAGAGAGAAAGAGAGAGAGAACAAAAGAAAGAAAGAAAATATCCTTATAATTCATTGCAACTTTTAAAAACACGCAAAATCATATTCATATAAACATAATATTAAAGAAAAAAAAATTCCTTTCTTTTCTTTTAATCTAAAAATAATAAATCAATAGAACACGCAGTATATTTTATTTTATGTCATTTGAAAACGTATCAAATTTTATTGTTAAAAGTAAAATATTTTATTTATTATGTATTTTATTTTGTTTTGAAAGAAAGTTTTGAATAGTTTTTTTTTTCAGAATGTAAAATAACATTATAATAATAATCATCAAAAATATCAAAGATAAAAATAGTCTTGATTGAAGTAAAATATTTACTCTAAAGAAAATTTGGCATGAATTTGCATGGAAGTTCAAAATTAATTTCAGAAAGGACTACGCTAGAACAGTGTAATTTTCTATAGTGACCTTTTTATCTAAATAATAAATAATTATATAGTACTAATACTTTTTTTCTAAAATCTATAGTTTAATAATTTTTTTTTCACTTTCACTTTTATTGTTGCCATATCTAACTGAATTAATACACCATAAAATAAAAGTTAAAAAAAATCTTCTTTTTTACAGTCTCTTACTGTTTTTTTTTTTAATTATTTTTTTTATATATATATTTTTTTAATGTTCTTACGTTTTTAGTATACAAAATATAGCACTCTAATTGCAAGATATTCTGAAATGATTATTAATAACTATATTATTATTTTGCTTTCTTTTTCTTTTTATTTGATTCATGAAATATGAAATTATTGCCGTAATATGTGCTGCAATTTTGATTAGCCGATGTCAACTTTCAAAAAGGTATTATTTAATATTTACCCAAAATTCAACCATATAATTGAGTTATCAGTACCCATATGATTATAGTGTAAAAAGACAATTATAACGTTCTTCTTAAGTTACCATTGTATTTTCTTAAACATGGAGACAATAAGCGTAAAATAACGAATGAGACTTATTATGAAAATTATAATTTTTAAACTATATTTTATTATTATTATTTATTTTTAAAATCTGTTGCATTTGTTAAAAATTTACATAATTTTGAATTATTTACGACAGTTTATAATCACTTTGTTGTTTTTGTTTGCATTTTAATGATAAAAATAGTCAATTATATTTTAAACAATTTTAATAAATTTCTTTCTTTTTTTATCACATCTTAAAATGTCAACACTTTTGAGCTATTTTTTAATTTAATAATGTTTTATAAAAAATAAATAAAAACAAGTTACATTTACTCAAAGATACTTGCTGTTTTTCAATATATTGTTACTGTACGTCAATTGAAAGATTTTTAAAATTCTATCCTTGCATTTTCCATTTATTAGTCACTTAATCTTAAGCTTTGAATTAACATTTAATTTTTTATTTCCAAAAGAATATCATTCTAATTTTGCATGTAGAATATACACACCAAACCAATGTTATAAAATATGATCATAACTTAACCAAACTTCCTAATAACATAAAGAACATTTCTAAAGAGGATAAATTTGGATAAGTTTGGGGGAATAATTTTGAGTTTTAGTACCAAATCTATAGAATACTTTAAAGGCGTAGAACACCTTAAACAAAAAAGTTGTGTTATATACTAACAAACCTGAAAATCAACGTTGATTTGGCGAAATTCATTGATTTCTAATTTATTTTCCATTCACAAAATGCCACTGGCGGTCACTGACGTCACAGCTCCCTTGTTTTACGCGCGCATAAACCGGGCGAGCTGTGACGTCAGTAACCGCCAGTGACATTTTGTGAATGGAAAATAAATTAGAAATCAATGACTCCGGCCAAATCAACGTTGATTTTCAGGTTTGTTAGGATATTACACAACTTTTAAGATAATCAAAATACAACATAGAAATCTTTATTATTTTGCAATTTTGCCTTTACATGTATGTATTTAAAAAATTATAATTTAATGGATGGTATTGATGTAGCGTGTTAGGCATAATCGCAGGTGGCGTAACAGTCCCTTTTTTTATTCGTTTCTAAGCTCTTTATCCCCTTAGTTTTTTTTTTTACTGTACTGCATTGAGGAAAGAAAAAAATTAAATGAGAGATACATTTTTACATGTTTTAAGCGAATAAAAAAAATGCTGAGAAAAATATTTCCCCGTTAACACACTTTATTTAAAGTTTAAGGCAATATAATGAAGATTTTTACGTTATAACCTGTACATAAATAACATAGAGAATTATTAATTATATTATACCTGAATTTGTTAGTTGCAATTTCTCCTAACTCATAGAATTTAATTTCTTCTGAGAATACGTCTAAAGGTACATTAACCGGTCTCCTAAGGCGTCCGCCGCTTTGATAATAGTAGAGGATGGCATCGAAACTGGGTCGGTTGCGGTCGAAAAAATATTCATTACGCAGTGGATCGAAATATCGGATTCGCCTTGCCGGATCCCCCAATAATGTATCGGGGAATTGGTTTAGCGTCCGTAGCTGCGTTTCAAACCGCAAACCGCTTACCTGTGGAGATTAGACATGGTATTAGAATTATTGTCATTTAAAAAAAAAAAAAGTGGTGGTTATTGGATTAAAAAATAAACATGTAATGGATATTTTCATTGTTATAGAATTTTTGTATACTACTTTTTTTTTTTAAACTTGCCTGTAATATAAATTAAATGATTATCTCTATTCAACAAAATTAAAAATTATTTTGAAAGGGTGAAGCTACATATTAGGCTCAATCGTACACTCCCTTCCCCCCCAAAAATATAAAAAAATATCAAATAAATTAAATTAATTATATATTTTTAGTTCTAAAAATAATTTTTTAAATTTATAGTTTATTTAGAAAAAATGGTGATCAACATCATCTAAAAAATCATTGATTTAAACTTTCAGAATTTTTTTATTTTTCTTTGAATATATTTTATGTGCTGTACTATTAGAAAAAAATTGTATAATTCAAAGTCTTATTTACTATTGACTTTTTGTATTTAAAAAGTTACAGAAAAAAATACATAAAGTTGCAGATATAATTTATAAAAACTAAACATTAATCTCTGTTTAAAAAAATTGCATAATAAACTTTCAAGCAATAAAAAAAAAGTTGTTTACAATTTAAATGCAAAATGAGTTGAAATATTTATAAGGGGGATTTTTTTTTGTGAATTTCAAAGATTATTTTGGCAACAAAACTGTTTCAAAAATGAAAGGGGGAATACAAATTTTATCTGCAGAATTTTGTCGATAAAATTTTAAATGTTAACAATGATATTCATAACATAGAAAATTTCAAAAATAACTATTGTAAATATATATATTTTGAGAAAAATAATATTTTTTAGCAGTTTAATTCAGTTTAAATTTTAGAGTTGGGTAGTTTTAATTATATACAAAATATAACTTAAAACAAAAATACATTTATGGTTTCTCTTCCTTAAACTATTTTTATCACTAACTATAACTATAACTATGGGATAACTATATTTTTAGGGTACTAATAAAGTGTTTTCCTGCTATAAATAATAACAGTTTGCCATATTTGTTGTCATAAATACAATGTCAAGCTTATAAAAAATGTAAAACTTTCAGCCCCAAATTTTAAATTACAATTTTTTACAAATGAATTAGCATCTAAAAAAGCAAACTATTGATTAGCATACTAAAATAGCTGTGTAATTTTTTTTTTTTGATATTCGAACTAGTCGACAAGATCCAAATGAGGACGAAAAATCTACGCAAATTTAACGTCGAATTTTAAATAAATAAGTTAAAGAAAAAAAAAATTGAAAATAGCGTGTTTTCTACGCTAGTTTATGTACTTACTACCATAAATATGGCATATGATTGAGAAAAACCTAGAAACATTTCTAAGTTTGAAATAGTTGAAGTTATCTAATACATACTAAATTAAAAGCTACTTGAAAATTAAATAAATACACATACATATATATACAAAAAAAAAAGTCGAATTAAAACACGTATTATAAAAAAAAACATGACAGGAAAAGAAGGGTTAGTTAGTTTTTTTTTTATGCATCACGCAGCTTATAATGCATTGAAGTAAGGAGGTCAATTTTGCGTGCGTGTTATAAAGCTAAGTCAAACACGCGAAACACTTTCATAGAGCATAGCTTGACTGACCTGACACCCACTTAAAAAATTCAAAACCTCGTAATATAACTTATATATATACGAAAAGATAGAAATAATATATAAAGAAATATTTTGTTCAACAAATATTTCGTTATTTTGTAGTTTATTGTTTGTACTTTAATTTTGCTGTTAAAAAAAAGTGTTACGGCGGCCTATCCTCACTGTAAACTATTTTCATGTTGACGTAATTTTATATCATGGTTAAAGAATTGGATTTTAGTTGCGCATGCGTTTTCTTTTTAATGTAATGCAAAATTATGTCAGCATGAAAATATTCTCACAGTGTGAACCACTCTTTAGAATCATAGTTAACTATTGTAATATATATATATATATATATATATATATATATATATATATATATATATATATATATATATATATATATATATATATATATATATATATATATATATATATATATTGATTTTATATTGTGAATTGAATTTTTGATTTAAATTTTTTTTTAATTTGTTTTGAACTTTTATTTTGATTAGCTAAAATATTATAGGAACTCTAGAACATTGAAAATTATATGAATGTAATAAAGAATAGTATAACTGAAAAATTGCTGAAATAAAAAATTGGTAAATTATATAAAAACTAAAGAAGGGGATATGTATTTTAAAGTAAATAACAATTTCAACACTTCAATAATTTAAAAAAAAAAAAAAAAAAAAAATCTTTCTTGCACATCTGACTTTTACAGTTTTTAATATTATTTATTAAATACATTAAATTTAGTTGCTAAAAGTTAATTAAATTTAAAAGTAATTTATAGATATTGTGTTATAAATTATTACTATATTAACTGATGATAATTCAATATATTTATATAGTCAAGACTTAAGTTAACGTACTATAATGGTGTATGTACATAAGTAGATTGTATACCCAAGTAAAATTGTATGTCACAATGTCTGCACACCCAGAAAATATAGTTTTTGTTTATAGAAACTACTTGTAAAAATGAACATTTCAAAATTTCTAAATGTACATGACCAATACACAAGAGCAACACTTCATAAACAGACACTTGGCATGTACTGAATTAAAAAAAAAAAGTACTTTGCTTTGCATCCACTTTTATAATAACAGAAAAGTGTATTTTTTTTACCCATTTCATGTACAATTTTCACAGATTTACTTTTTTATTTTTTATTATTATTTTTTTAACATATGAAGGCATGAAAGTAAATGAGAAACACTAACGAAAAAAATAGAGTAATTTTAGTGCATATTCTAAAAGAATTATATTGTCCTGAATCGATATACATATATACAAATTTTTAATTTTTAAGTTCATTAAGTATTTTTAATTAATTTATGGTAAGTCGCGAAATGACGTCATGGGTGTCATTTTTTTTTCTAATTCCCACATGCATAAGTTACCAACCGTGACGTCATTCTTTAAAAATTAATTTAAAATACTAATTGAATTCAGAAATTTACATATCAATTGATTCAGGATAATGTCCTCTTTTAGATTTTAAAATATAACTACCCCTTAAAATTTCTCATTATATGTAATTAATTCCTGTAACATATTATATTTACTGGGTGCTTTCTAAATAAGACCAAAAAAAAGTAAAATACATGAAAGTAAAGTTATGGTGACGCAATGTAACTCTACTGGCACGGTAATAATAAATTACATAATTTATGCTGTATTTATGTCAATATAGCATGATAAATTAGAACAACATAAATAATTATGGTGCATAAGATAATATTTCGATGTTTACCCTTCGAAGTGAATGAACTATACACTTTACAAATTTCACTCAAAATGAACGATCTACTTTTGGCACTTCTACGCGTTTTAAAAGGAAAACAGGATGGGGTGAACTTAGAAGTTTGTAAAGTGTAGATCGTTCATTTTGAACAAAATTTGTAAGTATATTTCGTTCACCTCGACGGGTACGCATCGATTTATGCTCCTTAACATAGGTATTATGCAGTAAAGCATAAATTATGCTGTATGAAACAAATTATGTTGAAAATTAGCTAGCATAATTATTAAGTAAATATTTTTGTCCGTGTGCATGTATGCGTAGAGTTACTTTGATGACTTTACCACTCTTAAAGTAGTTGATATATACTCACATTAATCACGACCCTCTCGCAGAAGTCATGGTCATGCGGGATGGGCTCAAAGTTGACAACCCCTGAGAATTCTCTGTGTTGTCCACCTGGTCCATCTTCATCTTGACTACTGAGCTTCGGCAGCGACCTGAAAACATTAAAACAATCGTTAGTCTCTTAGAAAAATTGTGAAGATGCATAAAGTGTTAAACAGTGTAATCTAGATATACTATGGTCCAGATCAAGGCAAGAAAAGGGAGTGCTTCAAGTTAAAATAACCTCTCATTTTGTTTTGCAATGTTTTAGTTTCTAAAATAGTTCTCATTTATTGACATTTTAACATCCAATTAGACGTTACTAAATTAGTTTAAAGTTTAAGCCATTCATAAGAAATCAAGATAATAGTAATTTTTAATTCACACCTTAGTAAAATTAGCGTAAAACTTTTATTATATGATAAAGTTATTAGTTCAAAAATCCTCGATTAGAAATCAAGAAAATTACATTTTTTTTTTCTTATAAATTTACCTTTAAGAATCATTAACGTTAAAATCTTAATTATAGACAGACAGCTCGAGAAAATAGCCAATAGAGCATTCGTTATAAAGATGGAAGAAATAAGCTACATATTTTGAAATAATTCTTCTTTATTTGTATTAAAATAAAATCTCTATTCCAAAACATAAAAAAATCACGATTATATTATAATTCTCCACCACGTATAACTTTTGATAGTGCTGGATTTACATTTTTTTTATAAAGTTTAAAAAGTTTGAATTTAATATGTTTTAAGTGCGTTATACACATTAAAACTGTTATAACTTCAAATTTAAAGTCCATAGAAGTCTAAGTAATTTCTAACAGTTATAATTTTTATACTTTTTACAATGAATGATGATAAAAAAAAAATTATCAGGGTTACTTGACATAACTTTTAAAATAAAGTTATCGTTATTTAAGTAACTTTCAAAATCTTGTGTTAATTTAAATTACAATTTAACTTTGCAGTACTACAGAGATGTCAAGTGTACTATATGTACGTTGCAAATCAATATTACACTATCACCAATTTCAAGGTCATTCAAAGAAAACCGTAAAAGTTATATCATTAAAAACATCAAATTAAGTATTTTTCTAAGAATATTTTAATATCCCTCATTTCATGAAATTATTTAGGCAGTTGGAATATAAGATTTATGAAACACGAAAAGGAAACCATTTGGCATAACACATGTTGATAATTTATGAAGTATGTAAAATTTCAAATATATAAATAAGTTTACTGTATAAATAAGCCCCAACCACAAATCACATTAAGGTAGTTAATGACCGACTTGGAGTGGAAATAGTCAAAAGAGGAACTAAATTTTCGTAATAATTCTTTGTACGTTATTTATATACAGCAAAACAAATACCATAATTTTCAAATGAAATTGAAGGAATTAAAAAAAAAAAAAAAAAAAGGTTCCGAAAGTAGAAGTTTTAATAATACTTTTAATTTTAAAATTGAATTTTGACATTTACATGTTATCTTTAAAGTAAAAAAAACTTAAATATTTGACCGTGTACCACACATCAAAGTAACATTTAATCTTAACATCATATTTTTATTTTTTATTTCACGACCATTCAGTTTGTGATATATTAGCCAATCACCTACTACCTTAAATTAATTGTGAGATTTTTTTTTTCAGTGTAGAATTTACAAGATGTAAAGTGGTATATTTTAATATAAAAATTGCATTATACATAACATAATTACCCATTATAACACTCCATTAATAATAATGTCTTTTTTGACCACATACAAACATAATTAAACGTGTTTTACATGTTGTTCAGCATCTAGTTTTTTTTTTAACCCTTGCTATTATGCTTGTACGTTTAATTTATTGCAATTTTATACGGTATTTGAAATTATAGCTCAAATCAGTAATTTAAATCATGTTTTTTTGAAAATTTACGGTACGTACATATCTTATAATATATAAATCTTTACTGTTTTACATTATATAGAAATGAAGTACTAAAAATTCTCTAAAGTATTTGAATAATAATTTTACTTAATTTTTTAATTCAATATAAAGTTTAAAATATTTACGTTAAAACTCTTTTATTAATACGTATATTGCAGGATGTATGAAGTGAAATTTTGATATTTTTTTGAGTGTACATAAATATTAATAAAATTTGATAATTATTTCTCACGTTAGATTCTATGTGTTATTTATGCAGATATGAACATAAACAGGGACATTTGTACATTGATTGTGAGTGTAGGAAAATGAAATAAACAATTTAAATTTTTATATCTCATAGAAATTACTTACTACTAAACATAATCTTAATTACAAATACTTATATTTACCCGATTAAAAAAAAAAAAAAAAAAAAAAAAACGAAGAGAGAAATATAGGAATGGAGATAAAAGAAGCATAAATAAATTACTATTAGATTCTATTAGAAAATTGAAAAACTAAATTCCCTCTATAAGTAAAAACATAGATTTTTTGAATATGAATAGATTAATAACAAAAACCAGCAATAATTTAATATATTTTAAGCATAAAAATATCCACCATGGAGCCTTCAAACTCATGAAAGTTTTATATAAAGACTGTAGAATATTTTCTAATGCTTTTAAACAGCGATGAATTATTTTTAGGCAAATTTTTATATATTTAAAACACTTTTAAGTATTTCTAGTATCTCTTATTTAAATTTTTTAGGAATCAGTGCAGTAGTTTTCTCAAAAAATACAAAAAGCGTGTTCTCTCTATAAGCTTAATGCTAAATTATAGAGATACCACGTGTTCTTTTAGCGTGCCTTCTAATTGGTGCTACGTCATCGCCGGTATGAAACATTACATTAGTATAAATAAAGTAAAAATAAAATTAAACATATATTTATACTTGAATGAAATATAATATATGTTTTTTTTTTAAGTAATTATATAATTCATTATTGTATACATAAAAATATTTTAGACTGTCAAAAATAGTTATAAAAAAGGTTAATTATTATAGATGCTATAGTACAATTAATTAAAAATTCATACGATTTAGAAAACAAGCAAAAAGGAAGCCATGTTGAGATATTTATGCATGCAGTAATATAAATTTGGCAATGAAACCACAACTTTTTGTCAAGATAGAAATCTATGTAAGTAGTAAAAAAAACATAAGTTATAGTCTTAAAATAAAGATAAATTTAATATATAATTCTGTATGTGGTTTACTTTTTGAAATTAATTGATGTATAATTATACGTACGTATAATAATTTGTTAACATCAACTTTACTCTATTTTATCCTGTTGAATATTAATTTTACTATGTACATACATACAGTATGTACAGTAGCTATTAAATAGTTTTTTGTTATTAATAGAATCTTGATATGGCACAATTTTTTTTATAATAATAATAATTAACAGTTTTATTGGGTGAAATCAGGCTACAGAACCTCTCAATTTAACCCAACTGTGTAACAGTACAGTCAGTTACAATTTTAAATTCAAATAGACACAAAATTTATGATGTTAATGTTTTTTTATTTTTTATTTTTTTACTTATTAAATAAATGTTTTTTAAATAATCCATATTTATAATGGTATAAATCGTATATATGCATGGAAAAGGTAAATATTAACCTGGAGTAGGTACTGCAGCAATAATGCAGGTAATGCAGGTGAAACATACTAAAATAAAGGTGACATTTAACCTAGATTAGAAACTCTTGACTGAAACCAAAAACTCTAACTGGCTCCTTCAAGAACAGTTACGTCTCCCTTTCCCCACACATATTGCGTCGGTTATGCCCCCAAAAGTGGAGTAACTGGCTCAAATGTGGTCCCCTAAGCCTAATAGTATTGCAAACTGTTATTAATATTAATATTTTTAATGTTTTATTGAAGTAGTTTTCACATAACGTTTTTGCACCAAAGAACTCATTTATTTTCAATATTTTCCCAAACTATTATAAAGTATACATTTTAAAATTCATCCTATTGAGTCTAATTATATATTTTATTTACCAGGTTTATTCATTTTAAAAATGAGCATCTTTTTTTTAAACGTATAGAAACAGACATTGTGATATTGCAATTATATTGATATTGTTTTCTTTTTATCTTTTGGGAATACTTTATATTTTACAGTATAAACAACATTGCTTTAATTAAAGTTAACAGTTAACATATGAAAAAACTACATGACATAAAGCAATAGAGTAAAATTGTAAAATGTTATATCACAGTGACTACATATATATTTTTTTTCTTTTGTAAATAAAAGCTTATAAATACTAACTGAAAAAAACTTATAGTTAAAAACAATAGATGTTACCAATGATGAAAAATTCTTGAGAATTTTTCGTTAGTTTAAATCTCTTAAAAGTTTGTCACCGTTGCTTAAAAACTACCAGCCTCGGTAAAAAGTTCCAAATGGTACTACAATGCTAAAAGTTAAGAAATTTTGGGACCTTTTCTCTAATTTAATTAGCTAACGTGCTCCAAACGTCTTTTCTATATTTCACTGAATAGAAATCTGCATATAAAATTATTTTATTTTATATAATATAAAATATTTTGGATGTTATGAACTGTATTCAAGATTAAGATAATATATTATCATTCAAATTTAGTGCAAGTTTATTCGCGAGTTTTTTAATGTTAAAATATACTATCACAATCATGTATACATACATATTTATACCATAAAGTACTTTTATGACAAAGTATTCTTATATACAATAAATAACTATCACAATTTGAAGTTGTTTTTTGTAATCAAAAACACATTGACTATATATGGCAAAAAAAAATATTAAAAAAATAAATAAAAAGTGAACTCCCGCATTTCAAATGATACAACCATACCCCATTCATAACAAAAATATCATAAATTTATATCAAACTATTAAAATGTCATTCAATACCCCAATTCTCTCTTTTTTTTCTATATTGGTTTTCAAATTATTGATTGGTTATATATTGATGTTTGTGCAATTTTGTTTTAAAACAATTTATCAAAGGTATAGATAAATATATGGGTCATAAATTATATATTTTTTTAGGTAATATATAAGGGGGAAATGAAATGGAAAAGTGATGCATGCATGCATGGATGGAAGAAAAAAAAGTTAACGGAAAAAAACACTAGAAGTAAAAATAACGTAAAAAATACCAGAGGAAAATTGGAATTTATTTGAATGAACATAATTTTGATTCTAACATTTATATATGACAATATTCAAAATTATTTACTCGTTTGTTTCATTTTACAATCATGATACGATAAATGTATGAGCTTATGTAAGAATCCTGAATAGGCATACTTGACCCTGAAAATAGCCACCTTAATTTTTTTTTGGCATTAAGCATTATTAGAATAGCAATGTAAATTTAATATTTAATTGTATGAAACGAACTCTTCTGCAACGTGTTTTGTGCTTGTATCAAAATTTCATGCTCTCAGAAATTTTCTGAGCCTAGTTGTGTAGTTATATTCATAAAATTCATATATATCATAAGGTTATATATATATATATATATATATATATAACAATTTAAAGTATAAGTAGTCGAAGGTATTTGAAATTTCTACTACCATAGTATAGAAAGTCATTTAGAAAATGAACATAATAGAGAAAATGTTTCAAAACGATACAATAAAGCTCAAATTAGCATAAATAAATATATGCAAATTGACCTCATCTGCAAGTATACTTGAGTTGCTTTGATATAACATACTATTCAAATAATAATAATAAATATAAATGGTTATGTATTGCTTATATAAGAAGAGAAAGCATCCAATTTCTTTAATCAAGAAGAGAAAAAAATATAAAAATAGGAACTATATAGAAAATGATTGGATGAACTATGGGTATAAGGGCCACGTGTTCTTAAGTACAAAAATTCAAAACAAAATCCAATTAAAATTTGAAATACTTTTATTGATATAATTGACACAATTTTTTGTTGTTGTTGTTGAACTTAAAGATGATCATCATAGGATTTGGACCAATTTATCTCTGTGTATACTGACCGCATGATAGAGAGTGAGAGAGGGATAGAGTAAGAGTGTAGCACAATGCATGGGCTACAGCAGAGAGGGATAGAGAGAGACGAGAGAGAACTTTGCACGGTCTGAAAATCGATTGCACATCCGCAGCGGCGGCGGAGGGCGCGGGAAAGGAGGTTCAACGGGTTGAAGAGAGGGAGAGAGAGAGAGAGTTTCAGAACAGAGAAATAAGGGGAAAAATGTTCATGTTCTACTGTATACTGGGCAAAACCTTACATTCTCAGAAAGAAAAAAAGAAAAGATAAAAAAAAGCTCCCCTTAAACTTCTCTCTCTTGATCGTTTTTTTTTTTTTTTTTTTTTTTTACATTTGTCAGAGAAAAATTACTCGAAAAATAATATCTTTTTAATATTATGAAAATTATACATTCATAAATTTAAACTTATTTGCTAAGATATGGTGTAAAGATAATATGAGAGAGAGAGAGAGAGAGAGACATAATTTTTCTTAAAGTGGAACAGAAGGGACACTTTTTATTATTATTATTATTCTCTTATGGTTAGAGAAATTTTATTGAAGAGCATAAATTGTAACAAAAGTATTGGCTTTTTGTATTATTGGGATCAGGTTTTTTTGTATAGCTTGGATAAAACTTATATAAATTATAAGAATTTGTTTTAAAGGATTAGAGTTTTTATCATTTTTTGTGGTTTTATACATAAATAGGTTAAATAATATTATTTTTTTTTATTCGGTGAATACAACAAAATTCTATTATAATAATCTTTATTTATATTATCTTTTCTATACTCTTATAAATTATTGGTGAAATTTCGCATCAGTTTTGACATTAAATTGACCTTAAAAAGTAATATGCTTCAGCTCTTTAATGTGAAAGTTAGTTTTATTGTGTATAAGTAATCTGTATCACCTGTTATGGTATAAAAATCAGTGTTTTTTAATTCATAAAAAAAAAAAAAAAAATTGAAGTGTATCTAGTATAAATTATTCAGGCCTCGATACATTAAAATGATACCAAAACACACTACAAACAAGGTTCGACAATTCCAAAGAACACTAGAGGTTTCTTTTTCCTTCCCGCGCAACCTGAAATTGATTTGAAAACTTCACAAGAAGCTAAATTACTAATAAAAAAAAAATTGAAAAATCTAATTTAAGCAACATATTACCGTACATTTAAAAATTACACACAAAACCTAATTCTATTTAGATATAACCACGTTTGTCAGTTCCTAAAATAAATAAAGGGGGTGAATTTTACACTAGTTCAAAATTAAGTATTCATAGCTTTTGAATTCAAAGACTTTTGTTTAAAAAAAAAAAAAAAAAAAAATCTTCAACCCACGGACAAGCAAATTTATTTTGTGATTGTAAAACACGTAAAATTTTCATATTTAAAATTCATATCATATTTTATATTAAAAAAATAAAAATATTATGTGTCAAAATTTGGAAGGTAATTTTTTTTCTCGTTATAATATTTAAGGTCAGTTCTTAAATAAATTTTAGAAAAGGTCATTGTTTACTTTTGACCTTTTCCTTTTTATATAAAATACTTTTTTTTCCTTTATTACAATGAAGGTTTAAATATAGAACAAGGAAGACAAAATAAGGATAAGATTTTTAAATTAAAAAAAAAAAAAAAATGTTCTTTTAAATTTCAATTATTTCTCTGAATTTTATATGAAAATTGGTGTAAAAGTTTGTGACGAAGAAATTTGTATTCATTTCAGTTTTAACTCTAATGAACGTAATTAATATTTTATTTAATCAAAATGACAAAAAGACTGTCTGTTTAATTAATTTTGAAATTTTCAAGAAATTTGACGATTAAAAAATTATTTCTATGTGTATAATATATCCAATATATCTCAACAACTTTATGCGGAGAATTTATGTATGAGAAAAAATAAGTTTTATTAATTATGTTGTACAATAGGGTACGATTCATCAAAACTAAAGACATCTAAAAGCATTAGAATTCCCATACCTATGCATAGAAATCCTTGGATATTCCTAAGGTTGAGTGACCTAAGAGCTTTGATGAATCGCACCCCTAGTTACTCCATTTCCACAACAAATTGATATCGTTTCTTGGCATTTCATGGCATACTAGGTTCTACAGAACTATTTTTTTATCGAGTTTTATGGTGGAAACTAACTTTACTGAATTAATTTTTTAAGTCTACTTTTTGCCATTAAGTTTTTCAATACACATAATACATGTTAAGATATAAGATTTTTATTACTTTCTATGCCTTATACATAGTAGAACAAGTCATAATACACAAGCACACAACATACAATCTGTCAGCACATAATAGTACAGCTATAATCAAAATATAGCAAGATCATTCATTTCACCAATTAGGGATATAAAAATGGTGAAATTAGAAGTATTTCACATTATTTGATGATAACACTGCAAAACATATTCTCATGTATGTAATTTTGAACGAATTGTTTAAAGAATGAATAATGTTTTTCATTGATATGCATGATTAAGAAGTGCGTTATATAGAAAAGAAATGCAGTATTCCATGCCGCATATTATAAAAAAGAGACACTAGCTTGTTCTGTTAAACTACACACAAATATTGAGCCAGCTTCGAAAAATTTCCTGTGTTAAAAACATCTGATCATGATGTCATTACCTGTTTACTACGTTTATATGTATGGTGGATCATTGTTATTTTTCGTTTAGAACTTTTTCTTGATAAAAATGAACGAAACTTCACAAAAAAAGTTCCATGCTCAACATGCGACCCAATTTTATCTGCTCAAAAAACAAGATGAACCAATGAATGTGTCTTATTTTGTTGATCAGCCAATCACAGTTAATGAGATTCGCTTTACTTTACAGAACAAACTCATAAAGATATACAGAATTTTACAGAAGTTACATTGAGACAATTATTTACATATGAAAATAGATTTGTAAACGCGATATATTTTTACTAATTTTAAATCGTTCTTTGTTTTTTTCTTCCCCTAAAATAATGTTATGTATAAAGCAAAAGGTTTATCTCAAATTATTTATTTCCATATAGAGTTAGAAGATTTTCAATTTAGAAGAAAGAAAAAAAAAAGTGAAACCGTATAAAAAAGTGTGACATTTTTATACACCAAACATTCTATTGTTTTATTCAATATTGACCTTAAAAAAAAGAAAGAAGACACTTTTTTTTGTTACCTGGTTTTTACTTTACTTACTGCAAGAGAGAACAGGAGAGAGAGAGAGAGAGAGTATAGATTTTTAATGCTGTACGTTTGTGCTTCTCTCTGTCGTACCGTATTCTACAATAGTATTGTTCTATAACTGCAGAGCAATCATTTAATATTCCGTGCAAAGAATAAAGTTTTTTTTTTATTATCTTTCACTTTTTATATAAAGCAACAATAAAAATTAACATATTTATTTGTTGATTTTTTTGTTTTACTATAGAATTTCTTTATATTTAATGTATTTAAATTGAATTTTTTTTATATTCCTACTTTTTTTAAGTCTCGTTGGATGAATATTTTCTTAATTTATAGGGTGTATGCGCATGACGTCATACTGAATGCGATTTGACGCTATACTGGAGCAATAAATAAAATGCTCAGTATAGAATAAACAGGGCTATTTCCTTTGAAAAATTAGTTTGTTTGTTTTTGTATTATTTTTCTTGCATACTTGAAAACCTAATTCAACCTTTCAACAGCCATTAATGTACTAAAAAATATTGCAATGTATTTTTAAACTGGGTAAAAGTGTCATTTTCCTATTACAGCGCATTAAGTGATCACATATGGTGTTGATTTTTATATGAATGCAACCACTCTATAAGCAATGGATAATATTCTAAATTTGCCAGATCATTGAAGTTAATGTGACGTAAATTTTATACGAATCAAACTTTTAGAAGTTTTTTTTTTTTTTTTAAATTTTTTTTTTAAGGAGATGCTTTTGTGTGAGTGAGACAAAGGGATTCATTGGTAGGGGTAATTATATTAAAAAGTTTTTAAAGAGAAATAATGAAAATCTTTAAACTTAAAACAAGATAAAAATCATTATTGATTTGATTACCAATAAAATTTAAGGCTAACTTTTAAGTTGGATTAAAGTTTATATTGAATTTTTAAATACGTCGAGATAAGTGGGATTTATATTTTTTCCGATCACATATTGAGCACAACGTATTGCAAAAAAAAAAAAATGTGATCCCATATGATTGGAATTTCAGAGTCAGTTCAGGTTTGAATAATGATTTTAATTAATCTTAAATTAATGGGTAAAAATTGCATAAAAATATAAAGAATAAACGTCGAATATGCAGAAGATTATAAAATTTTTTAAGGGGTATTTATTACATTCTAAAAGAGAACATAGTCCTGAATCGATTGGTATGTGAATTTCTAGTTTTTAGTTTTTTTAAATTAATTTTTGAAAATCATAAAAAGACGTCAAATCTTCATTAGTCTTCCTCATTCACTGCATCAATATAATTAAACGGTAACTATTTAGTTCAGTGAAAGTGCACCAAAAAGAAAGGAGGGATAACTAATCTAATAAATAAAATAAAATATTATTACGCTTCTATCTCAAAAGATGATAAAAACATAAAAAGTTCCGAGGTTAATAACTATAACATTCTCAATATAAATCCAATTAACTCAAAAAATCAAACTTTTCTTTGATATATTTAATAAATTCTCTCACAAAATGTAAGCAAAATAAGTACGATTTTTAGTAACCTGTAACTATATTCACACATTTCCGTCCCTATATATATATAACCTATTTATATATAATAAAAGTGACCTATATATAAAATCAAGTTTTACTAACCTATATAATTACTTTTGAGGGATGTGATGATACTTCACCCCTCTTTCCCTTCTAACTAAATAAATTTTATATAGAGGGGAGAAAATGTAGAAAAAAGTCAACCCTTGTTATGTTAACTTTAATAATACTGCATAGTGGATACATTCTCTCTCTCTCTCTCTCTCTCTCTCTCTCTCTCTCTCTCTCTCTCTCTCTCTCTCTCTCTCTCTCTCTCTCTCTCTCTCTCTCTCTCTCACTTCCCCTATAATTCTCCCCTAACATATAGGATTAGACTTTCTTACAATTTAACAGGTATAATTTATTTTTATGCATTTTCTTAAGTATTTTTATACGTAAAAAAATGTGATTTAAATAGTATACCTAAAAGTAATTAAAAATTATTATGAATAAAATTAAAATTTTATTATTAGCTTTATTAATTTTGCTACAAAGATAGAATATTTTACAGAAATGGGTGGTATTTATATCAAAAGTAAAAATTTCACTTTTTTTAGAGTAATTTTTGTTTTGCATGTCATTTACATTTATAAAAATATACAGATTTGCCTCAAATACACTGCCTGAAATGGGAAAACATTTTTGTTCACCTATTAAAACCAAAATAAAGTTTTACGGGTTTTCTCACGTTTTATTAAGAAACCTCCATAATCCATACAGCAATTATAACTTTAAAATACAATTTCATAAAAATTGATAATGTTCTTACTTTTGATTTGAAAATATATTTATCATGGCGTCAAAGAGATAGCTGTAAAAAACACACTAAAACTTTCTATATGATAGTCAGTCATAATAATTTAAAGCGCTTTGAATTAAATTCATTAAACGTAAGCTAAAAATAAATTTTTATATGGTCTCTTAATATTATATAACGATGGGTCATTCGATATTTCAAGGTAACAAAAATTACCTTAAGTCAATTGTTAACTATTATGTTAGGAAAAGCCAGGTATTCAAAAAATGATTGGAAGTTCACTTACATTTTTTTTCTGTTACTTAATTTTTTATATCGTACGTAAATACACCATAAATAAACAATGGCTTTTGACTAGTAATTACTTAAATTTTCATAATTAAATAATATTATTTACTAAACATTTTAACTTATTAAGTTGGTATACTTGATTTTCATTTTTTTCTTCTTTCGGTTACCATGGTTACTGTTACGACTATACCCAGATCGTAGCTATGACGCCCAAATATACACAACTGTGTTTTATTTCTCTCTCTCTCTCTCTCTCTCTCTCTCTCTCTCTCTCTCTCTCTCTCTCTCTCTCTCTCTCTCTCTCTCTCTCTCTCTCTACCGTACCATACAAAATATCAAACACAATATGTATATATTTTTTATTATTATTATACTATATTGTACAACAATAATAATATATACATACTGCAGGTTTTTTCCTTAATGATAACAAAAAAATAAAAACTTTAAATTATCGGTTTCATTACGCACATTTTTTTTTTTTTTACATGTATCATTCTTGTGGACATTCTAATACACAATTTATACTTAATATTGCAAAACTTTTCATTCTACTGCATTATGAAAACATTTAAAACCAAATACCACATGATAACTGATAACCAGTGTGCTTTTGTATTGATTAAACACAAAAGGGATTATCCAAAACTGATTAAAATATTTTATATACCTGGTCTCAAAAGAGAGCATAAAAATACTGTAAAGTATGCTATACAATTCTATTTTCTGACGTCAGAAACAAGCAAAATTTAATATAAAATTGTTGCGCAGGTTGCATAGATCGAAATTTTTTGATCGCTATACGATTAATGTGTTATTTATGTAAGTTCCATGAAATGTTTTATTTTCTAATGGTCTATGCTTTTAAATTATGACTTGTAATTTAATGCTCCAAATATATACGTGATTTCTACATAAGAACAAAACAAGTTAGTAAATATACGTACTATTCATTCTTTGAGAAATGTAAAAGCAAAATAATGAAAAGATGTGATACCATTTTTCCTATAACTTAAAAATGTTATACATTTTCTTACTTTTAGGAATGTAAATCTATTATATATACTGTATACATAAAAAAGAGATATAAATTTAGAAATTAGGAGAAAAATCGTAAAATTTAAGACCTAATGTACTAGAAAATTTAAAAAAAGACTTGCAAATATTTTAAAGAAAATAATACATAATATGCTTTAACCTCTCTGAATATTGATATGATTGAAGGGAAAAAAAACACAACATATATACAAGAGTAAAAGTGGAATAAATTTTTCATATAAAAAAATATTTTCTTCTTCCAAAAGTTTATATATTTACGTGGCCTGTATATAAAAAGATTGTGTTGCTTTTAAGAAAATAAAGATACATCCAACTTGACGTATAAAAATAAAATATACTTCATTTTATTGGAGTGGAATTTGCTATTTTTTATACTTTAAAGTTGTAAGCTAAAAAAAAAAAGTTGCATTTTAAATTTTTAAACTCAATATATTGTATATTTTATGATTATTGACCAAGAAATTGTATAATAAATATTTTTTTGCTGTCTAAATATTAATATATCACAAGTCAGTTAAAATTATTAAATTTAATAAGAAGAAATTCAACATTTATTAATGTCATGGTTTTGTTTCTTCTGTCATTTGTTTTTTCCTATAATTTTGTATTTAATTAAGAGTATTACTGATGTTTTCTGTTTGGGTTAGGTGTAAGAGTAGGCGTAAACCTCACCTTAACAGTAAAAGGCATTTTTTCTATGTTTTTTTTTTTTTTTTTTTTTTTTTAATTAAGATGATTATTTAATTTAAACACTAATTTGATGGAACCGTTTTAAAATGGAACAATTAATTACGTAATTTATGATGCATTTATGTCATGTAAGGCATAAACATATTTTAAAATTGCATATTAAACTATTATGCAGCTACAGTACAGCTCCGGCCAAAAGTTACCGGACGATTTGCATAGGCAACTACACTATATGTTATCTTTATGAGAAAACGCAGCGGCCGCCGATGCCCCGTTCGGGAACTTATGGCCAGAGTTGTACAACTTATTTGTTAATAATTTGCAGCATAATTATTGTTCAATTATTGAAATTCTGTTGAAAAAATCGAGCTAGCGCAATTAATATTTATCTATCTGCTTATATTAATGTAAAAATAAATTTATATAAAATTACATTACTATCATATTATATTTATTATTATAATTAATAAAAAGTAATATCTTTTATCAGTGAAATCTTGTTTTGAGAAGCTTTCATCATGGATGTAAAAATTTTCAACAGTTAAAGGTGAAATTTTTACTATTAGAGATCTAAATTAAATCACCAATGGTTTGTTTTTTATTTTTGTATCAAGGTATGCTCTTGAAGGTCAAATTAATTGTTCAAGTATTAGTTTCTTCTGTTTTCTAAGGGACAATTTTAAAATTCACTATTTAAATATAATATAATAAACTTTATAGGTACAGTACAAAACACTATCATAAAAATCATAATACTTACTCATCGATAAAATTTATAACATTAAAAATTTTAAATCTCTTCCTTAATAATTGATCTTTAAATGGTAAATAAAAATTAAGAACATTCATATTTGAAAAATCTTAATTTAAAAGTCTCAAAATGTTATATTACCATTTAGATTTATTTCAAGAGGTATTACTCACAAACACACGACGAGTTTTAAATTTCAACTTAAATTATATTTCACGTGTAAACTGTCTACTATAAGTCACTCTATTTTTATTATTGTAAGTTTAACTTATTACAAATAGATTCTCAGAATGTTAGAGCTAAATTTTCTGGTGATACTTTTCAGTAAGCTTAAATCACTTTAAAATACAGGAAAATTCAATGCAGTAAACAATGAGCATATTTTTAATTAATTTACTATTCCTATAAATAGAAATTCAGAAAATGTAATTATAATTTTTACTGTATAATACAGTATTACGATGTATTACAATAAAAAAAAAATTCGGACTGTTGAAAGAAAAAAATTTAAAACAAAAATTTGCTTAAAATTAAATTTAAAAAAATAAATAAAAAAAGTTTATTGTAAACACAAGTACACTGTTTTTCAAGATCACTTTTTTCTAAGTTCAATATTTCCATAACATATTTTACACAAAATCATCACAAAAAAAAAAAAAGTTGTCAAGTATTATACTGTATACAAAGTTTAATTTCATTAAAGAAAGCACGCGTTATACTCCACTGAAAATCTATAGAAGACTGAGTTAAAAAACAAAAGACGAGTCTACTATACTTTAGAATCACTTATAAACGTTATTGTTGGGACACATTCAAGGTCTAAAAAGACTTAAAAAAAAAAAAAAAAAAAAAAAAAAAAAAAAAAAAAAAGTTCAGCACGTTGAAGAAAAAAAAAAGGTTTTAAAAAATCAACAATACTTAATTACCTACATAATATTATGTCATTATGTTACGTACAGCCTAGAGAGTTTAAAATATATTTTTGTTTAAATTCAGCATTCACTTTTGATCTTTTATTTTTATATATATATATTTTTTGGCATAGATATATTTTTTTTAAATATTTATTTTTGGTATGTAAGGTCAGTTATTTAAATTTATTGTATTACATTTGGGTTTCATTCATTTTTAACAGACAGAACTATTTCATTTTAGAAATGTTACTATTTTTATTAGACTTATTAATACCTGTTTTTTAATGTTTTAATTTCTACTGCATTTATCAGTACTGTGTGTATCACCATAAATGTATTGGATACGTAAAACTGCCTGATTCTTAGATGATAAATCTTTCTTGCTCGATAAATCTATATTATTATTATTATTATAAAACAACAACTCAATATATGATTTTTAGGTGAACGAAATCTAAAAAAAAAAATACAGCATGTGTATACTAATTTTTTGAGCTCTATTTAAAAAAAAAAATCATATTTGTAGCAATTATTTTTTAATTATAATTTTTTTATTATTTTTTATTTATTAGGTTAGAAAGATTTGAAAAATTCTGTCTTTAATTCTTAAGTGCATTGAAGAATTTGTATTTCTAAATATGAATTTTTTTAAATTATCCATTAAGAATATTACAAGAATTAAAAAAATGCACAATTAATTTTTAAAGTTCACTAAAACTTATATATTATACACAGAAAAAAAAACAATATCTATCGCGTCTATTTATTAACCAATACAGGTAAATAATGCCAACTTACTGCAAACGTTTGGTGTACTAAATAGAAGCTATTCTTTATTTTTACGAGACACAATTATGTAGTTACAACATAACATGCTTTGGTCATGATTTAACTTTAAAATTGTATTAAAACTCTGTAGCTTTTTTTCTCTCTAACTTATAGAAAAATGAAAATTGCAAATAATTTTTAAACTATTATAATATATGGAAGCGTCAAATGGAACAGGCATTCAATATTTGCTGCATGCTTCATTTCTTACCTACTTAATAAGATAAAATGTCTCTTACAGCATATTATGTTCAAGAAACAATTTAGTACTAACGGCAGGTACATGAATCCTGTATTTTGCAATAGGTACATATTAATTTGGAACAAGTAGTTTTAAACTACTTTATCACCGAATTTGTGTCACACCTTTACTGTAGTATTTTATACCTGTATTAGGTAGTAGTGTAGTATAATGATACACGTTCTAGGCTATTGTCTACCTATTGCAAAATACAGGATTTGCCATAAGTAATAATTATTTTCCATGTCAAATGTCTGCTTTTGAATCTGACGCTTTCATATATTGGCGAGAGATCACATTTATTGTATATACATTTTCTTATCACCCGTTGGGTATTTTACTTGCATTTAAGTATACAATTTTATTTTAAACCCAATAAAGAACATAATAAGTACGTTATATTTTTAAAAATAATAACAATAAAAAAAGTTGTTATTTTCATATAAAAATTTGCAACACTTAACTTAAAAATATACAAACAACAATAGTAGACAGAACTAGCTTGATGTTTTTTTTTTGTTTGTTTGTTTGTTAAAAAAAAAAAAGACTTATCTTTAGAACAAAGACTTTTCAATCTAATGTAGTAAAAAGTAAACTTTGTCAAAAGGTGAAAATAAAAACATAATAATTGTGATACTAAAATTATATTTGCCTTCATGGCATACATAGTTCTTTAAGAAGAAAATGTCAGAAGCTAAACAGAATCAATATTTTTCTTATAGTTTAACTTGTTTCTATATCATATTCGCCTTTTTTTTTGTCGTATTATATTATTTTGTCATATTTGCGTTATTTGTATTTTTTATGTATTATTTAGGGAGTGAGATGCAAAAGTGGGCCAGAAAAAAGGTTAGGCCTAAATCTCACATAATTTTGTTTTCTGTATGCTTTTTAATAGAAACGGTTATTCATTTAATATGTGTGATATATACTGTATTATTGATTCATACATATTATAATCATAATTGGTAGTATTGAAATTTGTCATGAAGAAAATTTAGAGTACGTTACTTACTATTAAATTAAGAAACAAAAATTAATTTTAATTTATTATTGTGAATTAATAGTATTGTTCGTAAACCATATTTTCTTGCTACAAAAGATGCGCATTCCATTTGATTAACCATAGCCGATTGTCATTTAGTAGCAGAAAACAGGGTTTAAGAAACACCATTAATTATGACAAAGACTCAAGTAATATACGTTTTAAAAAATACTGCACTCTAAAAAATAAGTTTATACACACTTTTGCAAGGTTTTTAAGTATTGTGGAATTAACGGTAATGATGTTACTTAACGTTGAAATTTTAACGATAAAAACGTTAGTGACATCAGAAGCGTTGGGACCGAATGGGGAAAAGAAAAAGAGATTTACAACGGAAAAGTTAAACGTTTATTCCATTGTGATGCTTGTGACGATATTTACATTTTTATTGTTAGATTATCAATGTTTAGTGACGTCATACTCGTTGATTCCACAATACTTAAAGCATTAAAAATACTGTGTACCAGATTTTCAATGATTTTTTTAGAGTGATGTGCCTTAAATAAATTTCATTTTTAGTATTATTACTATCACATAATTTAACAAGCATTTGTTTAAAGAAATTGTAAATTTAAGAAGGAATCAAATAATAATTGTAGGTATCTTTGAAGTAAAAACACTAACTCCATCTTTCATTTTTAAGCTAAAATATGTATTACCATAGAAAATATCGAAGTAAATAGTAATTGAACTTAACGCGCACTATAGTGTTCTATTAATGAATCCCCTTCTCTCAAGTAGACTTAACGTTAATATTTCTATTACAAAACACCTTTATTCATAAATTTACTAACGTTTATTGACCTTACGTTGCAACTGCAATTAAATATATACTTTCTTTCAACAATGGTTTTACGAAAGACGTATACAAGATTTTAAAATATAAATATTATTAACAATGTACGTAAAAATATTTATACTCATTGTAATATTATGTTTATATAAACTCAAGTTTCATAAAAAATGAGTTATAGTTATATTTACATGAAGAATTTTCCACTCAACTAGGATAAAAAAAAAAACGCACACACAAAGTAATCTGATTTAAATTTAAGTGCACGCAATTTCTTTACAAAACTTTATATTATATTAAATTTTATTTTTATTGTAGCTCTAAAAAATTATTCCTTTCTTCCTTTTTGGTTTAAACTATTTGTTTGCTTGTTTATTTATTTGTTTGTTATTTCGTTTGTTTATTTGTTTGTTTGCTCGTTTGTTTGTTTGTTCGTTTGTTCGTTTGTTCGTTTGTTCGTTTGTTCGTTTGTTTGTTTGTTTGTTATATTCACCATAAGAAAAACTGAAAATATTTTATATTAAATGTCATTAACATTAAATTAACATAACAGAAGAAATCACCTAAATTGTTTACTGTCTTGAAATACATATCCTCATGTAAATTTACCTATAGAGTAAAAAGTATGTTAAGGTTTTTAGCACACTCACAACGTTTATACACTTTACTGAACACATGTGTGGTGTATAACACTAATAAATGAAAGTAGAAAGTAAAAATATATATTAAACACTTGATATTATACACTTTTCTTGCTTACTTGGGGTCGCTTGGTAGACCAAAAATACTATATTTACAAAAGTCGAGAGGTCAAAAACACTTTTTTTTTATTTAATATTAAAACTTTGTTTACTTAAGATTTTTTTTATGACTTAGCTGTGATATGTTAAACTATATTTTTTTTTTATGATTTAAAAGTTTTTTTATGCACGAGATTCAAGAAATTGGATTAAATACACGTATAAATAATTTTTTAAAAACATTGGATATGATAATAACTATTATAATACTTTCAGTTGCGTACGTATAAAATGTATATTATTTTAACCTACGACTCCATCTAAGGAACAAGCTAAAGATCAATACTTAGACCACATTCGTAAGTCTTTCTGTACAACGCTGTAAGGACATGTTTCAAAACGTGATCTAACAGTTAAAGTATGACCCAGAGAGTTTTTTTTTTAAGTCCCTGTATGTTATGCAACCTGGTGGACAGAAATGACCAACAATAAGCCTACTTTACAGGGGCTCGTATGGAAACTGTAAATTGTCAAAAATCTATTATAAATATTTTTTTCTCCTGGTAATTTTTGCTTTTCTAGCTACATTATTTTTTAATACCATTTATTTAAGAAAAAATATGTAACAAGACAAGTTTTACAAATTATTTAATTAATTAAAGGCGTAGAATACCTTGAACAAAAACTATGTCTAATATCCTAGCATACCTAAATATCAACGTTGATTTAGCCGGAATCATTGATTTCTAATTTATTTTCCTTTCACAAAATAGCTGATGCGGGTTTATGACGTCACATCTTGCCTGTTTTACGCGCGCATGAACCAGTGAGCTGTGACGTCATAAAACTGCATTTGAAATTTTGTGAATGGAAAATAAATTAGAAATCAATGACTCCGACCATTGTTGATATTTAGGATGCTAGGAAATTAAACAACCTTTTTATTCAAGGTATTATAGACTTTTAATGATTATTTAAAATACAAGTTTACTGCACGAAAAGAAGAAAATACATAATTTATGCTGCATTTATGCTATTATAGCATAAATTATGTTAAATCTAGAACAATATCAAATAACTATGCTGTAAAACATAAAATTTATGTTATATAACACAATTATTGTGCAATATAGCATAAACTATGCTATATTGCACAATAATTTTGCTGAAAATGTGCTAGCATAATTATTACGTATTAATTTTTATCCGTGTGTATTATTAAAATTTAATAATCATAAAAAACACACATACATAATAATCAATAAATCTTGAAAATTAAAAAATTATTTTGCAAAGTAGTGTATTGTTAATTAATTAAAAAAAAAGTTATAAAAAGTAACAATTAAAAAACAAAATCCACAAAAATTCAGTAAACTTAAAGTATAAATTTTAATTAACTTAAAAAATAAAAATAAAGATATGAGAGATTTTTTTGTTTTGTTTTGCTTTTTAATTTAATTTTCTCCCCTGTCGTTTCTTTTATTTAGTTGCGTGGTATATGTCTAGTTACTTTATAATAAAAGTTACCTGTAGTTAATATCATACTACTTAACATTGTATTTATTCTGACATTATAAAATAACAAACCACTTAGAAACAACAAAATAATAATACTTAACATGCAAACATTATTCAGCCGTAATTTTTTTTTTGTTAAACATACACACACACACACTACGCTTTAAAAATAGTATATTTCAAAATATGTAGTACGCATTCTTATGAATATATTTTTTTATTTTTAAATATAGTTTTCTTTTGCAATATACAAGGAAGAGAAAGACATTATTTTTATTTACAATTACTGAAAACTTTCAAATATTAAGTAGATGTTAATAACGTATTCCAATAAATCACATCATAATTTTTCATTAAATCCCTTGTCAACTTACTTTTTTATCATTTAGAATACTAGATTGATAATTACCATACCTTATTATCCATTAATTAGACACCAACACGATGATTTTGTATTTTTTTTTAAGTTTTGACTGTTATATCACGCATCTGACGTCACAATGAACCGATGGAGCCGTGATAGGGGTAAAGAACTTGAATGAGGGTATTAAATTTATCACGTGACCAGAGCGGTGACTGTGATTGGCGGTGGTACATTGTGACGTCAGATACGTGATATAACAGTCCAAATGAAAATAAATAAAAATAAATACAAAATCAACATGGATAATAAGGTATGGTAATTATCAATCTAGTATTCTAAATGATAAAAAAGTAAGATGACAAGGGCTAAGTAATTGAATCATAAAACTCCCCATATGTTTCAAATAGCTGTACCATTGTAGTATTTATTTCAATTTTAAAACTTTTACTAATTCTTAAACATAAGGTTTTTAAACTAATATAATCTTTGTAAATGCTATAGCCAAAGGTGAATTGAGTTATATATTATTGATAGCTAAAAATATTTATTATAATTAAAATACAATGCTGAGGAATCTTTTAACTTAAAAAAATCTATAATTTTTATTAAGGAAAAAAAGTGGGAAAAACTTCATGTTCAGTCCTTTTTTATACATATAACTTCTTACTCTGTTTCATCATTTAAAGGTATAAATAATGCAACAATAATAAATCATGTATCTTCATCGAAACATAGTTTATACAAGAATATAAATGTGTTCAATATATTTATTAATGAAGTATATATTTATGAACGGTATTAAAATAGTTTTTACCGCAACTACGCATTTTTTTTTATATGGATGAATATATTTTTTTTAGCATCTTGCATGTGAAGAGTGAGTATAATGTCAAGAATTTTTGGGGAATGATGTCTCTGATTGTTATCTATTTTTTAAGGAAATGCTCTCTCTCTCTCTCTCTCTCTCTCTCTCTCTCTCTCTCTCTCTCTCTCTCTCTCTCTCTCTCTCTCTCTCTGCTACCAGGAAAAGAATAAGGAAAGTAATAACATTGCAATACAATGACATTCACATAATATTAAGTATAGGGCTTTTAGAATGATATATTATAGTGTAACCGAATAAAAGATGTAGCATGTATTATTTGTAAAATATATTTTTCTTACTTAAATAAAAATAAATTGGTTTTTATTTACAGATTATTATTATTAAATAATATGAATATATTATTCTGATAATAATCAACTTTTGTATAAATTAACTTAAATCAATAAATTACTTAAGCAAAACATGAGATTTTTGAATAAATTAGATGGTTTTTCCATTTTAATAATACGTAAATTTGATTGAATTTTACATTTAAATTATGTATATAATATTTATAATTATTAATGCTGTAATAATTGTAGTTGAGAACTATATTAGCAAGTACGTTTATATTAAGACTCCACACGGAAATCATACAGAATAATAATGCTTAGTTGGGACTGCATGAAAAATCACGCTACATTTTTTTTTCCTCATTTTTTCATAATCATCTAGTATAGCATAAATTATGCATTAACGAATAAATGTTGCTAAAAATTAGCTAACATATTTACCTTAATTTTTTTCATGCGATTAACAACAAAATTTTAAATTTGAATTTGAGGGAAAAAAATCTGGATGAATAGAATATACTCTGCAATCTGCAAGCTATTTTCATAAGTGATTATATCTGAAATTTTTTAGTGTCGTCTCATATTACACCGCAAAAATGATTACACATACCTTATTACAGTATTATGTTAATTTTTATTTCAACTCATAATATTTATCTTTCATAACTCAATATTTGTAATATACCCTTTGTTCATAGGCTTGTTCGAAAGCTCTGCTCTTCTCACTCTCCTGAATGCGCAATCCAATTTAAAAAGCAAAGTGTGATCGTCATTTTTTTTTTTTTTTTTTTTTCATATTTCAGAACTCGTGATTTATAAACATTATTATTTAGTAATCATGCGTAATTTCAGTACCGTGCACTATAAATATAAAGAGAAGAAGTAAAAAATCAAACAAATATATTTGGAAAAAAAGTTGTAAAAGTTAAAGATTTTTGGTAAGAAAACATGTAAGAAAAAAACAACTGTTATCTTGTTTTAAGAATAAGAGTAGTAGTATAGTAAAAAAAGAAAAACGGTAGACGGGTAAGTTTAAAATATATTATTCTTTGAGAGAATCTGTGCCAAAAAAACTTTAAGTCTAGTAAACACACAGGTTAATTGGATTAGAGAGTAAGAACAAAAAAAGAGGTATTGTATTAGTTTGAATATTTTCCCCTGAATTTGTAAATTAACTAAAAATAAATATATTACTAATACGTAATTTACATTTTAGATAGATGTTTATTTCATTAGTCATATAGTATATTAAATAATAATAACAACAACAAATTTTAAACTACCTTTTATGTACATGATTGTGATGATATATTTAACCATTCAAAAAAAATCGCGCTAAATTTGCAATGTTATTCTTATGAGAAAAACACATGCTGAATTTTGACGGTAAAATATATTATAACATAGTCCAGTCTACAGCTTTCTAAAGTAGCTTTTACAATGGTCGTAATATTATGACGTCAAGTGACGTATTGACTTCGATTATGACGTAGATTTTAATCGTATTTTCATTACAAAAGCTACTTAAAACTTTAGTTATGTAAATTCTGTATTACAGATGAACTATATAATAAAAAGTATAATTCGTGTTACCACAAACATTTTATTAATTAGAGCATAATTTATGCAGAACTGATATTTGTTGTATTATGGTATATTATATTTTATAGCATATATATTATTATAATGCAAATATCAACATTTAGGCTACAATGCATAGAAAGTATTTCATTGCTACATTAACTACGTTTTTATTATTTTTGTCACATCTTTTTATTTGGTGACTAAAGTTTTTATTTACTTTTTATTTATATTTATTGGTGGTTTACAGTAACATCACATCAATATAATATGTTACACTTTACATGCGTCTCGTCAAATTTTACAAATTTAATACAAGTGCTGATTTATGAAGTAAGGATATACATGTGAGCATTTGTACAAAATAAAAAATAAACAATATGCGTTTTATTCGTAGATCCCCTTCATTGTATTCAAAAACACTATTTTTTTACAATAGTTTATGAAATGAAGTGTCTATTTTTTTAGAGAGAGAGAGAGAGAGAGAGAGAGCGAGAGAGAGAGAGAGAGAGAGAGAGAGAGAGAGAGAGAGAGAGAGAGAGAGAGAGAGAGAGAGAGAGAGAGAGAGAGAGAGAGAGAGAGAGAGAACGATTACATATTTGTATCTATTGGAACAATAAATTTTTTTTACAGCCAGCTTAGTTACAAATTTCAACGCACATAATAAAAATAGCAAATCTGCATATAACCTTGCGAAAATATAAGTAAAAAAAAAATAGAGCTATACACACTTCAATTAATGTAGTCTCTAAATTTTTGGGAGTTTTTTTCATTTAGAATGTTGAAGTTAAAACAAAGTTTTCATTGTATTATTTATTATGACCAACAAGTTTTGATTTCTAATTATAAACATTCAAAATCTTATTTACCATTCTATTACGCATTTACTTTTCATGGCTTTAGAAGTGTATGTTAATTCTCTTGCTCTATAAATATTTAATTACAGTATATTATTATAATTTAAAAATATATCTAATGGTAAAAATTTAGTAACGTATAATGGCAATGCTAAAGTGGAATAAAATATACTAAAAATATATCTTTGTTGCCAGCCAAATACAATTTTCCCACCAGAAACAAAACTGTCAAAATGACAAAAAAATTCATTGAAATCTTACAAAATTCATTCATTTTAAGTTTAAAAAAAAACTATTTTTGAGTATAGTAAAAAAGATCAAACTATATAAAAGATCAGAATATAATCATGAGATTCTAGTAAGACAAAGGTAAAATTTCATTATAAAATAGCGTAAAATTAAGCCCGCACATCGATTTGCTATTTTTGCAAACGAGCTAAAGAAAGAAAAAGAAAGAAAAGTCTCATTAACCGGTTGAAATTTTGCCCAGATGTTTAAGCCAACTTTTAAGTCGTTTTTAAACTCTTTATTTTTTTTTTTTTAAACCATTGAAATCATTTCCTCCCCTACTACTTTAACTTTAATTGATATCACCAAATTGACGTATCTAACTTTTAATTCTTTTAATGATTTATTTATTTTTGTAATCTGTGTATAGGGTATTCCTAAGAGATACATATACGCTTATTATGTTAATTCATTGCTCAAACTGATAGGTGTAATACTTTAGTCCGATATTAAAGCTACATCACATCAGAAATGTTTTGATGGGCAGTATATTACAGGATATTTATATTGTATTTGAGAAATACATGCAAATAAGAGATAATTTAGTGATTTTAAAATGTTTAATTGAAATATATATTAAAAAGAATTGAAATAATTTGATTTTAAATACAATATGTGTGAAAAAGTTATACTTTTGGGTATTTTTGAATTCAAATTCATGCTGATAGTCTACGTATTTTACCTGACCAAAAGATTGAATGCAGGCAAGAGCGAGGTTATAGCATTTTGACTTACTACTTAAAAGGTAGTTTCTCTATTGCAAAAAAAAAAGAAGAGAGAAACCATTCATTTTTTTACTAACAGTTAAGTATATATTTTATTGTACTACAATAATAATATTTATTTATGGAGCAGAAATAAAATAATATACATTGTTATTGTCAAAAAATGTCATGATACTCAAAAATATGCTTAAAAGTCATTAGTAAAAAAAAAAAAAAAAAAAAAAAAAAAAAAAAAAAAAAAAGCTACACAGTTAAAAGAGAAAGAAAAGAAGAACTCTGAAGTTACGATCCTTGTAAAGCACTGAAGATTTTTTAAAATTTTGAGAGGTAGATTTTTAAAAGCTGGAATTATTTTGTTATAATGATTTATACTCCTATATGTGACACAATACGTACATTACGTACATACGTAATATAACATACTATATACAAAATTCCTCTAGTCACATATAAAATAGACAAAAGAGCTTTACTTTCCATTATCGCTTACACAAATCGTCAATTTGCAATGAGAAAGATCTAATAATTTTAGGGGGTAATTTTATTGCATAATTCTAAAAGAACACATTGTCCTAAATCGATAGATGTATGAATTTTTAATTTTTGAGTTCATTCAATATTTTTAATTAATTTTAAAACGTCACGAAATGACGTCATATTTTTCTTATACCTACATGTATAAGTTGACATCCGTGATGCCTTTTTTTTATTTCTAAAATTTAATTAAAAATACTTAATGAACTCCAAAAATTAGAAACTCTCCTATCAATCGATTCAGGGCAATGTAATCTTTTGGAATATGATATTACCATTTATTTTTTTATTAGTATTCCTCAATGCAGTTACAGTTATAATCATTATGGGCTAATTTTTTTAGAATATTGGAACATTCATAAAAACTCAGAGGCATGCAAGCAGCGCAAATACACAACAATAAAATAATAAAGCAAGTGAGATGAAAATAATTTAATAATTCTGACCAGTAATTTAATTACTACGCAAAATTTCAAACTAGTTTTGTATCCTCCAAAATATTAATTTCTACATTTTTTTTTAATTATTTTTGTCATACTGCTTATTTTGTTAAGTTTCCAAAAGTAATCATAAATAAATTAATGTGAATAAAAAAAAAACTAATACCTAAATTTGATTACGTCACAAAGTATAAAAATAAGATATTATTTTCTTTCTTATATTATAAAGAAAGAGTGTTTGATTCTATTTCTAGATTATATAGAAGAAAAAAAAAAACTATGATGTTTTTTTTTTCTGCTAGAGTACTATTTTTTTAGTATAGCAAATAAAAGTTGAGAGCTGCGATTCTATAAAGTGTGTATGTTTAGAAAGGGTCACAAGAACTAGGATTAGAGAGGGGAAAACAAACTCTAAAATTTCATTTCTTGACTTTATCCTATTAAAATTTAGTTGATTTTACTGATTTATTAGTCTAAAATATTATGTTCTTGTGAGTTCATTTACTTAATTGATAAAAATGATAATTTTTATTGTAGTACGGTAAAATAAGTGTACAGAGACTATAATCACTTCTCAGAAAAATTATATTGTTCACATATATGAGAGCATAGAATCAAGTTTTCTTAATTTATCTCTTCTCCTTTTGCTTCCTTTTCTTTCTTTTTCAATCATAAAATATACTTCTTTTTGAATGATTATTTTTTCTTGCATAACCAATGCTCATTACACTCTCTTAAATTTTTTTAACGTTTTTCAGTTAAAATCAACAATGCAATTGCATTTTCAATTCTAAACATATTTAAACATATTATGATTAGGTGTAAGACATTTGTCAAGCCTAAGAATTGCCTTATCTGCAAATTTTTACCTTCATATTCAAATCCATACTCATATTCATAAAACCGTATATTTATTTATTTTATGATGTAAAACTTATTTATTATAAACTTATTATAATAAGTTTAAAAATATGTGTTTATATAAAGATAATTAAATTCTCCATAAAAATGCATTGAATTAGCATAATAAAATTTTACATCACAGTATTATGTACATTTTAGTCACTATAAATTACACTAAAAAAATATCGCATAAAATAGTGAAGAAATTATTATAATTAAATTTTAAGTTTTCTAAAGTGCCATAAAGCTTAATATTTTCAAGATAAAGATTTTTTTGTTTAAAGTTACATTAAGAATAAAATATATATAGCCAATATAAACTTATAAAACCCTATTTAAATTACACAGTATTAATTTATTACTTAAAGGAATGAACAAGTAGAAAATATCTGCAGTATAAGTTACAAATGAAAAATACAGTATAGGAATAATTAATCCATGTAAAAAAGTTTTTAAAATATTACATATACACATTTACTAACAAGTAGCTCTACATTCTTATTTTACAAAACTGTCAATAAGGATAATGATACATGTAAATATTTAAAAAAAAAATGGCAACGTTGCAAAAATACTCAAAGCTAAAATTTAATGTACAGAGACAGTAAAAAAGACAGGTAATTTATTATTAAGAAAATAAAATGCGCAATTTCTTTTTTTTTTTTTTTAGCTAGAGAAGACGAGAGAGAGAGAGAGAGAGAGAGAGAGAGAGAGAGAGAGAGAGAGAGAGAGAGAGAGAGAGAGAGAGAGAGAGAGAGAGAGAGAGAGAGAGAGAGAGAGAGAGAGAGAGAGACTCAATGGCTACAACCATATAGCCAAAGATAAAAAGTAAGCTATAACTTACATTCAACCTAACAAAAATTTTCTGCCTTGTAGCCCGCAATGTTATCAAACTAGTTGCGCCTAGAGACTGCGGACATTTTTTTAATGGGTAAACTGTAAATTATTTAAAGTTTTTATCCGAATTCAAAAGATGCCTTTACTTACTTTGGAGTCATGTACGAACTTCAGACTCTTATGAACATCAGAATGAGGGGATAAAATCATTAAAATGCACAAAGATATAGAATTCAAATTAAAACTGTTGTATGGTAGCCCTCTAATCATATATTAACGTTGCTCTCATTATTACTGCAAAAAAACAACTAAATAAATTTTTACAGGTGATCGCAATAACTGCTGAATCAATGCTTGGTTGTCTTTAAACACTCAAAAACACCGTCTGTCACACAAGTTTGACGCTTCTACGCGTTTGATGTAAATAGGTGAACTTGGAATTTTTAAAGGGTGACTCGTTCATTTTGAGCAAAATTTGTAAAGTATAGTTTGTTTGCTTCGACGAGTAAGCATCTATATAAATTAAAATAAACATTGTTCCCTCTACTTTCTATGTTCTAAACTATTCAATGACAATATAAGTTACATAGGTAAATAAAATTAGAACAAAAGTCACGTGACTTACTGTATACGTCAATTAAGACTACATAATGGTTATAAAAAGAGGAGGAGATACGGTCAAGTTAAAACATCAACTTGAATGTCAATTTTTAAGACTTGACGTGAAGGTTTGTTTATTTTGTATAAGTACATTTTTCAATATCTCGCCACATACATAAAATAAATATTATTATTTTTTATTTATTACGCAATTTTAAAAGTGGAATTTTGTGAGCATAATGGTTGCATAGTAAATTAAAAATCTTATGGTCTTTCTTTCGTCATTACATACATTACTATTTTTTTCCCATATAAAGAATCAGATTACCATACAGAAGATAGTATGAACGATTGTCTTAAAACGTAAAATATAATTTATATTGTACTATATGAATTTTTTAAATTATGACAGAGAGAATGGATAAGAAAAGTTGAATTTCAATATTTTTTTTAATCTGAATATTTTTAAAGAATTCAATTTTCAAAAGAAAGAAATTTTCATAATTTTCAGTAAATTCAAAACGACATCATGTTCTCATGTCTCTTCCTTCTTTCTTTCCAAGTTTGCTATTTTTTGTTATATCGATAAAAATAATTCTACTGCCATTAAAACATTCCTAAAAACTTTTTTTTGAAGTTCAAGTTTTTCAAGAAATGAAAAAGAAACATCGCATATTCTGTTCTCTGTTTGGATGTTTTGAAAATAAAAAGTCAAAAATTAAGATATTATAATTTTATATTGAGTCATTTCTAATTAAAAATATAATGAAAGATTTAAGTGTGTAGTCGAGTGATTTTTTACTTCTTTAATTTAACTCCACCTAACAATAGCATACTGTAAGCTATAGCGAACTTAAGAGAGAGAGAGAGAGAGAGAGAGAGAGAGAGAGAGAGAGAGAGAGAGAGAGAGAGAGAGAGAGAGAGAGAGAGAGAAAGAGAGAGAGAGAAAAAGAGAGAGAGAGAGAAAAAGAGAGAGAGAGAGAGAAAAAGAGAGAGAGAGAGAGAGAGAGAGAGAGTAAAAGTGTCGCATTGGTGACACACTTGGCTAACGTATAGTAAAATAACCTGAATAACATATAACCTATGTGTAGCATCAGTGTTTCTATAACATACATTGAAATACAATTTTAAAACTATAAAAACAATATGTATAATATATGATCTTTTTTTTTTTTTTTTTTTTTTTTTTCCCTGTATTACGCATATTCAGATGGTACTTTCCTTATTTTATATATTAAATTTTTTTAAAGATATATGTGTTGCTTTTTTATCGTTTTTATTTTTTTCATTTTCCATAGTGTATTGCATATAGAATTTTTACGTTTGTTGTTTTTAAATTTTATCAATTTTTTCAGTTCATATATTTTTCTGTGTAAAATATAATATCATTTTCAGAAATGCAACTGAAAGGATGTTAAATAGGTTTCAGTTTTCAAACGTTTTTTTATTATCCATACAAACATCTTAAAGACATCAGTTTAACAAAAGATTTGAGATGAATTGTTGGACAAAGCTTCAAAGTTGCTCTAAGTTTTTTTTTTTTTTTTTTTTTTTTTAAGAATTAAAAATTACGTCATTGGCATACCTCTTTCTTGTCGCTTTAGTATAAGGCTTAAATAATTGTACTTTTCACCCCTTCATAATCGATTAAAATATATATGTATGATTATTATGAATATAAGCTGCTACTGTCCCATTTCTTTCCAGTCTATAACATTTTCATCAAAATTTTATTAATACTGTATTAATCAATGCCTAGTTTACTTTAAAATCTATAGCGTGGTTGCATTCATTTAAAAGTTGATACCATATATGAGCATTAAATAACATGGTATTAATAATAATAGTAATAATAATAAATTATAATTTTTTCCAGTTTAAAAATACTTACCAATACTTTTGAGAGTATTTGATGCTGTTAATTAAGTTGAATTAGGTTTTCAAGTATGCGAGAAAAATATACAATAATAACAAAAAAACTAACTAATTTTCTAGAGAAAATAGCCACAAACAACGTTTGTCCCATGCTGAGCAATGTTATTTATTGCTTCAGTATGGCGTCGAAGCGCATTCAGTACGACGTCATAACCCTATACGTTACCCTCCTGCCTCTGTCACTGATGAAAAAATACGGGAAATACCCAGTTAAATATACGTACATAAAAAATACCATTGCAGTATTAAAAACCAATTTTAATAATTAAATAATTATACTAAATAGAAAGAAAATAAATTTGTGTCTAAAATTTTGATCCATATACTCACTGTATAGCGTAAAATTTGATTTTTTTTTTTTTTTTTTTTTTTTTTTTTGAGTACTTATTTTTAGGTATTACATATATAACTAAGAAACCTATGAAATGTTAAGAAGACCTGAAGTACATCGATTTAAATGTTAGGAACGTGTTAAGTAGATTTACAAAGACGTTTGATTGTCTGTTTTGTTTGTTATTTTAAAACTTGAAACTACAGCCACTAATATTATAACTTAATAATGTCGTTTAAATGACACTTACGAGAGTGAAAAATTATTTGATCCATAATAATGTATATAAAAAGAGACTTTGGAATGTTGCTTTTACAAGTAATATTTTTAAAAAATGCAGAATAATTTTTAAATTATTAAACCACTTTTTTTCTTTTTTTCTTTTTTTTTTTCCCTTAAAAAGTAGAAACTATATAATTATACTAAAAGGGATCCTCATGGCTTCAAAACTTTTAATCACATACGTAAAATTTATGAAATGGGTCCATCATATATCTCTCAAATATTTCTGTACCCTTACAAACTGCAGTTAAAAAAACTGTTAATTTTTGGATTTCATGACGTCATGAATCTATAATAGAAATTGTACTTACGCTTTACAAGTTTTCTCCCCCAGTTTATGAAAAGGGTCAAGGGAACTAATATACTAATATAGTACCATCTCGTGATCTAGTATTAAATTTTTTTTCCTTTGTTTTAACTATGTTGTACATACAACCAAATTACTTTTCAAATAAATGTAGTTTCATTGCAAATTCTCTCATTAAATTTACAAAATAGTAAAGCAGTTGACGTCCAATAACGGTCTGTTCACAATGATGCGTAAATTCATGTAACTCGTACGTGAAGATACATCGATCTTGTTACGTGAAAGTTATGCAAATTTACGCGTAATTGTGAACATCCGATAACAAAAAAATTATATTGCAAAAGCGCATGACTATATTGAACAGAATAATTTGTGACTTTTCTGTTTACTTCGTGCTACAAATTTATTTTTAAATTCATGTGTGTAAAGGAGGCATACAATTCTGCATATTTTCTTAAATGATTTTGTGTCTTTATCTTTTCTTTAAATCGTTTGAAATTTAAATTTTTATCGTTGTTGTTTTGTTTTTTTAATATTTTAATACCACACAATCTCCCATATTCGGTATGTTATTTACCTATGGATTAAGTCTCAATTTTAAATTTTACATATTAAATAAATAATCATTTCAGGGTCATGGTACGCGTGTTTTCTCGATGTCAATTTGACCCTAATATGTAATTTATAAACATTATAGTATCAAGATAAACTATAAAAAAGGGAGAAATTTAAAAAAACCTCCAATAATCTTATGAGAGTAAAATGTTTTTTATCTACCTTAATTTTTGCACGATTAATATATTACATATTAATCTTACATATTAATATATTACATATTAATATATTACAGGTCTACATCATTGTTACCTGTACGAAAAGTCAAATTTTTATAACATAAAAGGTTTGATATTAATTTCTGGAATACTAATGTACATTTTAATTAAAGATACTGGTATATAAATACTACACTCGTAAATGTAATTAAAGATATTATACCTTTAACCGTAGTGTATTCTGTAAAAAGTAAATTGAGGCTCTTTAACAATGATTGGCTGCCAAAAAAAAAAAAAAAAAAAAAAATTACACACATTCATTGGTTGATCTTGAGCCGATAAAAGTGAGTTGCATGTTGAGCATGGAACTTTTTTGTGTGAAGTTTCGTTCATTCTTATCAGGTCTAAAGTTATAAACAACAAGGATCTACCATATACATATAAACGTCGTAAACAGTTAATGATAAAGTCCCTATATACCAAGTATTCTAACCACATTATTTCTGTATTGTTGAAAACCTCACTCAAATAACATGTATTTAAATAGCAATCGTTACCTCTGAACAATGACAAAAATTATAGACAATTCTTATGGGACTGGGATACTTGGTAATAGTTTACTTAAGGTAATGAAGCCATGATCAGGTGTTTTTAACAAAGAAAAAAATATCGAAGCTAACTCAATATTTGTGTGTAGTTTACAGAACGAACTATTATATACATTTCCCAAACACTTAATTTATCTATAGTTTTTGATATGTAAAATGTCTATTTATTATTATGACTCGAGCTACAAACTCGCTATAAGCTCAAGCTACACCGGTGTGCTCTATTTTTAAATTTATATCAAGGTCGTCTCTCTTAAAATCTTTTTTAAAAAACAATTGATATACAATACACACATACAACTTATAAGCTATTTGGAATTTTTTTAAAGTTCAGTATATAATTGAAAATTTTACTATTAAAAAATTAAAATTATTAGTTTATTTCTAGAGTTATCTCTTTTTATACAATGGACAATAATTGATTCTTAAAAATAAGCAAATTTGTCATTTATAGATAAGGGTGAAAATTAGCAACCCCTATAGAAAAAAGTATGATATTTAAGTATAGATTTGCAAAGTTAAGTGAATAGTTAAGATTTTACTGTTACATGAATTCATTTAAAATTGCAATTTTCAAGTTAATAAAATTTTACTTTGCATATATATATTCTATTCATACATTTCAAATTATGCATTATAATCTTTGGTTTACTTCAAAAAACATAAAATACGAAAATGTTTAAAAAAAAAATAATATCAAAGTTCAGAATACATTGCTAACAGTAAATTCTAAATAGAAATTCAATTATAAACAGCTATAAATGATCACATTTTAAAATGCCAAAATGAAGTAGGTATATAAAAATTTCTTTAAGGTAAAAATGTAGTTTAAATCGTTTATTTTCATTGAAAGAGTGCATTACAAAAGAAGGAAAAAAAATATGGGGAAGAAATCCGTGATGAAAGATAAAAAAAAAAAAAATTATTGCGTGTCGTTAAGTTAAACATGCGCACGAACCTGTGGGAGGAGGTGGGGTGACAAGGGGGGGGGGGGTAGATAACATTGTTGTTGTATACCAACAGTTTACTGTGGCATAGGTTGGGTGGGGGTAGTATTTTGTTTGCATGGATCTTGGTTTTGGATTATGTTCATGATTTTCTTTTCTGATTTTTTTTTGTATAGGATGCAAATAAAGCATGCTATTTTTTTAAGTGACCTTAAAATTTTTTTTCTTTGTGTACTAGGCATTTTAATTGTATTCTTTATCTATATTTATAATTTTTTTATAACAGCACTTCTGATTTTAACGGTGGTGACCTGTAACCATTATCAAGTGAAAAATGGAAGGGAACCTATTTTCCTATCCTTCAGCATTGTGGGACCACTTTTTTTGTGGAAAATTACTGCAGTTAGAACAAGGAACTTTAAACTAAATATACTTCACACTTTCACGTGCCTTTTTTTTTTTTTTTTTTTTTTTTTTTTTTTTTTTTTTTTTTTACCGTTAAGATAAGTATTTAAGTAAACGTTTTAAGTACTAGTGTTTCATATTATGTAAGATTTCAAGAAGAATTGTAGCCACAATATAACTTCCAATTTTTTTCTAAGGTTTTTTTTTTTTCGATCTACTCGCCCACAATTGTAAAATTTTAACCATTATCAACTTCAAACAGGATACTACATACAAGATAAGGACACAAACTGGTTCTATGTAAATTTTAGCAGCATTGTTATTGGTCAATTATGATCACGCGACCTTCAACTCGGGCGCTGATTGGCTTAGACGCTCATACATTACATACAAGCACATGAAAGATAAAAATAATTTTTTTTTTAAAGTAAATTTTTTGTTTATATAACACAATTTTTAAAATCATCTCGACCTCAAAAAATATATATACAGTATATCTATATAAAAAGTTTAAATCTTTTAATACATTTACTTAATTTTTTGGCAATATTTCCAAGTTTGTGTTGTTATTTTTAAACTCTCAAATACTTCTTTTTAAGCCACCACGTGGTTTTCACGAGTTTACTTCGTCTGTCATTTCTAAAATTATATGCATGTCATACTGCATGAATTTTATTTAATCGTTCTTTAATTACACACTTTTAAATTGTATAAATTTACGTAAATATTAATATATTATGCTCAAAGACGCAGTTGTATTTTCATATATTTGAAAATAAAATGTGCTATACTCAATACAACGTTTTTTGACACTTAAAGGAACCGTCCAGATCATATACATGCATTTTTAATTTATTAAACACAAAAAAGGATTTTCAAAAATACAATAATTTTTTCCCAAGAACCTAATTTTGACACCCTAAACGTATAATCAAAATTTGAGCTTATGCAACCCGTACAACTTTTTCTATTGAATGTGAACAATCCTGACGTCAGAAATGTTAGAAATTTGTGCATTTTGCCTACTTTACAACTTTCTTGCGCTCTCTTGCGGGGTTACATTGGAGTAATAGTAAAAATTGAACATACTTTTGGGTGTCCCATTTTGTGTTTAAATAAATTAAAAGAGCATTTTGTTAGCCCTGGACGGTCACTTTAAGAACTCAATGCTGAATATTTATTCAGTTTTGAAATGTTTCACGTTTGATTTCTTCTTTTTCCTGACAAATTTTGGTTCTACTATAATAACGTTATTTAATAACTTGATATGCAAGAAAAAACTTATAAGTCAGAAATTTTACTAATTTGATTAAACATGAAATATTGTCACAATTTTTACAGTAACTTAACAGTACTTGTATGAAACTCATAATTATTAATATGATTTCAATATTTTAAACCATAAAAATATAATTTTTTATATTGATTTTATTACACTTTTCTACGCTATTTTACTACGCTATTTTAAGATACATTTATATCCATACAACAATTATACTTACATTAAAATAAATCAAACTTCATGAAATAAAATAAAAAGTTACTATGCAACTGAATCAAAACTGAATCTAAAAATTGTATCTGGAATCATCTGAAATTGTAACTCAATCCCATCCATTCTTGCACACCAACAATATACAACTAAAAAAAAAGTAATGATTACTGTTAACTTCTTTTGCACTTGCATTTTTTTTTTCTTTTTTTGCAAATAAAAAAATATATATATAATTTTAACTGAAGCCTTTTTCAATGATTTTTTATATGAAGACTTATAAAAAAAAATGATGTCACTTACAATAAAATTTAATCTTAATTTTATATATATTTATCTGATTTATTATATATACGTATGACAGTTGTCAAAAATATTAAGGCCAAATTTAATATATTAGTGGGCCCATTATAGGGAGTTCTTGGTTATTTGTGCAAATATTTTATTATAAACTAACAAATAGTTAAATGGAAGAAAATTTTAGATTTCTTAGAGTTCAATTTCTTACAAATATATAGTATATTATTTATTTTTAAATTTTGTTGATGCACGTTTTACTGTTTATTAATTGTGATTAGAAGAAAAATCTGATAAAGTAAAGTGAAGGTAAATATTAATTAATAAAAAAGTAATACTAATAATAAATAAATAAATAATTCATTAACTGCAAACTTTTGAGGATGTTCATAGTGATAAGTAAATAAATAAAGACGTTTTAGTTATCCTTTTCATCTATAAACTTTGGATCAATTTCAATGATTTAAACTGAATATTGTTCAAAATTTCCCTTTTTCATATTTTTATAAGAAAACATTTTAATACAAATAATAAGATTTTTTAAATTCCTGTAGAAGTAATTTAACTTAAAACCTTAACTTTTAACACTTGTTTGTTGTATTTTCATAGAATTTGTAACCAAATTGTGCTATATTAAAATAATGAACAAATGTTATCAAGAAAACAAAATTATTACTTTAACTGAACCACTGGTTAACTTTCGGTTACCAGTTTAATTCAGGTAAGTTTATATCTTTTGCAATGTTAAAATATTATAAGCATCTATTAGAGTACTCTAGAAGAGTACTCTAGCATCTTTCATGTATATTTACAAAATTTCTTCCACTATTCAAATACAAATATTTAAAAATATATATTTCGTATTATTTATGCCTTTAATCCAATTAAAAACTTAACTATTCCTTTAATATTTTCTTAAATTTTAAGATGAATATTAACACATCACCTTTAATTGAAAGTAATAAAATATCAATGTACATTTTAAGTACTATAATAAAACTTGATGCTTATAAATTTATAATGTTTCAAAAAATTAGATTTTTTTTATGTACTTATATATCTATATATATACTCATATATAATATTATACAACGCATTAAACGCAAATATTTTAACAGTGTTGTCAAATCTATCTTTGATAAATCATATTTTTATTTTCAATCTTGTACAATAGAAACTAAATTTCTAGTTTTTTTTTTTCTTAATGATTCAAACTGCAATAAAATTAAGAGTAATTTTAAAGCATTTTTTAATAGCATCACGGTTTTATGAACCGTAATCATCTGATAAGAGAAGAAAATAATATTGAATGTAACGTATAGCTTCTTGTTTACCTAAAATTTCAAAATCCCATAATTCAAAATTTTGCTCCATATATGATTGTTATTTTCAAAAATTTTATGTTTTATTAATTCAAAATACTACTATACCAAAAAAGAAACCATTTTTGATTCAAATATTTGTATTAAGGTTTCATTTATTCATTCAAGAAAAAAAAAAAAAACTTTTAAAAGTATTTAATGGTAACCGCATAGATTTTTTTTTATTAATTACAGAAATTCTGTCCACTTTATAATTCATTATAATTTTTTTTACACTTTTTAATTAGTATCAGCTTTTTATAACAAAAATGAAGTTTCTGATGAGATGTGAGGTTTTCTTGCTTTTTAACACAATAAAAAATATCTGCAGAACTTATGAAATTGTATCTTCTTCTTCTTCTTCCTCTCTTTATTTTATTTTTATAATAAAAAGACCCAAAACTTGGGTTACAAAAAAAATAAGTGTTTCAATTTAAAGATATAAGCCTAAAATAATAAGCAAAACTACCCTACCGCATTTTTCCGTTTAAAAATTCAAAAATAAATTTAAACCTTTTTTATTTTGAGGTTTACTAGAACATGCAATATATAGAAAATTCATATAGATTTTGCAGTGCCTAGATAATAAAGGATTCACAATGAACAATATAAGGGTATAAGACTAGAAGTATAAAAAAAAAAGAGAGGAAAGAAAAGAAGGGACATAGAAAGAGAAAGAAAGAGAGAGTAATATAACGTAGACACCGAATGTAATAAAATTTTGTACCCAGTACTGCAATGCCGTTCTCTCTCTCTTTAGCTAAGGTGATTCTATCGATCTCTTTTTTACCATACACATATACACACTGTTACGTTATACATACTATATATACGCTGACGCATTTTAGTTATATAGAAAGTAAAATAAAACCTTTTTTTTTTCTTCGTATATTATATAAATTGTAACAAGCACAATTGTAACACCAAATTCTATACAGAAAAAAAAAAAAAAAAAAAAACGTCTTAATTAAATTTATAATGGAATATCATTTTTTTTTTGTATCATTGCTATGTTAATAAATTTACAATGATGTACAGTAATCAGATTTTCTAAAACTACTACATAGGGAACCGCAAAAAATAGTAATTTCTCAAAATCAAGTGGGTTAAAACGAAAATGTATTATACTCTGATGGCTTGCTGCGGTTATTTTTGCGTGGTATAAAGAAATTGAATTTTGTTCAGGATTGTTATTCCACTTATACAAGACCCTACTATGTGGTTGGACGTTTTTAGAACAAAGTAATTATGCTGTACATCTTTGAAAACTAATTTTGCTGTACAGAATGGTTATATGCCAATAAACATAAAACTTTAGACTATTTTTTTTCCCAAGTAAGTATTTAAAGCCATAGACCACATAAAACAACATGTGCTTTTTAATGAATAAACACGAAATGGGATTTTCAAAACTGATGACAATTTTTACCAAAATGCTAATGTAGCCCCACAAGAGAGCGTGAAAAAACTGTAAAGTATGCAATTTGCGTAAATATTCATGTTTATGACGTCAGAAACATGCAAAAATTAGTATGAAAATGTTGTGCGGGTTGCATAAATCGAATTTTCTGATCACTGCTACGGGGTTACTGTTGGGTTTTGAGACAAAATAATGCTATTTATGTAAATCCCATCAAGTGTTTTGTGATATAAATGCTTATGTTTTTCTCTGGTCTATTCCTTTAATACAAAATAACGAATTTCAGATTAAAATCACACAAAATTCCATATTTTTTGTTATTATTATTAAAAAGTGAATCTGAACCTCTTAAAAATATACATTTACGACACAAGTTTGCTAAAAGTTTGCCACTTTTGATATGCAATTACGAGATATAAAAATAATGTCCCTTAAAAAATAGAATAATAAAGAAGATTTTTAAATTGAACACGTAAAATTTTAACTACCCACAAATTTCTTAAAAACACGTCAAATTCTTAATTCATACACAAAAATATAAAATTTAAAAAAAATGCAACCGTTGCCATAAAGAAATATCATAAATAAGTAACCAAAAAGAAATGGTATATTTGCAAAAATGTGGTGCGTGATACTTTTCATTTTTTTTTTTTTTTATTTATATTATATAAATTTTAAAACATTTACCTTCTTTCTGATCTATAAAATAATCAATGGAGGAAAAAGAAAAGCAAAAGATGACGGAGAGAAAAATATTTATCAATGAAAAGTTCCCTATATAAACTATTTTAAAACTATATAGCGTGCATATAAACAATTTCAAAATTTCACATGAAAAATCAAATAAATAATAATAATAAAAAGTTAGAGAAAATAAAATAAAAATCGTTATTCCTATAAAAACAGATTTGTATATAAAGGAACAATTTTACGATTATTATTATAATTTATGACCAAGGTTCAGTTTTTTTTAGAACTATATATATATATTAATTATATGGAATAATCAATAACAAAAATATATGATTCTTTTGAATGTGTTTTTTTATATATATTTTCATATAATCTTTGTTTTTTTATCGCGTTTTGTTAAATATATAAACGCAGTACAATAATTAAAGTACTTATAGCTTCGGAGTAAAACTTAGGTACATTATGATTGTTATAATATTTTATTATTAAAAAATTCGCGCTAAATTTGCAATGTTATTTTTATGACAGAAACAAGTGCAACATTTGAATGTTAAAATAAATTGTCACTTTCATGAGTGCCAGCTTTTAGAAACGCCACAAATAATACGCAATATTTATGACCATTAACATCATATCGAAATATTTATTCATAGCAAAATAATTAATTCTATAATTAATTCAAAGCTGTATCCGCGGTGCTAAACCAATCAGAGAGCATGTTATAAACCTACTAGCCAATCACAGTTGACTTTACATAGTTAATTACACTGTATCCGCTCGAACTAGTATTGGGAGAAGTGTAGTGATTTTGTTACAAAGCATAATATCAGTTACGTGTTGTGCAGTGTAATTATTTATGCAATATCTCAATCTAGTAATATTTATGCTAAAATGCAGCATATTATATTAAGTTATTTCTTCTTCTGGTGTAGTTTAAAGGAAAAATAGAAAATCACATTCATATAAAATCTTGTTACTGCTCCATGTTTGGAAAATTTAAAAACAACAAATATCTATCAACTTAGGAATAATTTGAAACATAGAATCACTTTTCTGAGTTCAATTAATTAATATTTATATAAAAATCAAATTAATATTAATAATACTTTATAAAATCGAGTAACACATTCTAAAATTAACTTAAGTAAAAATGAACCTAAATCACTAAATAAAAACTTTAAAATGTAGCATTATTCTCCAAAAATTGGTGATTATATTATTTTAAATTAAAGAATAATCTAAACGTTATTTTAATTATAAGGAATATTTAAATTTAAAAATGTTTTTAGGCAACTTATAGTTCCAAAAAAAAACAATATCATATTATTTGCATCACTTTGTTTTTGCTCTATTGCTTATGAATTTAAAAGAATTATATTAAATATTTTTTAGTGATATTTTTATAAGACGCTATAGTTAGATTTTAATATCAGCAACTGTGAAACTACCAGAGAGAGAGAGAGAGAGAAAGAGAGAGACATTCCAATTGATATAAAAGCACTTCACTATACTATACATATAGAAAAAAATCTAAATATACAAGCTATTAGAAAAGGGCAATTCAACTATATATATATATAAAGAAATAATAATAAATTATTTTAATATATAACTTCTAATGTAGTAACAGTGTTATTTTATACATATATTTTTTTTATAATATTGATTTTTTTTTTTATATTTATATATTATACGCGTGTTCCTCTACCCCCTCTATGATTGTGCGTGTTATGAAAACACGAAAAGTTGAAATAGTCATATTTGATATTTGAATACTATAATATGTTACGATATTTTAATCGGTTATAAATAGAAATATTTTTATGTTGCATGCTATGCTTGTCAATCATAGTACCATGCTACTAAGTTTTCTTTATTTTTTTTTTTTTTATTCCCAAATATTGAAATATATTTAAATTTTTATATGAAAAATAAAAAAGGGGGAAAAAGTAAGTTGATTCTTCTAAAAAGTTGACTTTTTTAAAATGTATAATTCTGAATGCTCATGATGGTATAAAAATAATATCAATAGATGAAAATCTATTATAGAATTGTATTACATATTTTTTACATTATGTGTTATTATAGATGGGGCGAGCAGGAAAAGCTTAGGGTCCCCTAATTACCTATCCTTAGCATTACGGGACCATATTTTTAGTGGTTTTCAAGAAAAGTACTGTAACTAGGCCAGAAATATTTAAATGAGAGATACTAGAATTTTTTTTATAACTTTTAAGATATTATTATTATCAGTTCTTTTTTTTTTTTTTTTTTTTTTTTTTTCTTCTATAACACCAACACTGGAATCCTACTTGATTCAAAGTGAAGGTGAGAATAACCCAGTACCAATTATCTGATAGAAACTGCAGGTGGCATATAGAGGGATCACAAACTAAGCACTTTGCGCACGATGTTAGCTGTGCCAAGAACTGCAGCTTTCTACATCACACATGCCTATTCTCGAGTTTCAGTTTGCCTCTCACTGTCAACCAATCTGAATGTCAAACCAGACTATTCATTATTATTATTTTTGCCTCATCAATAAAATCCACATTACCAAACGAACACAAATCAAAAATTAAATTTAAACAAAATACCTCTTTTGAATATGTATAACGATTTTGGCAGTAGAAAATTAGAATATAATAAATATGGTCCATATATACTCATAAAATATTAATACGTAATAAAAACACAATCACTATTACTCATAACTGAGGAAGGACATAAGCTTTTTGTAATCAAACTCAATAATAAAATAAAATTTACTAAAGTCAATAAAGTTGAAAATTATTTATGTTTATATATAAAACTAAACCTTATGGAGGTGTAAAATAAATCACAATTTATGTATAAAATTCCTGGAAAATACTACAATGCACTTATTAAAGCGTGTTCAATGCGTCATGGTATTATTAAATTGTTCATATAGTTCTGCGAAATATAAAGTATGAAAAATATGATAATTTATATATATATATATATATATATATATATATATATATATATATATATATATATATATATATATATAATTGTATGGTGTTACATCTTTTAATATATTAACAATGAAGATATGTTTATTCTCAGAAATATTATCATTTTTATCAACTTTTTGATAGCAAAAATTTTAATCGCTCTTTATTATAAAATGTTAGAAATATATTTCAATAAATATTAATACAAATTAAAATATACTGTATTTTCTTTTTTTTATATACATTTCAATATTAATAATCATATAGGGTGTATGCGCATGACGTCATACTGAATGCGCTTCTATGCGATACTGGATCAATGAATAACATTGCTCAGAGTAGGGCATTTTTTTTTCTATTTTCTTTGAAAAGTTAGTAATTTTTTGGTTATAACTATTTTTCTCACATACTTGAAAACCTAATTCAATCTATCAATGCTCTCATAAATTTTTTTAAGCATTTTTAAACTATCAAAATGTATTTTTCCCATATCGGCTCATGTTATTTAGTGCTCACATATGGCGTTGACTTTTTTTTATGAATGAAACCACATATACTTTATAGTTTTATTTTATTACTATAAGAAAGAAGTTTTAATTTATATTGGTAAAATACGGTTAAAATTCTATGTTACTCAAAATAAACTAAATAATTATGAGATGATCATACAATTCATGTCTATATTCATCTGCTCACAAACTGTGAGTATTTATTATTATTTTTTACAGTAAACAACATTTGATTAGCGTGGCATCATCAATACCCGATTTTTAAGTGGGTTGCTTACCCTACAATATTGATTTCCCCCAGTTTTTGAGGCTAAAAAGGGGCTAAGAAATATAAAATATGTATATTTGATGATCCTATTACAAAATGGCTATTTTAAATTTAGAGAATCAGTGTTAAAATTAATGGTCCAAAAAGTCAAGAAATTTTTATTACTGTTCAAAACCTTCTGCTAAATTTTCAATTTTAAGATAAACACGTATTACATTTAAATCGTGAAATATTATGTTATCACAATCAGCTATACAGTACAGAACACTACGCAACGTTAAAAGTATGAAAAAACGATTTTTTTTTTCCTATAATATTTGGGTTCACTTATTTTGAACGATTAAAATTGATTTTTTAGATACAGTTTGTTTTAAAAATTGTTAATTTTATTTCTAATAACAATTAAAAAAATGATTAAAACACATTACACCATTATTGAAATGTTATGTGATACTTTTGTCAAAAACTACGATTCCAATATTCTACAAAAACCATTATAATATTATGTAATATAAAATTACCTTTTCTATATCTAAATTCATATAATATGATAATTTTATACTTCCTTGAATAATATGATATTTTATCATCAAATACATATATACAGTATTACAAAATTTACATTTTATGTTAATAATATTTTGGCAAAATTTTGCATTTTATCTCAATTTCTCCGTATAAAATACTGCAATATTTTACCATTAGAATTTATAATGTTTTTAAATAAATTTTATTCATATAAAATACATTTTTTTGTGTGTGCGTGGATGATAAAGTATTTTATTAATTGAGTAATGATTGATCTTTTTGTTATAGTCTCTCTCTCTCTCTCTCTCTCTCTCTCTCTCTCTCTCTTAAGCTATTTTTTAAAAGTATACAAAATCAAAAATGTACTTGATTAATTATAAAACAAAGATCTTTTATTAAATATTACTTTTAAACTTTAGAAAATGTGTAATTTGTTTTTTATGTAAGAATTTTAGTAAGATTTTTTACTAACACTGAAAAATAAAGTAATTTTGAAGGCAAGTTTTTGTTTAATATTTCTAGACTTATAGTACAATGTTTTCTTCTTCTTCTTCATTTGTGTACATTTCAAACTCTATGACATAGGATTCAATTACGTTACCCTACCCTCGGAGAACACATATTTTGCGTCTGTAATACATTTCTTGATCAACGTAATATATACCCCTATTATATCAATATATTATCATTAATAATATATAATATAATATTATATATATATATATATATATATATATACATATATATATATATATATATATATATATATATATATATATATATATATATATATATATATATATATATATATATATATATATCTAATATTATATATATATATATATATATATATATATATATATATATATATATATATATATATATATATATATATATATAATCAATTACATTGAAGATGTAAAACAATGTTTATATATGTTAAAAAATTATATTAATTTTGTGGTCAAGGTTTTTTAAAGTGCGACCCTCACAACGCCTTAATAAAGTAATTATTATTAATGTTAAACGAGTACGCATCAAGGCAATAATATCAACTTTTGGTGAACGTTTGGTGCATTGCCTTGATAGCTACATTACCTGCAGTTATCATTTCAATATAGGGTCTATGCATTCATGTTAAAGTCAACGCCATGTTGGATAACTAAATAACATGAGCTGCATAGGAAAATAACTCATTTTGACACTTTAAAAATGCTAAGCAATATTTTTGAGAGCATTAGTGCTATGCTAATAGGTTGAATTAGTATCTCAAATATGTGATAAAAATAATAGTAACAAAAAATTATGCGATTTTCCAAAGAAAATTGCCAATAAAGAAGTTTGTCCTATGCTGAGCAATGTTATTCACTACTCCAGTATGGCCTCCAAGCGCATTAAATATGACGTCATGCGCATATACCTTATATAATCCACCTCGCTATTCCTAATTTAAAGGTTACTTTTGGGCATAGTATAACTTACACATTGCAGTGCTTTCATAACATACAAGTCAATTCAGCAATTATAAGCTAGTAGAAACATGTAGCAATCTTGGATTATTTTTATTTTCTGTATAGCGCCTAAATATACTATTTTTAGTTGAAAAATGAAGCCTTCAATTATTGAAGAAATTAATTTAAAAAGAAAACCATAGAAAATTTTTTAAATGAAACATATCTTGTTGTTTAAGTTCTTTCCTTATTGCTAAGTGTACTCTTAATCAATAAAAATATCAGCGATTTAACAGATATATTATAATAATAACAATCTAAAAATTGAAGCACCGTAAAATATAATGCACAACAAAAAGAACATTTTTCTACGAATACCATATTTCACAGAACACATTATGTATATAAAAAATAAAAATCATAATAAAATATTATATATATATATATATATATATATATATATATAAACGTTAGAGGAAATGATTATTATACTGCAGTTCTTTGATATATACAGTTATGTTATATACTGGCAACAATCATCAATATAATAAATCAATAAATTCATTCAACCAGTATAAAACGAGAGAGAAAGATACATAGTATAAAGCAACAACGTTGTTTAACAGTCAGCCACTCTAAAACTCTCTATATTGCAAAAATAAATGCAGACATATATAGAATATAAAAATTCTTTTAATCTCTGTATCTCTGAGACAGTAACTTTGATATGAAATAGTTTTTAATTTATATTATCAGCGTAGCCAATCACCAATTAAATACCAATTAAATTTTTTTTTCTTTGATAGTCTTATGCTTCTAGCTCATTCTTCTTCTTTTTCCAAATTATGACCTAAAAATGAATTAATGCTCAATTAATTCAGAAAACTTAGTTTCAAAGACATCACAGTACCTGTGTATAAAATATTCTATTCTCTAAAATTTAAAGGATTAGACCAGTAGAAAACATAAGCATTTATATCACAAAACACTTGATGCGACTTACATAAATATCTTTAGTTTGTCCCTTATAGAAGTGATCAGAAAATTTTCAATTTATGCAACCCGCACAACATTTTTATACTAATTTTTGCATGTTTCTGACATTAGAAACAGGAATAGTCACGCAAATAGTATAATTTACAGTATTTTAACGTTCTTGCTTGTGGGTTCATATTTATATTATTGTAAAACTTTTCATCAGTTTTAGAGATCGCATTTTGTGTTCAATCATCAAAAAAGCACATCTTGTTTTATGTGGTCTATATGGCTTTACGTACATACGTAAACGTATAGAGTAATACAGAGTATACACATACACTCCTGCCGAATAAATCCGACCGCTTGCGTTAAAGTTTCTCCATATATTTAGTATTTGGAAAGATTAACGCTTCTGTCAGATTTATTCGGGAGGAGTGTACATGCTTTTTCTTCAAAGTTTTACTAAATTATTCTTTAAATTTAAAAAAAAAAAAAAAAAAACTTTATTTAATTTTATAATTAAAGCTTTCTCTCAAGCTTCATTCTTTTTTTTTCTAGATTTAGAACGTAGAATAATAAAGAAAACATTATGAAAAACTAGAAAAAATATTACCTAATGATACTATAATAAAAAGAAAAAAAGGTCTTTAGGAATTTTTGTATGCAATAAAATTGCTGAGTCGACATGTTCTTAAAGATTAAAAGTGACAAGTAAAGTAGATTTATGATCTATATAAACATCTATTTATATCTTTATATATACAATGCAGTTTAATTATATTACTGTCATTTCACTTACGAAATTAGAATAATAATGAAAGTATTGCTTAATGTTACTATTTTCAGTAGCATCTCTGCAATGTATAATTTTATTATAATGCCTCTCTATATAGTACTTGATGATTATACAATTCTAAATGTATATAACTGTTAAAGGAATAGACCAGAAAAAAATATAAGCATTTAAATCACAAAACACTTGATGGGACTTACACAAATAACTTTAGTTTGTCTCAAAACCCAACTGTAGCTCCGTAGCAGTGATCAGAAAATTTTGATTTATGCAACCCGCACAACATTTTCATACTAATTTTTGCATGTTTCTGACGTCATAAACATGAATAGTCACTTAAATTGCATACTTTACAGTATTTTCACGCTTTCTCGTGGGGCTACATTAACATTTTGGTAAAACTTGTCATCAGTTTTGAAGATCCCATTTCTTGTTTATTCATTAAAAAGCATTATGTTGTTTTATGTGGTCTATGGCTTTAAGAAGATAGGGTTTAAAACTGTTCAAAGCGTCCGTTCATATGGAATAAGGAAGGGTGCACAATTTTAGCTTGACAAAACGTGTATCTATTCGCAAAAGGGATCCTGAATACTGTATACTTTTAATATATAATGCAATACCTAATGAAGTAAAACAGTGTCAATCCTATATGATTCTTTTAAAAATTCAGATAAAAAAATAACTGCTTATGTATTATAATATGATATAAATATTATAAACATATGAAAATTTTTGTGATCATTTCAAATTAAATCCATTGAATTTTTTTTTTTACGTTTCCCTCTCTCACTATTTCTCTATTTTGTAATATGTTTATAGTAATAGTTTATTAATTTACTATATACGTTATAGAGTAAAAAATTATTTATTAATTTTTGACACATAATATATTTTTACTTTTAAAATTAAAAATTACTGTTGGTAATTTTGATGCTCAATTAGTGAAAACGACGAAATCAATATACATTCTATATAAGAAGCTTATATATTTATGCTCTCTCTCTCTCTCTCTCTCTCTCTCTCTCTCTCTCTCTCTCTCTCTCTCTCTCTCTCTCTCTCAGAAGGAAGTAATGTTCAATGTTCACCACATTTCTTTGGTACCAAACTTCACTGCTGTTTTACATCACTTTGTACTTCATGTACAGTACATAAGCACACAAGAGTACATTTTTAGCATAAGAAGTTATATTTTATACATATTTATATACTAGCTCTTTATTCAAACAACGCATTTTTTTTTTCAAATCAATTATGGGAAAAAAAATGAATTTGAAGTTAAAAAAAAAAAAAAAAGAAAAAAGATAAAGTCACTTTAATGGAAATGGATGATGATGAAAATTGAATTGAAAATAGAAAAAACGTCGATATGATTTGTAACGTTTCATCTATGTATATTAAAGCTGAAAGTTGACCATCAAATTTTAGTATCAATTTCGTATATTTTTCCGTATAAACTATGAAATGAAAAAAAGTTAGCTATTTTCCATTTTATAATATAATTTATTATAGGCACAATATTAATATAGATAGTTTTTAAACAAACTATGCCGCTATGCGCACAAAAAAAAAATCCTAATCTTTATAAATTGTCTAACCACCATCATGGTGCGCATTTTTTTTTTATTATTATTATAATTAGCTATGTAAGTCTCTGACGATGTCTAAAAATATGTTTTTACTTAATCAGATATGTAGCACATTTGTGCACAATCGACACATTTTACTATGAACTTGAATTCCTTTTATATAAGCCTTAATATATAAAAGTATATAACTTTGAAAAAAAAAAAAGTAAGAGTCTTATTTTATATATAAGAGAAGCTTAAAACAGACAAATAAATCAAAATTAAATAAAGTTATTGAATTAAAACTTGTTGCCAAATCTATTATATCAATTGTAATTATATGGCAACACTGTAACAATAAAAAAAACTCCCTTAAAAAAAAAAAGAAAAGTTAATGTTTAAGACGAGTGACTTAAAGTATAAAATGTGATCTATATCGTTGTGAACATTCACGATTTTGTGTTTTAAGAGGTAAGCAAGCAAAACTCTTGAGTTGCACAGCAGGAGACAGAGTGAGTGAATCTTTCCATCCCCCCCTTCTACCTTCCGTCTCTCTCTCTTTCTCTCCACCCACTATACAACCAGTGTGACGTCATACTTCCCCTACTTTTTGCTACAATGCATCTTTAGTACAAATACTTGAAAATTGATCTCTTAACACTTCAAATTATGTTGTAAACTGATCGATTTTGATATCTTGATTATATACATATATATATTTATATATATACAAAGGGTTAGTTTGATTTTTAATAGCTTTTTTTTTTTAAAAAAATTTTTTTGGCTGAAAATAGTTATTAATAAGTAAGGCTAGTAATATTGCTATTTAAGCAATATTTTATTAACATTTAATTAATTTTGACATGAGAATAGCTATTTTTATACACAAAAATACCTATACGTAAAATAAATATAGGTAATTATTATGCTAGCCCATTTTGAGAAGCATTTGTTCACATAATTTATGCTATCCTGAATAGTATCTGTTACATATAGCGTAAATATTATTGTGTATAGCATAATTAATTATGCTGTTCTAATTTAGCAATATTTATGATATATTGACATAACTGCTGCATTAAGTAAGAAATTTCTTCTATCTGTGACAATTTTAATATTATAGACTTTAAATTTAAAAAAAAAAATCATTTTCTTTTATATCCGATAATATGATGATTGATGATTGATGAATTGAATTATAAAACTTTTCGTTGCTACAAATTCAATAATCAAGTTGTTTGTCTATGTTGCTTAGAGAATAACAAAGAAGCGACAACCTCATGTTTTAAGCAGACCCGCAATACACCTGTTTTGAAAGGCCCACTAAAAGGACCCAAACTTTTAAGCTAAATGATTGGTTACCCACAAAATTGGAGCTTTCTCATTGGCTGAGAGTATTTCGACTGTCATTTAAATTTGGGTACTTAAAGTGAGCCTTTCAGAACAGGTGTGTTGCAGGTGGGTCTAAAACATGAGGTTGTCGCTTCTCTGTTAAGGTTCTCTAATGTTGCTGTTTAAAAAAAAATATAATTAATAATAAAACAAGTTTGCAACAGTAAACTGTAAATATGCAAAGTCATCAATAAGTTCTTAACTTTGCACTGATTAAACTATAGCTACTTAATCACTGTCTAACATCATTAGTACATTTTTAATTGTTAGAGACTGACCTTTCAACTCTTTTAATTAACCTAAACAGACACCTTTGTTTCTTTTATATTGTTTGAAGAGAAGAAATCGAACATTTTAAATTTATAAACATAGAGCTATCTGATAAGTAGAAATAAAACATTGTGTTTATTTTGTTATAATATATATTATCAAAAAACTGGCTTAATTTTAAAATGTTAAAACTAAATGTTTTAACTAATTGCATTTACTTTGCACTGCACATTTTTTATATCTGTTAAACGGAATAAATTAAATTAGGGTTTAATATATGCACATTGCACATGCATAATTATTATGTATAGATCGTAACGTAAAGTTTGAAATTTACACGAATAGATACAAGAGAGAGAGAGAGACAGAGACAGAGACAGAGACAGAGACAGAGACAGAGACAGAGACAGAGACAGAGACAGAGACAGAGACAGAGACAGAGACAGAGACAGAGACAGAGACAGAGACAGAGACAGAGACAGAGACAGAGACAGAGACAGAGACAGAGACAGAGACAGAGACAGAGACAGAGACAGAGACAGAGACAGAGACAGAGACAGAGACAGAGACAGAGACAGAGACAGAGACAGAGACAGAGACAGAGACAGAGACAGAGACAGAGACAGAGACCAATATAATCATGAACATTGTAAAAACTTGGTTAAAAAATCACACTAACTTTTTACAGTCAGTAGTTGAAAGTAATACTTCATATATGAAGTTCTTAACGTATAGATAACTATTTTATGGATTAATATTGAACTCTGTTAAATATATTTCCAAATATATTATATTAGAACTGAAACAGCATAGAAAAATATTATGGTAAGCTACGTCAAACCAAAAGACTTTAAAATAAATTGAACATATTGTATACTTTTTTATGTTTTATTTTATAATTTGGTTACTAAAAAATACTAAATTTTAACGTATTAACATAAATATTTATTATTATTTTCTATTATTAAAAATTTAGATATATACCAGTATATAAAAAAATTACATTGTTATAGAGAAACAGATTCCTTTCATGTAGACATAGTTGAAGAAAACGTGATAGCACATGACACCTTGCAAGCTCTTTCTGACGTCATACTTTCTTTGTAATGAGTCTATTAGATGCAAAATCATACTTTTATTTTATCATAAAGTTCATTTTTATATTTAGTAAGTAAGAGAAATTAGACTTTATTGAATAAGTCAATAATTTTTCTTTTGCATTTTCTGTCAGCCTTTTATATTATGAAAATTTAGTTCACTTCCTTCATGTTACATTTTTATATCTTTATTATAGCTAGCATAATTAGATCTTAGAAGAAAAAAAATGTTACTAAAGAAAAAGAGAGTTTTTTTTTTAATTAAGTATTAACATTAATCAATTGATATCAATTGATAGGAATACACATGTTTAAAGACGAAACGCATGAAACAAAATTCGACTGTTAATTTTTTTTTATATACATTTCGCGCATTAGTTTCTTATACGAAGAGAAACCCAAATATGTTAAATTATGAAGTATCACCTTAAAAAAATTAAAAAATTTTGTATTTATAAGGCTCAATGGGATTTTTTTTTTATTCGTTCTTAATTCAATAGACCCTGAAAACCCTGACCCTTGTGACGTTACAAAAGTTAAAGGCAATAAACAATCAAAATCTGGAGTTTTAATATTATTGACTTTTTGTCATATTAAAATTTTAGCACTTCAAAGCATTGTACTTTGATTTTATGATGCAAAATATTTTCAATTCTTGAGCAGAAACTATCACCCCCAGTACGCTACCCGGAATGTATAAATTTCAGAATTCCTTTTTTTAGAACCCTAATTACAAGTATTTTCACTGATTTTCAAACAAACATTAAAGTTTTTAGAAAGAGAGAGAGAGAAAGAGAGAGAGAGAGAGAGAGAGAGAGAGAGAGAGAGAGAGAGAGAGAGAGAGAGAGAGAGAGAGAGAGAGAGAGAGAGAGAGAGAGAGAGAGAGAGAGAGAAACGGCATTTGTAATATAACATCGATTAAATAAGTTTAATTTTGCAATCCAATACAGACGGATTTCAAAACAAAAGATTTCATTTTTTAAAAGATAGTTATCAAATTATTGACCATGAGAATAAAGTTAATGACTTTCTTTTTTGAGTTGGCACTAGCAAAAAAAAAAATCCAAGATAAGAAATTGTTACAAAGATTAAAAAATACACATAAATTTTCAAAACTCCTATATACAGTATATAACACCAAATTATTTACTTAAAAAAACACCACTATTATAAAGTAAACAAAAGTTAAAATTTCATTGATATAAAACTTAATAAAATACTAAATTGTGTTGAACTCATGTAAGTTTTCTAAATATGTTTCTCTCTATCTAAAATTACTTTTGTTTGTTATATAGTTATGATTAGCCTACAAGTTGCCAAAATCAGATATCATGTAAGCATGTTAGAACAATAACTGACACATGTTTTCCCGTAATCTTTTTATAACAAATTATAATTTTATATTATATAATCACACCAAAAACTTGAATAGAAACTTTTTTGTTTGTTATATTATTTCTTTCATAAAAAGATTATTATTTTAGTTCATAAGAACAAATTTTAAAATATATAGAAAATAAAATATTTACGAAATATAGGTCATGAAAAGTTTCAATGTAATATTAACCATAAAATCAAAAAAAAATATTGAATTATGAAAGAACTTAGCAAAATCTTTAGTTTGAAAATTATTATGTAAAAATTACTTTGAAGAATTAGAAACCCAAAATTTCAAGAGATTTTAGTTTTGTGTTTTTCAGTTTCTTTATTGATTATTATACCAATTGGTACATATTGTTTACAAAAATAGTTATAAAGAAATACAATATATTTCATTAAATAGTCACTCATCACTTTTTATTAAAATTTGATATACCTTAGCAATATCAGCTTGGTAAATTAATACAACATTACGGATTTAAAAAAAAATTATTCCACTTCTTAGGAACTATTGGGACATTATTATCGTAACATTTGATGCCTATTTACTATTATTGTTTTCTCTTTATTTGTTTTATTTGTAAATGTATATGTTATTGACAATCATTTCTACATTGTCATTTATGGCAATAACCTAAACTAATGCATTTTATTGTGTTATGTATGTTGGATGAAAGAAATGAATAAAGAATTTTGAATTTTGAATTTTGAATTTTGAAATTTGAAATTTTATTTTTGTATTGAAAACATCAGATTTCTTAAACTTTCTGCTATGTTTTATTATTTTTTGTCTTAGCCTTACACCTCAAAATTCAATTTTTTGTTGAATAAAAATAATACTTTAATTAATATTTAATTAAAAAAACTTACAGTTTATTATTATAAAATTTAATACGGGCGAAGCAAATTATATAATTATGGAAATAATGTGCATTACTTGCAAAGTAACATAATCGTAAACAAAAGTTTGAAAATATTTTTCATATCATGAAAATAAAACAATTTTGCAAAATAACAACTTCTTATATTTTTCAAAGCAATAACTTGAGTTAGTAAAACTCTTATATTATCTTCTATATATATATATATATATATATATATATATATATATATATATATATATATATATATATATATATATATATATATATATATATATATATATATATATATATATATATATAAAGAAATAACAAATAACTTGAAATGATAAAAGCTATGTTTTTTCACAACCCCTCAATTCAATTTCTATATAATACTCTATAAGAAATTCCTTTAGTATATTATATTTATATATATATATATATATATATATATATATATATATATATATATATATATATATATATATATATATATATGACGTCACATTTAATAGGGTGTGTCTAAAAATGAAGTTTGTGATCTTTTTAGGATCTTTTACTACTAGAAAAAAGATCAATTACTTTTTTGATAGGGGATGAGTGAAAGAGAAAGAGAGAGAGAGAGAGAGAGAGAGAGAGAGAGAGAGAGAGAGAGAGAGAGAGAGAGAGAGAGAGAGAGAGAGAGGCTATATCAAGGGGGTAAAACATCGTTGAAAATGGATTGTATCATATCTCGCCACACCCATATTATTACATATAGATAGAATTTTATGTTTTCAAAAATATTAAAAGAAAGAATTATGAGAGATATAAAAAAACAATATTTATTATTTTAAAAATTGAAATAATAACTCAAAAGTTTTTAAAGATATTGGTCTGAAACTTTCAATTCTATGTTGGGTTATTTGCTTACTTTTTTAAAACTTTTTTTTTTGTTACAAATGGACTACAAGGGGCTTCTACAGTATTATGTTATGGTATGTTTAGATAACAATTAAAATTGTAGAAAAAAGTTGCACATTTGGAGGAGTTTTACTTGATTTGATTTCATTTCAAGAAATGATAAAATGCTCTCACAAACTGGGGTTAAAAATTGAAAAGTAGGCAACTTTTGGAAGTCATGACGTTGCGATCTTCAGGTTTGGTGAAACGTTTGCCAACTTTACAAGTTTTCTCCCTAGTTTGTGAGGGGTTAAGAAAGAGATATGAAATATGTATGTATAAAGGCCTCATCTTTTAATTCATCAACGAGCATAGGATCTCCTTAAGAATCGCCATTTTAAACATTAAAATATGCATTTAAAAAAAATTATAATAAAAAAATAAAGTATTTAACAATGAATGTTGACTTATTATTGTTATTCATTGTACAAAATGGAGAAAACATAAATACATAATATACTTTTACGATATCATAATGAAACGATATTTTAAATAGGCATTCATAAATTGCCTAGTTACTTAGCATGGAAATCAATCAAATCGTTTTAGCTGCAGAAAATAGCTTGACCATGCAAAAAGAAAAGTTTTTTTTTTTTTTTTTTTTTTTTTTGCTTTCTCATTTTTGATTTTCTCTTGTTTTAGGCTTGCAGAGTTTATTTCTAACAATAGAGTACAAAAAAGAAAAGAAAAAGTGTTTTCTTAGTTTCATTTTTTCTATAAGTTTTATTTCACATCATATTTTTTCAATTTTACATTCCATTTACTTAAAATTTATATCAAAAGTTTAATATTTTAACTTTTAATAACATAAATGATTTTTTGTAAAACAATTATTTTATGACACCTTATAAATTTATTTTATAATTTTTCGATTGACAAAATAATACTGCATAGTAGCTTAATATAGATTTTCTATGCTAAAATTTTCACACTTGTTATACTGTAGCATCATACAAGGGGAGCTATATTTAGTATTGCAACTACCCCTTTATGGCTTTTATACTACTGCAGTTTTAGGGGTAAGAGTTATTATGCGGCAAAACTTAGGGGAAGTATGTTCAAACTTGCTGCGTTCTAAAGACTTTTTTTTCCCCGGACAAATATATATGTTATATTTTTTATTACTTATATTAATTAAAATATTTAGCTTTTAGTAAAAAATAGCTTTCATTAATTTTTTTAATTATGAAAATAAGGATTAAACAAAATATAATAATGATATTCGTAAATTCTGTTCTTTTAAATTTAGAAAATAGTAATGCAAAACTACTCTTTGTATTGAGAGTATTTATAAAATGTTACCAAAGTTCGTTCTATAAGCTACACACAACTCTTGAGCCAGCTTCGAATATTTTTCTTTGTTAAAAACATATGATCATGACGTCGTTACCTGTTTACTATGTTTATATGTATGGTTTATCATTGTTATTTCTTCGTTTAGAACTTTGGACTTGATAAAAATGAAAGAAACTCACAAAAAAAAAGTTTCATACGAAACATGCGACTCATTTTTATCGGCTCAAAAAACAAGATCATCGAATAAATGTGTCTTATTTTGTTGGTCAGCCAATCACTGTAAATTATACTTTACAGTCCAAGTCCAAAATTCACTATACTTTACAGAACAAGCTTATGTAACTCTATATTAAGAAATAAAAAATTTTATTAACCGAGGCAGTTCATAGTAACATTGTTATAACAAGCATTTGGTCTAGTCATTATTTGCAATTAACATAATAATAAATAAATATATTTATGACTATAATAACTAAGTTTCAGTACAGTTCCTGTACAGTATTATCTTTTTACAACCATAATATTGTTTTATGCAAAACTTGATAATTTTAGTCAATAAAATGTTCCAAATTTGAGTGTGTGGTAAACATAAGTACATCAATGAATACTCCTGACAAAATATTAATATTTAAGGAATATTACACTTTAGCTGAATTTTATGATCCCAATTCAAAAAATTGATGATATTGATGTTCTTATGCATACTACACATACAAATCTACAATTTTATACTGCAGACTAAACTGCAATTATTTGCTTAATATACCGTTCAATTTCTATAGTTTCAATATTTTGTTTCCATTTAATAATCATTACACTTGATATTTATAATGTATTTTGCTTTTTTTTTAATTTTTTTTTTGACATTTTATGAATGTAATTTTATTATTATTATTTATTTATTAAACACCAAGGTGTACTTATACATATTTATATACATATTTATATAGGTCTACATTTTTGCATATTGACTTAATGATAGGGTCCGAGATGGACAATGAAGTAAGTGGTACCTAGTACATAGGCCACTACATAATACACATACACATTTATCATTACACTCGTGAAATTCTTTAATTTGACAGATTACATGGTGGAAACCATGCACCGCATAACGGGTAAAAACATGCCTGTCTGTACAGTTTGGGCCTTTCCACCCATTAATATTATTAATATTAAATGCAGGGGTATTATAGAAGGCCAGGCTGATATCTTCAGTTTTACTTAGTCTATCCTTAACAAATTTAATGTAATTATCTGTTTTTAACAATTTAAATTTCACTTGTAGTTCCGCTACAAATAACTCCTCCCCTGCTAGCTAATGTAATTTTATATAATTAGATATGTTTAATTATAATTTATTGTAAATAATTTTTTGACATTACCAACGCTTGTAGAAATCTTATTCTTATCAATTTCATCAATTAAATTTCTCTATTAAATTGTGCTAAAATTTATGATTAGTTAATTCAATGACGCAATTCTACAATATTTGAAAAAACGTTACATGTTATTAATAATTTATTAGCCAAAGTAGACCAAATAAATGTAGTTTTTTCAATTTTTATTTTACTTTTTTACAAAACAGAAACCTTTTTACGTAAATGTTAATATTTGTTTAAGACTCATAAAATTTCATACTGTAAAATACTTTTTTTTTTTTTTAAAATCTTTAAATCAAATTTTAAATGAGAAAATGTGTGTATGTTATTTTAGGATTTATGTATAAGTAAAAAGTTATTCCATTGCTTTGTACACTGTTAAATTAAACTTTTAGTTTGAAAATAGTAAAGATTATATAGCATAAGAGACATGGATATATAAACAGGATAGGAAGCTATTGTTGAAAAAACGATCCCTTAATGATGTAATTCAAATTTTCGCCGCAACAATGCAAGAATACAAAATTACGTATAAAAGTGGCGCTGTAGTCTGCGTGTGAATTTTAAAATTCACACACAGACTACAGCGCCACTTACATTTTACATGTTGATTGTTGCGGTGAAAATTGGAAGTACATCAACAAGGGTTCGTTTTTAGTATAGGGCAATAACACAGGAGCTCACGAGCCTGATAAGAGATCATAAGCAATATAATACTGCCAAAAATTTAAAATAATAATCTATTGAACATGATTTTCTTTGGTAAATAAGCAGTGCGTTATGAAGTTATGATAAAGTTTTTTTTTCTCTGTTGCTACATTTATATTTCTTGTTCTCTACACTAGAGATATCAGCATTATCATAAATACATTTTTAATATTTTTATGCAGGAACCAATTACTGCACGCTTACTTCTGTACTTTTAATATTATTTATATATAAATTAAAATTAAATAATTAATATAATTAATTAATATATTAAATTAAAATTAAATTATTTATATATAAATTAAATAAAAATGTTTTTGTATCACTTTATTTCTGTTAAGGTGGAAAATTAGCTACTGGGTGATCAGTCTAAAGATTCAAAAACAGAAGAAAAATGAAATTTTGCACAGTGATACATTACCTTTACAAATTTTCAAAATAATAATAAAAAATGGGGGTCTACATGATAGATTATCAATAATGATTTTTTGAAGTTTTAGTCCCATAAGAGCCTATGTTAATTTTAATAATTATTTTCTTTCTCTTATCTGATTGTCATGGTTCTGAAAATGAAATCATAGGTATCTGTGTTCATATTTACTTTCAAATGACATCATAAAGTTTCAAAGTTTATGCTTTAGATTTTGAGATTAAAGTCATGTAAATACAACCCTTAATATTTTATTTCACTTCTATTATTTACATGAAATTTGGACTTAAATGTTGATATTAAATAAATAAATAAATTTCTATATGAATTTTTTACAAGTTAATTCTTCCAAATATAAAATTAAAACCCTTTGTTATATTATACATTAATAACTTTGGTAAAAATTCCTTTTCTAAAAGCTAGCAAACGTCACATATTTTAAAATAATTGTCTTCTTATGTATAGAATAGAGTACGTAGTTTAATTTTATAGTTTAATTTAATAGGCTCATTTTCTTGTAAAGGATGAGATGCAAAAGATTTGATATAATTTTCATTAATTTATAACGTCTGGTATTATTTATAAATGAATTTGAACTTTCAGCAGAAAATATCAAATTATTGAACTACAATACCAAAGATTTAAATCAAATTCAAGCCATAAAAAATGGAAAACACAAATTGCATTTTTAGGTAATGGCGGTTACGCCTACAAGTTTCACAGTTGAACATTCTGTTCCACAAATTAACTATAATTTATACTAAAATATTACTAAATGTACTACATATTAAAATATTCCTATTTGAGTATTACTTATGAAGCTACAAGAAAAATTAAAATATCTGCCAACCTTTTTATATGTTGTGATATAGAAGAAGAAGTTACGATTTTTACAGATAGAACCTGTCATTTTTATACCTTAAAGTGTAGCGTGGTAATATAAATTATTTGTCTTAAAAATCTTATGACACTGTTATAAAGTATAATATGGATATTTAACGCATTTCCAAAATATTAAATTTTTCTCTTAGTATTAAGGGATGCTGAAAAAAATTTAGGGATAATTTTATTTCATATTCTAAAAGAGGGCATAGTCTTAAATAAATATTCATGTGTGAACGTCTTATTTTTTAGATCATTAAAAGTGTTTTGAATTAATTTTTGATAAACGTAAAATGACGTGACTGGCGGAAAAGTATGCATAAGGGCATAACAAAGTTGCCTCCCATGACATCATTTCATGAATTTTAAAAAGTAATAAAAAAATATTTAATGAACTCAAAAATTAGAAATTCGCTTTTAAATCGATTCAGGACAATGCCTTCTTTTAGAATTATGCAATAAAATTACCCCTTAAATGTATTTAGGTCTTCCCCATTCTCTCATATTTACATGTTTAAATTTTAAACCTTGTATACATAAAGTTCTTTCCGTGTATGAAGTCTACCTAATTATAGTATAGTATGGTAAAAGTCATTTTCTAACATAACAAATCAACATAGAACTTCTCTCTCTCTCTCTCTCTCTTTCTCTAGTAATTTTAAATATAACCTGTGAACGGATATGCTATGTATGTTTTTATATATTATATTTTTCTATAGTCGTCAAGATTTTAATTTAAACATTATAAACATAAATCATCAAACTTTTTTTTTTTCAAGGTTATCATATTGACGTATTAGAATAATATAAATTTCCTGTTTTATATATTATACATTAATATGTTTTTGTATTATATAATAGAATTATAAATTTGATATTTTAGCTGTGTGAGTTAGTTTTTTTTTTCTTTCTTTCACAGGGAGGGGTCAGAGGGTTCAGTATTATAATACTCTATGACTACCAAATTGGATGTCATTTTTAATATTACTGACTCAGCTATTCCTGATAAAAATTCAGGGTAGAAGATACCACTGAGACCCTTTTTTTTTAAAATTATTATTGAGCCTAAAGTTTTAAAAAACCCAAACCCAAACAACCTAACCTAGATGAAATATAAGCATGTAGGTGGGACACACCTTACTATCTGAATTTTAGGTATTATTGTAGTATTATTCTAGGATAATATTTAACTTTAACTATTGCAGTCACAGAATTTATGTATCTATCTCTATCAGTAATTTTTCAGTGTAAATCCTTTAGAAAATATTAAGTCTAGTATTTGATAATAACGTTGTAAAAAAATATTAAGTTTAGTGGGATACAATTTGGAATCTTTCAAGATATTATTTAATAAAACCCCATTTATTATTATAGTAAGATTCATATGAATTGAAAGAAAATCTTGGTACCTAAATAATTACTAAAACTATTGATGTAAACTATTTCTGAATATTATGAAAATTTTACACCGCAATTTCGGATCAGCTGATCATTATAATATCACTTAATAAATTCAAGAAAAAGAATAATGTATAAATTTAATATATTCTTCATAATGACTGAAAAATAAACTTTTTTTTTTTTTTTTTTTTTTTTAACTTTTTAGCATTAAATATTTGGAGCAAGTTAAAAGATTTCTTTTTTAAAACATTATAATATAGCACGATTTCTATATTATTATTATTTTTATTATTACTATAGCACAAAGTGTTGCATATTATTATTATATAATCAATATTTTTGCTAGCATGGAGAATAAAAATTTACATTATCTTTTTTAAAACATGAAAGTATCTTTAGTTGTAAAGTAAAAGAAAAAAATTATAAAGAAGAATCTTTACACTGTATTATATAAATATATATATATATATATATATATATATATATATATTATATATATATATATATATATATATATATTTACTTCTGTATTTATAATAGTATTCTTTACAAGTTGAAAGGTAGCCTATAAAAATATATTATATTTGGTAGGAAGCTAATAATTTTTTATTCGACTTAAAAGTATATTATTTTTAATTGATGCTATTTCAATATATAGCTATACCAATATATTGAAAATCTCTCATGAATGAAAGTCATTTTTTTAATGTTAGGGTGGGTGCGCATAACGTCATAATAAATGCGCTTCGATGCCATAATTGAGCAAATAATAACATTGCTTAGCATAAAACAAACGTATTTTTTTCGCTATTTTCTTTAGAAAATAAGTATTTTTTTTGTCATTATTAATTTTTTTCGCATACTTGAAAACCTAATTTAACTTGTTAATAGTAGCAATTCTCTCCAAAAAATTGCTAAGTTTTTTTTTAAACTGGAAATATGTGCCATTTTCCCATACCGGCCCATGGTATTTAGTACTCACTGATGGTGTTGACTTTAACATGAATGCATCCACGCTTTAGTGTTTTGAAAAGGTTAAATATTATGTAGGGCCTATTTACACGAAGTAATAAACATGATAATGACATTTTTCAAATATTTCAATACATAGAACATTACAAATCTTTTGGCATTAATTTGAGGTTATTTTCACGCATAACAATATTCAAATAATCTCTGTTGAAAACTACCCACGTATGACGCAACCAAAATCTATTGCGTAGTGCAAATATTGTTCTACTATATGAATAGACCATGATAATATTATGTCTCTAATAATTATTGCACTGTTAGTATCAAGGTTTAATTGTCTAGTTAGAGGTTAGTTAGCAAAATAGATCTACTTTTGAGCCAGTTACACTCACTTTGGGGGACGTAATCGATGCAAAAGGGTCCAAAGAGAAGCTTAGCTGCCTTTCAAGGAGCCAAAAAAAGGAATTTGTGACCTAATCTTATACTCAATCGATGTTTACCCGTAAAAATGAACGAACTACACTTTACAAATTTCACTTAAAATGAGGGATCTGCATTTGGCGCTTCTACGCGTTAAAGAAGCGACCTTGGAATTCGTAAAGTGTAAATTGTTCATCTTGAACAAAATTTGCAAAATGTAGTTCGTTCAGCGCAACATGACCCTAGTTAATATAATTACCAAGTGTGAAAACTAAAATATAAAGGTCAAACTTATATTTTAATTTTATATTGAATTAATTCCTTTAAATATACATAGAAAATGTTTAACACATGATAATATAATATATTGTTATATAAATATAAATAAATTTGAATAACAAAAAAGTGCTGAACTTGCAATTGTTCATTATTAAAAGTGCTTTTAATTTTCAATGTTTACATATTTTTTCTCTCTCTCTTTATTTTTTTGAAGTACAGTACTAAAGATCGAGACTTTAACCTCAATTGTTCCTCTCTCTCTCTCTCTCTCTCTCTCGTTGTTTATTGTAAGAATTTGACTTGTAGTACATTACCTCACACATACCTTTCTACCTTCTCTTTCTTACAATAATATACCTGTACATTTGTATTTAAATAGGTCATTGCTATTCTAAACATTCAAATCTTCAGTTTTTTTTTTCTTCTTAAAGTCAATTGTTGACTTGCATTATGCATAATTGCTTTTACGACTTTTACTATTACATAATTAAATAATAAAAATGACTTCATCCAATGAAAATCATAATGCAAATCGAGTAATTAGTATTAGGAATAAATATACATATAAATAAATAGGTAAATTTAAGGAAATTATTTTCATAACGTAATTAAAATGTCTCATGAAAAAATATTGTACTTTTTTGCCTCATAAATTTTGCAAATGTTAGTAAAGTATTAATGTTAAAAAAAATTTAATTTTAAAAACCATTATTTTTTTTAGTTGTATTTTGCTAAAACATTTGAGTAAATGCATAAATAAAAAATGGAAACTTAATTAAAAGAGGTACAAAAAAAGAAAAGAGAAAAAAAAGGAGATACTGCAGTTAGCTCAACTATGCTATGCAGTAAGGCCATTTTTCACCTTTTAATAAAAACTATGCTGCTATGAGGTTACTATATTTTAACACCACACTAAAACAAGGGTCGCCCAATAATAAAACAATATAAATATTGCAAAAGCGTATGCTATATATTATAAAGCATTATTTCATTATTTTCTTCTTTGCATTGGAGATTCATTTCAAAAAAACACTCATATATCTGTACGAAACGAAGTTTTATAAAATAGCAAGTAATTTGTGTTATTAATTACAATTTATATGATTATATTAATTATATATATATATGTATATATCAAATATTTGAAAGGTCAAACTATATAAAAGGTCAATATTAATATTAAAAGTAGTTATTTGAATTTATTTTATTCAACATTACGATGATAAATTTACTTTTTTTTTTAATTAAAGTTTTTGAAGTAATTATATAATTTATTTTACAAACATATACTTGGAATATGATTAGACGTTTTATTTTTCTCATCTATCAAAATACTGAAATAAATGAGAAATATAATTTTGACTTAAAAATATCCTATAATATGGTAAAATTATCATTATTATAAATGAGCAACATTTAACAGTTTCCATATGGGTAGTTTTCAGTTGATTCTAAATGCTTTTAAAAAAGTTGCATGAAATATTTTAAACACGAATTAAATGAATTTCATTTGAAAAAAGTACCATTATTGCACTCATCACGTTCCTTTAATCTATACTTTTCTTGAAATGTTTTTTTACATTGTCTGTTGTTTTTTACCCCTAAGAATTTGCATACTAAAATTCAGCCTAACTAAATAGCTACACGGAAAGAAAAATTTACGTAATTAATACTGTATTTATGTCATTATAGCATACATAAAGTTAATCATAAATAATTAACCTGTTAAGCATATTATTTATGCTTTGTAGCATTTCTATTACGCAGTTTAGCAGGAATTATGTTGTATGCAACAAATTGTGCTGAAAACGAGCTAGCACAATTATTAAGAATTTATTTGTATCAGTTTATCTTACCTGAAATTTGGTATGCAAATTCCTGCGTAAAAATTGATATATTTTATAAAATCTAATGAAATACAACGAATTTCATTACTGAATTCCAACAATTAAAAAATTCTTATAATCCAGATCATCAATTAATAAATTCTAGTAGCTTTCTAATATTTAAAAAGGGAATAGGGGATTTATTATATGAATTCTAATGAAATAACTAAATTTACAAAGATTAAAAATATAATATTGGAATGGTTGAAAAATAATACTCTTATTATTACAGAAACAGTAATTGTTTTAAAGTATTATTTTTTAACGTAGGCTTGTAATTAAAGTATGGTATTATAATATAGAGTAACGCCTATACCTATATATATCTGCAATACCTAAACAGTTACCGCAACGATGCGTATATTTTAATAGTATATAGAACAAGTTGTAAAACATTATTTTAATTTATCAAATATAATTAAAATATTGATTTTACTTAATAAAGTATGTTAAAATATATATGTAGTATATTAAAAATATAATATATTATATGTAATGCATTATTTTTGATACAGCAAAAATTATTTTCATGTATAATTATAGTTAAAAAAACAATCAAAAAAATTATTTCAAGAATGAGAAAGAAAAATGTAACAAGTATTCAATTTTAAAAGTCACTTTTATTTAATTACAAATCAACGTCTTTTATTTGATAATTTTAGTTACTGTAAAGTTCAAATTGTTTACTAAATTACTTACTTGTGTATATAAAAAAAAAATGCAATGGTTTGTCATATTTCAAATTGTTTTTATAATGGAAAGTGTCAATTGTTTAAAACAAGTTATACAATTTTCATAAATTTTTATCGTGCTTTTTCAAAAGATAGCATTATTTGCAGCATAATTCTTCATAAGCTAAAAAATTAGTCTTTAATAACAAAATGAAAATTTGGTTAGAAATAATGATTGTAAAGAAGAAGAAAAAGTAAAAAAAAAAAAAAAAAAAAAAGGCCCCATCACAATTTATATGTTTGTTATTATCTATTTTGAGAAACAATAGTGTACTTATAATATTGTAAACATTTTATATTTATACATAATTAATTTCTTTATATTAATATTTATTCTTTTTAATATTAAATGAAAAACAAAAACAAAAAGATTAAAAGTGATTTAACAAACCTACACAGAAAATAATTTTTTTCCTTTTACACCCACGATTTAGAGCTTCCACCCCTTCAACAAAAAAATAGCAGCTTCCATTTATTATACCAACATTGGTAAAAATATTAAAAATTATAAAATAATAAATACCTACACCTTGTTTCCTTAGTTCATCTTTTCTATTTTTTTTAAACGAAAATTCTCTTTGTCTTTCATTAAAAAAAAGTTCATTTTTTTACTTACTTTTATGCATAAAATTCTTAAGAAAGAATAGTATTTACCAATCTATATCATTGTTTTAATATTTAAGTTAAAAACTTCAGGTTAACAGTGCAGTAACACCATTCTTACGTGTTTTACCTGTATTATTGATCGCAGGTCCAAAAACTTAATAATAAAAAAAGACCTAAGAATACCACAGTATGTAAAGAAAGATGTACAACTTAAAATTATTTTTGGTAGTTTTTAATGACTTATTTAACATCACTAATGTTACAATTAATGTAATTACAGTATTATTATAATTACTAAATCAAGATTAAGTATATTATGCATATCAAGAGTAATGAATAAGATGCTTTTATATTATTTTATTATACTATTATTTAATTGCATTATAATCTTTAGTTGTTCTACTATCCACATTTTAATTACATTTAATATTTAATTCCATTTACAGAAGTGTTCAATTATATTCCTTAATTGTCCTAACAATGCATTAAAAAACAATACAAAAAGATTGTGCTAACTATGATCCTTTCTTAAATAGGTACCGGTACCTTTTAGTACATAATTAATACCTATTTACTTAAAAAAAATACCTAATACGTACCTAATTATACCTGGTTTAATTAATCAATTTTTAATAACCTTTATAAGTAATATTATTATCAGGTATATTAAAATAAAAATTAAATAAATTATGACCATTTTGGGACCTATTTAATAAACATGTACCAATTAAAACCAAATTGTATCAATTTGGACCAATTTAGACCAATTTTTTTATATCTATATGCAAATAATGCTATCATTTATTATATAAATAAATAAAATAATTGTTTATTTATTTACCTGCTGTAAGGGCATCCATAGGAGGAACTATTATTGGTCCCTCCTGTTGGTGTAATTGCAATTGGTAAGCCATCTTCACCAAGTAGGGGGCGCTCCTGTCTTGGTTTAAGAACAGGAGTTAGCCCCCATTTCTCTATGAACTCAATACGAGAAATTTTGACGTTGGTAAGGTATAGAAGAAATGTATTATTATTTCGACACCTTTTATCTTTTTTCTTATTATTATACTTTTTTTTTTCTTCTTTTTCTTCTTCAATTTATTATAATTTATTATTATTTAAATAATAATAAATAAAATTATTTATATTGTTTTTGAATATAATGTATTTTTCACCATATAATAATAAACACTTATAGGAGAATGGTTTTGCCAATTTCATATGGCTACCAATACTCCCTATATTATTATTATTTTTGTTATTATTAAATATTAAATTTATTAACATTAATAATAAATAATTCATTATATTATTATTTAAAAATAATATAAATAACACTTTTGGGGCCACTTGGGCCCCCATATTTTTAACAAATCAATGCTTTAAAATTAAGTTTGCATATAAAATGTTGTTGTTCTTTTACTATGAAAATAATATAATATTAATTATATTTTTTATGATAGTTAATTTAATTTTGTTATTTAAAATTATACTTCTTTATCTAAGGGTTAAGAATTAATAATGATTTATAATCAATATTAATTAAAATAAACACTGATATAAAAAACACTTTTCACTTTTGTTCACTTCATTTTTGTTTTTCATTTTCTTTTTGTATTTTTTTTAAGTTAATTTTTGCATTTTTGAATAAAATTTTATTATTTGTTGTGTCCCTAAAAATGAAAACACAGGATTTTTTTCCCTAAATTTTTTTTTGAAAGTTGCAGTAAAAGTGTGTGTTAGTAAGCTCACAACATTGAACAACGTTGAACAGGAGAAACGTAACAGTAAGGCCCGGAGCTAACGAAACCCAGCGAAAAGCAAAAGAGGGGAAGCTATAACACTGAAGCTCTCTGTTGAAAAAAAATATATATATATATATAAAAAAATATATAAGAGAGAAGGGATGGAGGGGAATGTATGTAGCAGAAACAGGGTATAGGCAGAGAGAGAGAGAGAGAGAGAGAGAGAGAGAGAGAGAGAGAGAGAGAGAGAGAGAGAGAGAGAGAGAGAGAGAGAGAGAGAGAGAGAGAGAGAAAGAGAGAGAGAACGGATGGGTTTAGAGTTTTGCGCAGGTCTAAACTTGTATTGAGAGAAATTCTCTCTTTCTCTCTCTCTCTCTCTCTCTTCCTTCTCTTTTCTGTTACTATATGAGTTTAACTTAAAATCCGCAAGAGGGCACACTCAGTCAAACTTAAATTTTATAATTATTTTAAAATAAATATACATATATAATTACTATATATAAATATAGTACATAAAGATATAATTAATTCATTGTACTGCATCAAAACTATAAATTTCACTTTATGTCATTGTAGATTGATTTAAATCAAAGAAGAAAGTGTATTTATATTTATAAGAAGTGATTCTTATTCACTTTTACTTATATATCTACAAACATTTAATATAATCCTATAATAAGTTTATATTTTGTACAATTGCACTATAAAAATGCACTTAAAATGCATATATTAGTATTCAATACAACTAGTGTGCATTAAAATCATAATACGAGTGCATTTAATGTATACAGAATTTTTTTATATATATATTATAATATAAAATATAACAGAACGTTTTATATGCAGTTAATACATGTGGAAAAATTGTTACCAGTGTACTTATGCTATTTTTATTTTACAACAGAAACCCGTAATTTAACTACGCATAGCCAAACATAAATAAAATTATAGTAGATATGGAGATTTTTTTTTCTAGTGCCCCTTGCATATATACCACCAGTTGCACCGAAATGCATATAAAGTTGCATAAACAAACTTTTCACAGGCGCTTAACTTATCTCTCTCTCTCTCTCTCTCTCTCTCTCTCTCTCTCTCTCTCTCTCTCTCTCTCTCTCTCTCTCTCTCTCTCTCTCTCTCTCTCTCTCTCTCTCTCTCTCTCTCTCTCTTTTTTATAATATGTAAACGAAATGATTAAATATTTTATAATATAAATATTTAGATTTCATAAGAAAAAGGCGTCAATGTATATAAAACAGAATTATAAATAATTATTAAATATATACAAATTAAAATGCAAAAAAAAAAAAAAAAAAAAAAAAAAAAAAAATCTAAGAATAAAACTTAAATAATAAAATTATAAATACCGTATTTTAAAGTATAATAAAGTAAAATATTTAAAATAACAACTTATATGATAATTGTAAAATTACACTTCATTTTTATATCTATTTATTGCAATATAAAACACTAAAATTTTTAAAATAAAAGTTCTTTAAAAAATGTAATCTTAAAGATATACTTAAAAATAACTAATTGCTATTTTTTCTTAGTACAAAAAAAAATTAAAATCAATCTCTACAATAAAATCTTTAATTTATTAATATTAGCATTTACAAAATTGTGTACTTTAATTTATGTAACTAAAAGATATAATTGAACTAAAATGCCAATAAAGTATGAACATAAATGGAATAATATCATTTTTAACCATAAAATTTTCAATATTTATAACATTAAAATTAATTTCAAATATAAATATAAAAATATTAATAAAACCATAACAAAACATTTAATATCCTAAACTTACAAAAAAAATAAAAAAATTACGATCATTGCAATACATAATATAAAACATAAAATTTTTTGGCTTGTAATCAAAAAAAAGAAGGAAAGGAAAGTTTAATGACGTCATGGTTATGACGTCATACCTATATTGATGACGTCATAAATCTGCAGTGCAGTTGCACCAAAAGTTTTGGCATCATTTTAAAATTACACGTGTACGCACAAAATATATTATATACACTTACATATCAACATATAAATATATATATATATATATATATATATATATATATATATATATATATATATATATATATATATATATATATATATATATATATATATATATATATATATATATATATATATATATATATATTAAAAAACATTATATACATTTTTTATTATAACTGTTTTAATGTAGGATTCTAAAAATATATTTTCATATATATATGTGATGACTATTTTTAGATTGGTATATAAAAAAATACGTAGGTGTGCGTCATTTTTATAAGGTCATTTTTCCACTTTTTATTTATATGATTATTTTTGTTTTGAATATTATTTTTGGTTAAATATAATTAATTTAAAAAAAAAAACATGTATGAAATAATAATGATTTTCAAAAATAGATTTTTATGAATGGTAATAGTATTTTTGTAATATTTATATTTCAATGAAAAATGTTTTTTTTTTTTTTTAAATTAGATTTTATATAAAATATAACTAAAATAATTATAATTCTTTGTCTATTTTTTATATCTTTAAAGATACAAAAATAAATATAAAACTTCTTATGGTGTATTAATAAGTTTATATGTAAATATAATATTAAAAAAAGTCATTAAAATCTGAATTAATATGTTAAAACTTAAAAAAGGTAGTTTTACTCAATTGCTTACATTAATATTGACAAATAATTGATATATGTATATTCAAATATGTAAGATAAGTTTTTTTTTATTAATGTAACTAAAATTCACGAATTTCTTCTATTTTCACACACGTAAATCCTATATTTATACCAAAATATACCTAGTAAGTAATTTACAAAGCAACATTGAAAATAATTTTTTTTTCCGAAAGTTAAATATTTAGGACAAAATAAACAACCCTAAAAAAAAAAAGCATAAAAAAATAACGATTTTGTTACTTCAAATTATTTCATAGTTTTTACTTGAATGAAAATTATTAAGAAAAACAACAGAAAAATTATAAATTTTTGCAATAATATTATGCTATTATAATCTTCTTCTTAAAATTCTTAATAATTAATTTCTATGAATTAATACTACGTCAAAAAAAAGAGTAAAAAGAAAATCAAAAGCGTGTTAATTGGACATCTATGTTTACTGTAAAAAATAAATATGACAACACTGTAAAAGAATTAACCCCTTAATAAGAAGAAAAAGTACTAAAAATAGTAAATTAATAATAAAAAAAAAAAGAGAGTATATTATAGTCAAACAACATAATATTTACTATGAAGTAAAAGTAGTTCAAAATTAACTAAGAGTTTATTTTATACAGAGAAATTCATACCAACGCTATCTTACGGTTTTACTTTCAACTAATATTATCATCATTATTTTTGCAACAAAAATCGTTCGTATTATAAAAATTAGGGAAAACAATATTAATAACTTATATAGTATCCCGTAATCTATATGCTTTTTTTTATTTATGTTATGTTGTTTTTGTTATGTGATTGCTTGTTAAAATTATTACACTAAATTTTATTTTGAAAATTTGTTCAATTCTTTAGTTTTAATTATAATTATATATATTTTCATTCAATTAATTAATATAATTTGCTAAAAGTATCCAATTTTTTCAAATACTGTTCACTTATAAAAATAAATACGTTATAATTATGCTATCTCAATACATCAAAATTTATGCATAACAACATTATTTCTGCTATAATGTAAAGTGTTTATACTACATAGCATAATAGTTAAGATATTCAGCATAATTACTTATGTTATTACAAAAAAACATCATTTGTGCTCTACAATATAGCAATTGTGTAATACAGCATAAATTACGTAATTTATTATTTTCGTACTGTTTTCTTTGTTTAAAATGCATGTGTAAAAAGTGACACAGCACGGAGAAAATTATCTGTATGTTTTATATTTCTATATACTTTACAAAAAACAAAACACAATGCTATTTTGCTTTTTCATGAATTTTTATGGAAGTAAAGCAAAGAAATATTTCTGTAGTTTTTTCTTCATTGATAAGGAAAATTTAACTTTTATATACTCTACAGCATATTTGAGATAACAGAATTAATATTTCAGTCTTAATCCATGAGGAAAATTGGTACAACATTTTAATATTCGTATAAAAAAAAAAGTGTATTGAATTTCATGTCCAAATAATTAAATTGTCAGTGTCAATTTGCATAGATATAAAATGTCTTCCAATCTGATGTGATTTATAAAACAGCTTGAAAACTATGATTCCTATTTATTGGTGGTCATGGATTTTACCCCTCAATTTTTGTTAGCTGTACAAAAGAATTAAGTTTGCATTTTTTTCTCTTTGGAGCTCACTTTTGAAAAATTATCATTGTTGCAAACTTTTTGATCAAGTTGCTTACATAATAAATAAAACACACACTAAAAAGTAAAAGTTTTTTAAAGCAAGTACTTAATAATGATACAAAAAAAAAAATGAAAAAATAAAGAAGGTTAACATGAAAAAATAAACTATCAGTTTTTGCTATAGTTAAAGGAATAGACCAGAGAAAAACATAAGCATTTATATCACAAAACACTTGATGGGATTTACATAAATAACTTTAGTTTGTCTCAAAACCCAACAGTATCCCCGTAGCAGTGATCAGAAAATTCAATTTATGCAACCTGCACAACATTTTCATACTAATTTTTGCATGTTTCTGACGTCATAAACATAAGTTTTCACACAAATTGCATACTTTACAGTTTTTTCATGCTCTCTCGTGGGGCTACATTAACATTCTGGTAAAAATTGTTATCAGTTTTGAAGATCCTATTTCATGTTTATTCATTAAAAAGCACATGTTGTTTTATGAGGTCTATGGATTTAAGAGTCTATAATATTGCTTCGATGTGTTGTAACAGTGCGCAAAAAAAAAAAAAAAAAAAAAAAAAAAAAAAAAGCAAATTTGCTGTACAATACAGTTATTTTTTCAATATTTTTTATTTAATAAAGTGTTGTTAATTATGAAGGTTTAAGAGAGAGAGAGAGAGAGAGAGAGAGAGAGAGAGAGAGAGAGAGAGAGAGAGAGAGAGAGAATACACGATAATAGAAACACTGAAAAAAAAAATGCTGTAAAAAATGTTTATATTTTTAACATTCATTCAATACTTCAAGAAAAATAAACATTTTCAAGTTCATAAACTATTTTAAATAATATATGGCGTCTATTTTTTTGCTTTCTTTTTATAATATTTCGTGTTGATATTATTTCTCTCCCTTTTCTTGTCTGGTTTCCTCGTCTCATTTCCTTCAACGTTGCTTTCGTCTTTTCGTTGTACACAAATATCTTTTGCTTCATATCATCATATCAACAATTTAAATGATGTCTTCCGTACTACATTAACTATATTATATTCAACGCTATAAATTGTATTCTATATCGCATTCTTTTCATACAATGTCAATATTTTTGATTTATTTCTTTTCATTTCAAATCTTTGAAATTTTTCAATATTTTTTTTTATTATTGTATAGAGAAGAAATAAAAGTTAGAAAATATAAAAGAAGACTGTACACACGATAGTGATAAAAATATTTTACCATTCAAAAACTCGCGCTAAAGTTACAATGTTATTCCTATGAGAAAGGTACCCACAGAATTTGAATGATAAAATATATTATCACAGTCATGATAACGTACAGTCATTTTACTTAAAAATAATTTTTATTGCTTTTATGGCCATTCATAACGTAAGTAGATAACCTATGTAATCCAGAGAGGATTCCCGCTGAAAAGTACTGGTCAGCTGGAGACGTGTATTGCGGGTCAAAATTACATTGATCAAATGGGCAACAAAATATAACTTCCAGGATAAAATAAAATGAAAGGCAACAGAAAATTGAATAACGATATTCTCTTTGGATTACCTAGCTATAGAAATACCTTAGCCATTCAATGCAATCAGATGGAGATTTCAGTTGACGCAAAAGTCCATCTAAATACATGTTATTCCCATATGCCAATAAAAATTCAATTTTTATCAAAATGACCGGACAATTATACGTTTATGTGAGGAAAGAATTTTGCAAAATTTGTATTTGTTAATAAAAAGTATTTTTACAAGCATGTTTAGACACTTTTTTATTTATTTATTTTTATTATTATTTTGCAATTTATGCTATATATAACTTATTATTCACTACAGCATAATATATTATATTACAAAACGGTAACATTAATATGCATAAATGCAACATGAAATACGTTATTTATTTTTACCTAACTGAAAGCATCATTAAAAAGAATTTAAAAATCAAATTCATAGCATATTAAAAATCATCTTTTGTATAGACCGCTTGCACTCATATTTAAGAGCCGCCATTTTGTTGGTCAGGAATACATAGGCCAGCATAGGAAAAACATCATTTTTATTTTTTTAATAGCAAAAGAAGCTTCAAACCTCAATCAAAGCCTTATTTCTAGCTCCTAATAAGCTCGAAGGATATGAGAAAAATTTGTTGAGTTGAAATAAACTATTTTTTATGTGAAAAATTAGGAAAAACGAAGTTTCCCCTATGCTGGACAATGCATTAGGCACCACAAACATGGCGACAAAGCGCAAGGATGTGCAAGGGGTCTATACACGCCTAAAAACATGTATAAATTAAAATACTAGCAATTGATTTCTTTTACTTTTTACTCAAAGTAGAATATAGTAATATAATATTGAACTATATGTTGGCTCAACATACAGCATGGTTATACTTTTCACCATACTAAAGACACGAAGCTCTAACTATAAAATTGATCTTTCTCACCGCATACATAGTATTTTAGAAAACATCCTAATTTTCTGTATAAAAAAAAATTGAAATAACTGTGTACAACATAATTTATTAAATTTATATTTTTTGTGCTCCATGAAAATTTTTGTAAAGTTTTTTCCCTCATAAATTTAAAACCGTAACTTGTAAAAATAAATTTTTATTGAATTTTTTAAAATAGCAAAATATTAGAAGCACTGCAATATTAAAGAGATAGGTTACCGGTATATGAGACGTGACCGTAGTGTTATTTTTAAGTTTACTTATAAAATTCAGTAACAAATTTATGGTTATTATATATAAAACAAATTATTAGTAATTTTTAAAAAATGGAACTTTTTATAAGAAGCTTTAGTTGCAACAAGATTCAACCACTTTACAATATGCTGTCCATTAATTGTTAATAAATTTGTATTTTTCTACTTTTTTTTTTTTTTACCTTAATGGCTTTTTATTTACGTACATGTAACAATATTTAAATTGTGCGATTAATTCAAATACATGTCAATTCAATGATTTTTAATGGAGATTCTATCTCTGAAACTCAAAAGTTAACTTTTTAATTATTAGACTTTATTCAAATATTTTGATCCAAGTAAAAAAAAAATTTTTTGATGAAATATACGTATTTATGTCTACCTAATATACAATTTAATATACACTCAATTTCAAATTAGATATTTATTCAGCAAAAGAGTGATTCCAAATACACTAAATATAATAGAATGAAACAATACAAGAAGAAAGTTTACTGACTAATTTATAAAATATGAAATATTTTGTTAACTCATAGTAAAATCAGACTTTTAAAAGTAAAACTTCAATTTGAATGTTTATGTAAATTATTATGATATTTTTTTATTATCAATTGTAAATAATGACTAGACCAACGCTTGCTGTAACAATCAATGTTATTATGAACTACCTGGGTCAATAAAATTTCCTATTTCTATTTTTAATGTAATTTGAAATTCAGTTAGTAGCAACTACCTATCGTAAGATCCTTGAATCGTGAAAACTATCTAGAATATAAAAATAATTTAAGTTTTAAGGAAGTTCAGTTTAAATAAAATAAAAATTCATAAATTTAAACCCCCTTAACTTTCACGATACTTAAAATAAGATTTTAATTTTTTTGTTTTCAGTGTGTAAGTTAGACTATCATTTCTTAATTATCGTAGAAAAAAAAAATGCCAATGTACAGTTTTCGGCATAGAAAATTTTATTCCTTGCAAAATATTATTCTAAGGCATGAGAATAAAATTTTTTATTACAAAGTGTGTACAATAAAATTGTATTTGATTGAGGAAGAAAACTCTGAATTAAAAAGGATGAATTTTACTTTCACAAAGTTAACTCAAATATGCACAGCATCCCATTTTCAACCTTAAATAAAACAAACAAGCCGATTTTTAAACTACATTAAAGAATTACCAATTTCTTACTGCATTCATTTAATTTTTTTATAATTATTATAGCATTACTATTATACTTACAATAACTATAAAAAAAATAATCATTATTTTTAGTACAACCCATTTATTGTAATCTTAAAAAAGAATCGTTTTTAATATTACACATATAAAAAATAATAACTAAAAAGTAATTTTATTTTTATGGTTTTTCTCTTATCGTATACTTTCCACTATTTTGTTAATCTTAAGTTAGCAATATATACATGTTCCTAACTGAAGAATAGTAAAGAGTCTAATATTTATAATTTAAAATCAATACATAAAATACCTAATGTAGTTTTAAACTGATTAGGACAAAGTATAACACAAAAAAAAAGAAGTTATAAATCAATATTTTTAGAAAAATAAAATTTATAATGAAATTCAATGTCACGATTTTAGAATTTTCTCCTTTTTATGTACTTTTTTTTTCTTGTAGAAAAGCAGAAAGAATATTAATTTATGTATAATAATGGAAGTATTTTAGGTAAAAATGAATTTTAATGTCGGAAAATTTGAATTCTAATTAGAGCATAACTTGTAAACTTAATTTTCATATTAGTTAGTTTGTTTAAGATTGCAAATTAGTTACTGAGGTGATTGGATTTAAAGTTATAAAGGCGAGAATTTTTTTTTTTTTTTTTTTTAAATCTATAACACAACTTTAATAAGGCAAACCAACAATCCAAATTTTGAATACGTATTGATTTTTTACTTCCATAAAATCTTTTGTAAATTTCAATATTTTTTCCCTTATCTTATGATTGCAGGTTCTCTAATTTTTATAGTATTTATTACAATTTCATATTATAACATAAAAAATTAAAAAGGCGCAATATTTGATTTTTAGATGTAAGTACGAGACTTCAAATAACAACCCTTAAATATATTTATTATTTAAATTGCATTAAAAATCGCATCTCTTAGCCTTTTTAAATATTATTTCCTTCTATAAGGTATCGTTAGCTTTTTAAAATGCTAACAACTTTAAAAACCATTAAGGTACTTTAATTTAAAATTTTCATATTTTATATGCAGACGATTTTAATCATGTATATAGAAATTAATATAGTGATTATTAAACTAAAATTCAAATTTAAAAACTAAAATATTTTTAAGTTTAAACTAATATGTTTGTTGTTTCTTACTAATTGCTATAAGATTTGAAATAACATGATTGTAAAATTGCACTTAATGATAATTGCATTATAACATTAAGTAAATTTTATTTTAACTGTTGGTTAATAAAGTAATCGTATTAGGGAACTATTAATGCTCTTCGTGAACCATGTTTTCTGTTACTAAATTGACGATCAGCTATGGTTAATCAAATGGAATGCGCATTTTTTTGGTGCACGAAAACAGGTTTACGAACAACAATATTATAGATCATGGGCACACAGTTATTAAAAATTATTATAAAATTGGGAAAGCTAATAATAATAGTTTAACTGCAGTTGTAGAAAATATACGTTTGAATAATTTTGCATAAAACATATTTTAAATAGCTGTACGAAGAACATTTTGAGATAAACACAAATGAGTATTTGAATTACGTTCAACAGTTTTAATTTTACTATCATATATTTATGCTAACAGTATCAATTGTGTATTTCATATTTTAGTAACAGGTATAATTTACTAGCATATTTTATAACGAATGTGTGTCTGTGTAACAATCACATACTAACTTATAATAAAATTGTGAGCACCAAATTTAAACTTATGAATGATAATGAGCACCAATATGTATATAATTAAGCATAATAGAAGCATGGAAATTAAAACAAAAAGGGTTATTGCATGATTTTTTTTTGGAAAAATTTAAAGATAATTTTGCGAAGAGAGAGAGAGAGAGAGAGAGAGAGAGAGAGAGAGTAAAATCTAGCTAGTCACGTGGGTTTGCTGTGTTCCGCATCGATTTGGCAGTTACCCCCGCAACACCCCCATTACCCCTTACCCCCCTATTGCTCTCTCTCTCTCTCTCTCTCTCTCTCTCTCTCTCTCTCTCTCTCTCTCTCTCTCTCTCTCTCTCTCTCTCTCTCTCTCTCTCTCTCATACTAGATCTTGCCGCACAGTTTGCAACGCTGCGACATCTATACTACAACTTCAACTTTATTTTCCTGACGTCATATACACGCATTTTTATACTTCAACTATACTATATTTTACATTACATCACTGGTCCACACTTTAAAAATCATTTTTAATATTATGTAATTTACATAAAAAATATAGGTTAAGTGATATAGCATTGCTTTAGTAGTTGCATCAAATTAAAAGCATTTTTTTTATGGAACATCTAAGTAAATTTTTAAATATGAAAATTCTTTGCAAAATTTATGTGAAACTTTGAATAAAATTTAGTTTTAATGGAGAAATATAATGTGATTTTAGTTAAAGATTGAGGCATTTTTAATTTGTAACGTAGCAAACTTTTTTAATAAATAAATAAGTAAGTAAGTAAGTAAGTAAGTAAGTAAGTAAGTAAGTAAGTAAGTAAGTAAGTAAGTAAGTAAGTAAGTAAGTAAGTAAGTAAGTAAGTAAGTAAGTAAGTAAGTAAGTAAGTAAGTAAGTAAGTAAGTAAGTAAGTAAGTAAGTAAGTAAGTAAGTAAGTAAGTAAGTAAGTAAGTAAGTAAGTAAGTAAGTAAGTAAGTAAGTAAGTAAGTAAGTAAGTAAGTATGTAAGTAAGTAAGTAAGTAAGTAAGTAAGTAAGTAAGTAAGTAAGTAAGTAAGTAAGTAAGTAAGTAAGTAAGTAAGTAAGTAAGTAAGTAAGTAAGTAAGTAAGTAAGTAAGTAAGTAAGTAAGTAAGTAAGTAAGTAAGTAAGTAAGTAAGTAAGTAAGTAAGTAAGTAAGTAAGTAAGTAAGTAAGTAAGTAAGTAAGTAAGTAAGTAAGTAAGTAAGTAAGTAAGTAAGTAAGTAAGTAAGTAAAAATAAACAAACAAATACTAAAATTACTATAATAATAATATACCCTATTACGTAACAATGATATCATACAGCATATAAGAACGAATTAACATTTTGTGCCTCGTAAATTGAACTATATATATATTTACTTTAGAAATCCAATTAAAATTTACTGCTCAATTATCAATATGAAGTACTTAAAATTTATTTTATCTTAAGATAGCTTATCTTTGTTTATTTCTCTATTAATATCATGTGTTCATGTAATCTGGTTATAATTTATGGCATATTCAACAATAGTATTATAATTATATAGATTTTTATAATATTTCAATTTTAATTCTTTCAGCTTTCTTTTTATAAATAGTTCATATTTGTAATTTAGAGTAAATTTATTAATAGTAAGCTCTAATGAAATTTTAAAAATCGTGATAAAAGATCAGAAAATGATGCCAATTTGATATGATTTTTTTTAAATGCATATTTTGCAGAGAGAAATGACAAAATATTTATAAGTGTTAATATATACTGCAATTCTAAATCACACATCTTTGATGTAGCTAATATCAAATTGAATTTTTTAAAAATTTATTTCAAGAGAAACCTCTCTTTCAATTTTGAATGGGTAGCTGATACATTAATCTAAAAACAAATTTATAAATAATGAGCTATAAATAGAACCCATTGACTTTGAGTTTTAAGTACACTGAAAGAAAATGTGTGTTGTTGTATTTTTAACTCATATACACGGTAAGTAAAACAATTGACTAAAAAAAAAATAACATAAAGTTTATTTTTGCTATAGCTATTTTTAAGTACCAAATATAGTAAAGATTTTAATGAGTAAACATATTTGTAACAGACGAGTAACTTTTTAAATAGTAATAGTTTCTACATTGATAAACTATAAAGTGGTGAAGACTATAGTGTTGTTCTAAAACTGGTATTCACTAAATATTTCATGTATTGTTTCTAAATATTCATGTATATACATATATACATCAAACATAAATATATAGACACTGCGATATGAAATTCTACTCTTAAAGGCATAGAAAACATAGAACAACATGTTCTTTAACACAAAATTGGATCTGCAAAATTGATGATAATTTTTACCAGAATGTAAATGTGGCACCACAAGAGAGCATAAACAAACTGTTAAGTATGCAATTTACGTAAATATTTCTGTTTATATGACGTCAGAAACAGTCAAAAACTACTATAAAATGTTATGCGGGTTACATAAATTGAAATTTTCTTATCAATGTTACGGCGCTACAGTTTAGTTTTGAGACAAACTAAAGCTATTTATGTAAGTCGCATCAAGTGTTTTGTGATATAAATGCTTATGTTTTCATGTTGTCTATGCCTATTCATACTACTTATTCCTATACTCTATCAATATTATTAAATAACAGATTTTGCTTATTATTATGTATGTTTTTCTATGTTAATTTTGTGGTCTAGTATGTAAAATAGGACTATCAAATACTCTGAAGTGTTCAATAAATAATATTATAGTTATATTTATTTAACATTTAAAATTTTAGGGCTGATTTAACAGATAAAAGTCAATTAGCCAGTGCTTAATTTAAAGGAACAAGGGTATATTCAAATGGATACTTTTAATATTTAGAGTGTAGCTAAATGGGAAAAAAATTGAAATAAAGGCAGGTATATAAATGAAATAATATAATGCAATATGTAATTATGATATATAATATTAGTCTGGAACAAGTATTCGACAATAATACCTAATGTAGTTGAAAAATACTTTAACTAAAGAATTCCTCACATGAATTAGGTGACATTTCTGTAACTGTTTCAGGTATTTACGTATTGTAATTTACAAGATTTATGTACAGGGTAGTAGCAGTTTTTTTTTTTCGTGATGCATATATCACTTGCACCTTGCACTCATCATAATTATATCGACACCTAGCCTCTAACCGTTTGAACTTAAATAAAAATTCATTCATGCTTTAACACGTAATTAAAACATTTCTTAAATACTCTTCAACTTATTTAGCATTGAGATTCTTATATTATTTTTTTCTAAATGTACAGCAAAAAAAAAAAAAAAACTGTTAAAACTGGAAAGAAATGTAAGCTTTTGCATTTGAATTCAATAAATTAAAGGAATATACCAGAAAAAAAAACATGGGCATTTATATCACAAAACCACTGCCAAAAACACTTGATGATATTTACAAAAATAACATTAGTTTGTTTCAAAACTCAACTGTAGCGCCGTAGCATCGATAACAAAAAAATCAACTAATTCAACCCGTACAACATTTTTATACTAATTTTTGACTGACAGAAACCGGAATTGTCCCACAAATAATATACTTTATATTATTTTCACACTCTCTTATGGGCCCACATTTATATGCTTTTAAAATTGTCATATATTTTAGAGATTCAATTTTGTGTTGAATCAGTAAAAAGTACATGTATGTTGGTTCATGAGAATGGTTTTAAAAGCATGCTTTTTTTTTTTCACAGTGTAAAATACTGCACCGTAACTCAAATTGATAAATGTATATATATATAAAATCAAAGACAAAAAGTAACATAAAAATTCCACTTTAAAGATTGTTACTTTAACAAAGATCTAACAAAAGTATCACTTCAATGACACAATAGTGAATAGTTTAAGTAGTTGAATGAAACAAAGTGAAAGGGGCAGTAAATCGTTATACTTTGTTCAATGATTAAAGTATTTATAATTGACATCATATTATTCTTTTCTTTGTCTTTTATGTGCTGTGTTTGTATATATATATATATATATATATATATATATATATATATATATATATAATCTTTAAAATTTTCAAGTGATATCAACATTGTTTCTATATAACTCAAGAGGATTAGAAAATAATAATACAGGTAAGACAATACTTCTTTAAAAAAATTGTTAAAATATGGTAGGTAATATAAATTTAATAAGTGAAAGTGGGTGTAAAACTGGGCCAGACATTTGTCAAGACTAAAAATAGCTTTATGAATTGTACGTATATAAATTATATATTTAATAATTTTAATTAAAACTAATAATAATTTTTTTTTTTTAATTTTCAATTACATTTACTATCTCTATTCAAAAATCTGATAAAAAAAATTCCAATTTAGGAAGAATACTACTCTGCACTAACAAAAACAAATAACTGATAATTATGCAAGCTTAATTGAAGCTCAGATTACATATTTTCTTCACTTTAATCGTATTTCTCCGTGCTTATTTTTGTTTATTAGAGCTATGTAGATAAAAAATTGAAATAATTTTTTAGATTATTGAAATTAAAATGCACTTATTTACAGTATATGATTATGGCATTACTAATGAATCGCGTATGACAATATGACTTCATTTTATTCTAGAGTAATTTATTAATTATATATATATATATATATATATATATATATATATATATATATATATATATATATATATATATATATATATATATATATATATATATATATATATATATATATATATATTATGGAAGTCAAAGTAAGTATTTTTTAAGGATATGTTGTTAAATTAAAAATAAATCAATGCAAGCAAAAGTTCAAAAATACCACAATTTTCAAGTAAAAATCTTAATATGTTAACAAAAGTTAAAAAAAAACATAATTAAAGGAATAGACCAGAGAAAAACATAAGCATTTATATCACAAAACACTTGATGGGATTTACATAAAAAACATTAGTTTGTCTCAAAAACCAACAGTAGCTCCGTAGCAGTGATCAGAAAATACAATTCATGCAATCTGCACAACATTTTCATACTAATTTTTGCATGTTTCTGACGTCATAAACATGAATTTTCACGCAAATTGCATACTTTACAGTTTTTTCACGCTCTTTCGTGGGGCTACATTAACATTCTGCTAAAAATTGTCATCAGTTTTGAAGATCCCATTTCGTGTTTATTCATTAAAAAGCACATGTTGTTTTATGTGGTCCATGGCTTTAAATGGACATTTAAAATTACTTCAAGAAAAATATTTAATTTTTTACAAAAGTGCATATTATAAAAAAATTTACAGTATAAGATATCCACTGCTTCTATTCACATTTAAAATTATCGTATAAGTAAATGCAAAGAAAAATGAATAAAATTTAATATTTATAAATATAATAACATTAATAAAAATCTTGATGAAATTTTTTGAGTAATAATTCAACACTTTTACGAGTTAAGCAGTAAAATCAAAATAATATGTGGGTGTGTTTGGGACGAGTCCAATATTGAGGAAAATCTCCTTACTCCGGGGGTGGTGCTACTTTTTATACCTCCTTTTATAACTGTGTGTCGATAAATTATATAAAAAACAATCTTAATAATTATATAACACTATATGTAAATTAAATTGTTTAATAAAATTGAATACCTTGTAAAATAGATTATTCTAGTTTTGTCGTACAAGATTTCAATTTTTTTGTGGTGTATATTTTGTTTTTGTAGTATTCCCAATGAGCTACTAAAAATTATTTCTGCAACGGTAAAATATTTCATGGTTACAATGGCAATTATATTGCATATGAAGTGGTTTTATACTGTATCAATGGAATGGGTGTTTCAGGCTAAATCTTTTTGATTTTAAAACATGTAAAAGAGTTTTTTTTTTCAGTTCTATACAAATTTAAAATTGTTTATTTCATTTCTTTTCCAGAAGTTTAAAAAAAAAAAAAAAAAAAAAAACGCTTATCGAGAATGCTAAATAATTAGACATTCGTCTTTTTCTACGCCACCTGTGATTGGTTATAACGCTACACCAGTAACATCTATTAAGAATGTGTTTGTTTGCTTTTAATCAAATTTGTGTACAACTCATTGTATATTGGGACTGAAGACGATAACATAAATATCAAATATCTATTGTGGTGTCGAAATAAAATTTTAATAAAACGTCATATTAAATCAAAATTTCATACTTGTCACATTTCAGACAGTTCGTCTTTTAAACGTTATGTAAAATCATTGTGAATAATAATTACAGTAAAATTTCCTCACCAAAGCAAGCAATAATTTTTAACTAATTCAATGAGGAAAAGACATTTTTAAGATTTTTCTTTTTTCAAATAAATTCTTGTATTTTTTTTAAATATCGATTTTATGTTCGGAACATGGGAAGATATATTTTCCTTAACATTGGCATTATTATTTAAAGTTTAGTCCAAATAAGGAAAATGTTAATTTTATTTACCGTTAGACTTTATCAATTTATTTCTAATGTATTTATTATTTTATAAAATAATTTTCCTTGGTATGTGTTTAATGTTATAGTAATGGAAGCAAAATAAGTATCTTTATTAATTATAAAAAAATGTTTAAAAAAGTTATGTTAAACATAATATAAAATATCATCTTTTCCTTCTAAAATGTTATTTTATATAGTTAATTAAAAAGTAAATAAAACTTAATACTTTTTTTTTTGTTCAAATATACATAAAAATAGTAGTAAAAGTATTATTAAAAAGTTAAAAATATACTACGATGTCACTAGTAATCTATTTATAAATGAGATCAAAAGTATTATATTGGTATTAATATTGGTATGTTTTCTTAACAAATGATCCACTTTAGAGACTAGAAAAACGTGTTTCTCTCACTCTAAGTTTATTTTTCTTGTGCTATGGTGTGTGTGACGTTTGTTAATACACAAAGAACAGAAAACACTTCAAAACAGCGTTGAAAACTATGGCAATATTATTTTACATAGAAGATAGAGGGGATAGAAATTTATTATTGTGTTTGTTGTCTGTTATATAGATAGAGATATAATGACAGAGAGAGAGAGAGAGAGAGAGAGAGAGAGAGAGAGAGAGAGAGAGAGAGAGAGAGAGAGAGAGAGAGAAGGGAGGGAGAGACTATTGTAAGTATAAACGATAGCGATATTTTCAATTTTCACATAGACGATAGAGGGAGTAATAATCTGATATTGGTATTTATATTCTCTAAGAGAGAGAGAGAGAGAGAGATTAACTTGAGTATAAACGATAGCAATATTTTCACACAAAGGATAGAAGGAATAGAAATTTGAAATTTGTAGTTATTTTCTTTGAGAGAGAGAGAGAGAGAGAGAGAGAGAGAGAGAGAGAGAGAGAGAGAGAGAGAGAGAGAGAGAGAGAGAGAAAGAGAGAAAAAAAGACACCAGGAGACCAGGAGAGCAAAGTTTTTCCTAAAGAGGCTGGAAGGGATAGAAATTTGAAATATGTTTTTTAAAAAGACAAAAACAAAGTAAAAAAGAAGAGTAATCAGAATCAGTATCACATTGACAACAACAACAACAAAACCTGACATAGATAATAGAGAATACAACATCATGTCATCAATGTTTATTAAGTGCAACACTTAACAACTATCATAGCAATAATATTTCAATACTTATAAACAAAACAAAATCCAGCTGCTGAACTTAAGACGATTTATTTACAAACATTGGAGACAACATGACACAAGCTTGGCTTTTGTCATTGTGACATTTGGAATCACGTTCCTTTCGTCACACTTCACAATAATTTATCATTTTTGTGTCACACATCTAAGTCATACAAATATATATATATATATATATATATATATATATATATATATATATATATATATATATATATATATATATATATATATATATATATATATATATATATATATATTAGAAATTATTAGTCTACTACTGTATAACCAACTCTATATAACCACGAGATTCAATATTCGATTATTCTTATATAATCGTTTATTTAACGAACAAGTGTCATTTAAAATGGGCGATATCTGTAGGGAAAGATTCAAACTAATATTATTTTGACTTTTAAGTCAGCGTAGTATATTATAAAGCTATTCAACAGAGAAAATAACAACTGCGCGTTTTATAGGGTGTAAGTGCATGACGTCATACTGGATGCGCTTTGACGTAATACTGGAGCAATGAATAACATTTCTCAGCATAGAACAAACGTGGCTTTTGTGGCTATTTTCTTTGAAATATTAGTTAACTTTTGGGTTATTATTATTTTTATTGCATACTTAAAAACTTAATTTAACCTAGCAAACAGCCTCAATGCTTTCAAAAATATTGCTTATAATAGTATGCTTAATCTGGCAAAATGTGTCGTTTTTCCATACCAGCGCATGTTATTTAGTACTCACAAATGGCGTTCACTTTTATATGAATGACAATACTGACCGCAGTATATAAATTTGGGTACACTCTGTAAGTCAGAATTGTACCCAAAATTGGCAAATCATGGATCAACGTGAAAATATAACATTTTCACCTCTCTCTAGGTAGTAACTATAGCAAACACGTATCAGATCAGTTCTTTTAAATAAAATATTGCATATTTGTAGAAACTATTTTTACACTTAAATTTCATAGAATAATAATTTAATAACGAATAATTGAATATATTTAATCTTACAAATAGTGAGTAATTAAATTACTATTTATTTCACAATTAAATTATGCTTGTTCATTTCTATCTCCTATAATCATATACAAAACATGTACAGATCTGGCCAAAAGTTTAAGAATGGGTCAGCGGCGGCCGCAACGTTTTTTTCATAAAGATAACATAGTATGGTTGCAGGTTGCCTATACAAATTGTTCTCAAACTTTTAGCCAAAGCTGTACATCAGCAGGTTCTTGAATCCAATTTGTTGTTCGAATCATTACATTTAAATCTAGCAGTAAATACTTATCATGTCAGAATAAGTTACAAACAACAATGGAAGTAAAAGGATACTTTTCAATATTTTTTCCCCTCGCTCTCTACCTTGATCTGTGTTATCTTTTTGACTAGGTTGCTACATTTACAATTTTTCAATAGTATATCCAATGCTTTGTAACTAATGATCCTATTAATGACTACTAAATTGAAACAAAATAAACTGTTGAGTAGACCGCTTGCACTCTTATTTAAGAGCTGTCATTTTTTTGGTCAGGAATACATAGGCCAGCATAAGAAAAATGTAATTTTTTTCTTGTTAATAGCAAAAGAAGCTTCAAACCTCAATCAAAGCCTTTATTTGTAGCTCCTAATAAGCTCAAAGAATATGAGAAAAATTCATTCATTTGAAATAAACTCATTTTATGTGAAAAATTAGGAAAAATGATGTTTTCCCTATGCTGGACAATGCATTAGTTACCACAAACATGGCAACAAAGCGCAAGGATGTGCAAAGGGGTATATATTATAGTTAGCCTAATAAATAGTGTGACATACCTGTCTGGTTTATTACCATGGTAAAATTGATGTAAAATGAAAACCCACTCGAATCAAAGTACTCTAGTTAATTTTAGACTCAAGCATTTCTATTTTTAGAATGTCAACTATGACGTCATATTAACATGGAGTTAAAAATAAAGTAATTAAGTAGAACGAGAAATAAATTAAATATTCGTTTATAAAAAATACATAGGGAGTTTTCATTACGCTATAATTGTTAATTTACGTTATTATGTACTATTGCAGTAGAAAATAGATGGTTCATTTTTTGCATACATAATATTTAAAGTAATTTTTTTTAATTTTAAATAGTGTCCTATTTCTTGTAAAAAAAATGTTTTTTTTTTTTTTTTTTTTTTTTTTAGGGTGTTTTGTTATGAATTTATAACGCACACATGATAGAAATGTTTTATTGACCCAGGCAGTTTATAGTAACATTATACATGTTACAATAAGCATTGGTCTTGTTAAACTTAAAAAATAAAAACTACAATAAGCAAAAACCAGTCAATATAATTATTTCTATTGATTTTTATTGAATTTCAAAAAAATTGATTTAATAGATAATATAAAATATGTGTGATATAGCTCTGATGTAATTTTTAGTAATTATTTGAAAACTAATTCAAATCATGTCTTAAAGGACCTTTTTCCAATGCGTCAAAATGTTAAAATTTAAGCTAAAATTCAACACATAAAAAGATATATCTTTTATTTATTATTATATTACCAAACATTTTAAATAAACATTTTTTATTTGTAATTTTTCGTCTTTTATCTTATTTTATTAGATTACTTCAGTTTCCATTGATTTTGATTGACGTTTATGAAAACTTTTGATTTCATAAAAATATATTATACTAATTTAGAGTGCTAAAATTTTGGGTAAAATCTACACAAGAATATAAAAAAATAATTGTATCTCCTCAAAAGTTTTACGTCTATATATCGTATGAAGCTTATCACTGCAGTTAATAAAGTTTTGCTACAATTTTATTGTGTAAACCAATTAAAATGAATGATTCATAAATTATTTGCAATTTTCAAGTGTTATTTTTGCCACGTGTTGCAAAATAATGCAGTAAAACTCTATGTAAAATATAGCCACTTAAAAATTATTGAACAATAAAAGTTGTAACAAATAATAATAATAAATCATACTTTTGTATGCAATTTATATTTTTGTACACTAGCATTTTTGCTACATTAAAACACAAGAAAAAGAAGGTAATACAAAGTTTTGCAATTTTGCATTTTTAATTTTTTAATGTTCAAAATTTCTACTTGAATTATTAAATACATTTACTTTAAGTCTAATTTTTTTATGTTTTTAATAAAAAAAATGAAAATAATTGAATATTTTATTATTATCATATTACCTCTTTTTTCAACGTATCTTGTTTTGCTCTATTATAATTTCTGTCGCAAGGTCATGACGTCATTGGTTCACGCGACCATGGCCTAGTTTGATACTACCGCCATCTAACAATTTTTTACTGAACCAATCTAAAGTTGAACATTTTAACACCAGATTGCAGTAGTTTGTTAAAGTGTTAAAATTTTCATTCATAATAAAAACTTCTCTCTCTTTTTTTTTTTTTTTTACATACTTTAGAATGTCAAATTAAAATATTTTTATAGGTATTTAACTTTTAAAATTATTACTATTATTTTATATAATTTTCGTATAAGTACTTTTTGTGTATCTAAATTAAGAATAAAATTTTTAATGAGGTTGTATTTTATTTTTAATTATACAATGCAGTTTATGTATTTTTTTAATGAAGATATTTCAACAGTAAATTTAAATTTTATTTTAATTGTTTCAAGAATTTTTATTTTGTCTTTACTAGAAATATAATCAAAAAATATATATACTCAACATTTTTATTTTAAGTTACTGTAAAAATTATGGTTTGCAACTAGTAACCAATATTTTTCTTCCTTTTTACACGCAAAGAAAGAAAAGTACTAAAAATGTAATAGGTAGACATATAACCTACAACACAGGTATTATTATACCTTATTGCAGGTGCAATATGCTACAATAAAGGTGTGACTCACTTAGATTTAATGGTATTGTAGTTTATAACTAGCTGTTCCAAATTAAACTGTGCCTATTGCAAAATACGTGTACCTGTCATAGGTAGTAAATTTTTTTCCGTGTAGAAAGATGTATTTTTATTTGACTTGATTCACATATCTCATTACGAGATCTTCAAATTTTCTTTTATACAAAAGCATTAACTATTTAAGCTTATATAATAATTTTTTAATTAATGATTAATTTTGGGACACCCTGTATATAATTATAATGTTAATTAGCATACTAAAGCACATGTTTGTTTAGAAAAATCTAGTTCAGCATGTAAACTACTTTTTAAAAAAAAAAGTTATTAAATTGTATCCTGAAAAGTATGCACCCCGTTGGACGTTAATTTTTATACACGTATGCTATAACACGGGGAAAATAATATGTCACCATATTTTACTAAATATTTCGTATATAATCGCTGTTTTTATACTTAAATATATTTTTATTGATTCAAAACATTGTAAAAGAGAAGAAATTATTATTTGTTATTCATATTTCCTTTAAAGTGTATAATATTCTTCATCAATTTGTATCCTGACAGTTATGCACCCCGTCGGACGTTCAATTTCACATGACTGGTTCAATATTGGTATAAAAACATTTCATAGAAATAATTGAATATTATTTACCTAATCCTTTAGTTGTTGTTGTTGTTTTGAAACACATTGCTTTAATTGTAATTACATGTATTAAAGAGACAATACATAATATTATGTATAATATATTTCGTATATACTACACTTTTTTTTTTAATAAATTTTTATTTCATAATTTATCTTTTAAGCCTACGGTGATAATTTAAAATGCCTGGAAAATTTCTGTACATTCACTAAATATTTTGTACAAACAAGAATAGTTCATAAAATTAAAATTTCATTACGTATTAGACATTTCTACCGCATATGTTAAATTTACTATGCGACACGTTTGTGGTTTGTGTTTGTGACACGTTTTAGGCATTTGTAGTTTTTGTGTTAACCTTAAGGAATCAGAATAATAATGATATGTAGCCTTATTGAAGTTAATGTCTTTGATGTATTGTATGTCAATAAATAATAATTTGGTTACAAAATAAAGACGCATTTTCTTCAGACTTAAAAAAAAAAAAAAAAAAAAAAAAAAAAACCTAAAAAAACCTAAAAGAGAGATAATTTATAAGTTCAATGAAAAGAATTTAATATTTAAATATTCTAACATTAAATTAATTATTTTATTATAATAGATAAATTGATTTATTTCAAATGAATTTAAAATTAGAGCTGTAAATTTAAACCGGGTCGAGCACCCGCCCGGGTCAAAATCTTCGGGTGCTCGTTTTTTTGAAAATGGTCAACCCGGGTTTCGAGCTTTTAGCTCGAAAACGAGCTTTTTCGAGTTGAGCTCGTGAATAACTCGTAAAAAAAAACGAGCTTTTGAAAATAAATCGAGCTAAAGAAAATTTTTTGAAGAAAGAAAAGAAAAAAAGTTTGTAATTTTTGTTTAAAATGGTGTTTTTAGTATTCTATCATGCAAAATAAGTTGTTTAAAATATTTTTAAAATTTATTTTATTTTATTTATGACTTTTATCATCCAAAAAACAATTTTTTCATAATGAAAATCGAGCTTTTTGCTTCATAGGCTCGAAAACTCGTTTTTAAACTTTGGCTCAATTATCGAGCTTTCCGAGCTTTGGCTCGTTTTTCGAGTTAAAGCTCGATTTCAAGCTAAACCCGGGTTTCGAGTCAAACCGGGCTAAAAAATTTCAGCCCGGGTTAAAAATAATTCGAGTTTTTTACAGCTCTATTTAAAATACTATTTAAATATAATGAAGATGTAATTGAAAGTAATGTTAAAGTTCAAATGAAGTATAAATATTTTTCGTAGTATAATTATAATAAATGACCTATATTATACATTATTATCAAGCAAAAAAAATATAAAATGTATAACAATTACAGTTTAAAATCGATCTGACCCACAAAATTTGCATAATTATTATAGAAAATACTTTTAGCTTTCAAGGTTAATTTTAAGACTGTAATATGACCATAGTCTACTTTTTTTACCTTCGTTTTTATTACTTATAGGTGATTTTTTATGTATATCTTACAAAAATCAAATTTGGACAAAATAATACGTTTATTTTGTAAATAATGTTATAAAAAATGTTTTATTATATTCATAATTTTCATAATTACATCATAAATAATTTTAATAATGTTGCGTAGTAATTTTCGCACTTTTTAATGTAATACTTTAATTATATTAGTATTTCTAACGCAAATTAATTATAATTCTAAATTTATACTTTTTTATTTCACTTTTAAATCATTTTTATATTCTTTTTTTTTTTTTAACTTTTCTTGCGATAAACTTTTTTGCACGCAAAAAATTATAAGATTTTTTCTCTAAGATTTAGCATTTTAAAAATCACTTACTGTTGAATAAGGGACGAATTTGGGGATGGACCAAGTACTTACCTAAAACAAAGAAAGAAACATGAGTTAGTATACACAATGTCAAAAATAAGTTAATTGAAATATAATTAAATATTGGCGATCAATAATCAGGTGTAATCAATTTGTAATTTAAAAATACTTTACTAAAGCTTTTAATACTTAAAAATAACGTTAAAATCATGGTTTTAAATGCAAATTCTAAATTGAAGCAGAAATTTGTAATCTTTGCAAATTATAATAATAGTAATTTTTTTGCATGCAAATAAATATGAACTTTTGTCAATGATCTATAAGGTTCTTGATTGGGAATACTAAACAGTATTGGGCACCATTATGGCCCCTACGCGCAAGTGTTCCAAGCATTTGTTTGCCTAAAACCGCCAAGAAGAGTTCTTGTTTTATAATATTATTATTGAAAATTTTCATTATATTTGTATTAAAATTCTTTTAAGTAAAACGCTTAAATCTTTTTAAACCATTTTATTTAAAATAAATTTAAAATAACAGTAACTTATAAAAGTCTGTTTACACATAATATAAGTTACTTATTAACAAACTGTAAGCCTTAATTAAAAAATAAATACGTAAAAAAAAAAAAAATCTATCATTACCCAAGTAATTTAAATTAAATGAAACTTAAAATACTCTAAACACAATTAATTAAATAAATTACTTGTAATTTTTTAAACTGTGATTCATGATTTTAAATCCCTTAAAAATTTTATATAGTAAAGTGCTAGATACCAAAAATAAATTATTTAGGGACTTTCTTACCTAAATTTCTAAGTAGCTATAAATTAAATAAAAACGAACACAAAACAATAGCATTGTCTTGATAGATTTACGTTGAGTAGTATTATTTTTGGCAACACTGTAATCTTATGTCAAATCAAAATTTGGCAACGTTGCAAATTATATTAATCATAAGTAATATACTTACAATATATAACATATACATTAAAATGTTTTCTTACAAATTTTTATACCATGTTCTACAAGATAAAATTTGTTATTGTTGTTGTTTTCATGTAAAGAATTCTATTGTTTGTTTTTTTAAAGATTAAAATCAAATTAATTGTTTTGTATTCAATTTGTTTACTCAAGTTTCATTGAAAACTCTTGAGATTTAAAAAATATATATATATAATACAAAATCTATGTACTTTGTTTTGTGAAATGTAAAATAGGTTACGTAAAAGTGTTTAGAATCCATATAGTTATGGTGATATAGAATAATTATGTACAATTTACAGAAAAAAAAGGGAAAGAATGGGTCAGTAGCATTGTCTCTTTTCATTGGGTGGACATTCTCTGATTCTGTACGTATACACATATATTAAAAACTAATATATAATTAGCACAATTAAGACCGTAATAATATATTTTACAATTTAAATCCAGCACGTGTTTTTCATGTATAAGAATAACATTGCAATTTTATAGCGAGATTTTGATTGGCAAAATATACTATCGCGGTCTTGTGTACAATTTCATTTTTATGACAGAGTATGTCAATTTATTCGGGAGGAGTGTACAAATATTATATTTGTCTTTAAAATAAAAAGTTAAAAATAAAAAAAATATTTGTTAAATTTATTTATTTTAAATTCCACTTCAATATTAGTAAGTGTATATTTAATGCAACAGATTACTTAATAAAAGTACTTCTTATAAAATGTTATTTTAAAAGCTTTCCTTTTTTTATTTTAATTATTTCCCACCACTGTCATATTCATAAATATACAAAAGTAAAAGTAAAGTAAAAGTGCATTAACGTTGCATTTAAATGCATAATGATGCTCCTCCCCTCTTGTCGCACCTGCATTTTAATAAACTAATTATATTTTTTAACTACAAATGTACTACTAACCTACAATATACAAACTTTTTGTTACTTTTTGATGCAATAAAAAATGAAAGAGTTTCATATTTTGGCATGAGGGTAAATAAAGTATTTATATTGAAATAAAATTAGAGTGGAAAAACCCTTTAAATTATATTGTATAAAAAATGTACCTTTTTACCGTGGCCAAATGATTCAATGCACAAAATACGCATACCATTATTTAAATTTATTCAAGTTTATAAATGAACCACCTCAAAATAACAGTTAATTGCAGTCCAAAAGCATAATTTGCCTTTATATGTATACGTTATATATGTTTACCATATCATACACGAAAAAAAATAACTACATACTACTAGCTCAATGCAGCAACATATATATGCATAACATCATAATTTATGCTGTGTTTATTTTATATAATAGTATAATAGTTAAGATATTCAGCATAATTTGTTATGGCAACATTTGTGGCTTACAATATCGTACTTCTATTCTATGCGGAATAAATAACGTCATTTATCTTTCCCGTGGAAGATATAAGATTTGATTACGTTTTATGTTTTTACAGAGTTAAAACACAATATTCAACAATTATTCTTGACAAAAAATTATTAATTTTCACTTTCTCAACCCTTGCATATGAAATTAGCAATATTTTAATTTTAAATAATCTGAAACACTATAAAATATATTTACAAGTAAATATGTCTGAAATGATTTTTTTTAAACGACTATACATTACTTATGCCATCGGACAGTGCATTATAGAAAAATCCACAAAAATGCTTCACATTCAAATCCATTACATAAATACCATTTTAAAGAGAAAGTTTACAACATGCGTTCTCCAATGTTAGATAATGAAAAGAACTGTTCATAAACTCACATATGATGACCCAAAGCCCTTCCGTAGCCTCGCAAACTCGTGATCATCCTGCGAGATATGCAACCCATCCCGTATCTTTTACGTCATAGTTACGGCTTTACCATAGACAATGTTGTAGCAGGTTGCATATATCGCAGGATGAGCGCAAGTTTAAGAGACTATCATGGGGCTATGGAAGGGCAATGTGAGTTTATGAACAGTTCTTCTCATTATCTAACATTGAAGAAGCCATGTTGTAACCCCTGAACTTCCTCTTTAATTACAATGCAATAGAAAAATAAATTAAATTACTTTTTCAATTCTCTTGTTATTATTACGTTATATTTTATTTAAGTTAAGGAAGAAAAAAAAAGTGAAAAGAAATATTTTTATTCTTTACAGTTTATTTATATAACAATACACATTTGAATAATAATAATAAGTTAGGCAAGGAATATGATTTCGGACATAACAAGGTTACTTTATATGCAAGACAGGATATAAGTTTAGAGTAGTGAATAAAAACACAGTCGTGCGGAGCATTTGTAATATTGTATTCTATAGAGTTAAAAGTCTTAGAATAATAATATATAATGTAAAATCCAACTATTTCAATACCATTTTATTATATAGAGTCTACTCTTTTTTTTTTTTTTTTTTTTTTTCAATTTACTTAAAGCCAAAGACAACGTGAAACAACATGTTCTTTTTAATGATTAAACAAAAAATGAAATTTCCAAACGGATGACAATTTTTACCAGGATTTTTAAAGAATATATTTTTTAAAAGTGTTTTATGGGCTGTTCACAATGATGCGTAAATTCACATAACTCTTACGTGATGATTTTTTATTTTTTTATTTTTTTATTTTTTTTTTTTGCTTGCCATATTGTGTTATTGTGCTATACACCAATCCCAGTCCCAGTCAAGACATTGTCTTATCGACAGGTAAGGACTTTCCAATTAATGGAAAAGCACACACGGGCCGGCCACGGCCTAAGTACACAGCCCGTCATTTGCCATGACAGCCTATAGAAACCGTGGAAACATCTAGGTAGGCTGGTCGTTGCAATCACATCAATCATGCACCTCCCGAATACTGTGCGTCGTCATGGAATGCATGTAAACATGCATCGTGCAACGTGTTGTGCTCTCTGTCACACTTGACGTACGCACCCAGCAGTGGCTCGAACCTATACTCGGTGAGGAGTACAGAGTTGCGAGTCAGCTGCCTTCACCACTCGGCCACATACCAGCTCGGATTATCAATGTTATTTGGATTCGTACGTGAATGTTACTTGAAAAGGCGCGTCATAGTGCACAGCCCATTATAGTATGGAATTGAACCAAATCTTCTCATTTAAGTGAAGATCAAAATCAATTTCCACAATTTTTCACACGATGGAATAATTTTATTGTAATTAATATATTTTATTTCTCAAAATTTCCATTCAAAAAGGTCCAGTTTTGATATAATGATTTAGTGTACATTATAAATATATTGCTCTGTGTGTTCAGGCCTTTAAAATATAAAAATAGATTCCCAGGTGTGGTTTAAAATATTACATTGTTTTTCTGTTTTTTTTTTTATATATATTTTATAGAATTTCGTTGAAGCATTTAAAACCCATTACTAAGACAATGTGTCTTCTCTCTCTCTCTCTCTCTCTCTCTCTCTCTCTCTCTCTGTCTTTCCCTCTCTCGCAACTAGTCTTTTGTTCTTTTGTCTAAAAGTATAATCACAAAGAATTGATCTATCGTAGGCATTTAACATTGTTTTTTTTTATATAATATATTTTTTTTTGAAGTTTTATAATATATAAAAATAATAATAATAAATTCATTGATCCACTAAAAGCACATTTGTTGCCCACCAATTAGAAGTATTTATTTTTAAACAGGTGATACTAATTGGTACACTGTAAGAAAATATATAAAGTAATTAGTTTATTAGCATAATATTTTATTACACGATTAAAAAGACCCACAAAAAAAGATATTTATTTCCTTGATTATTAAGTTTTTATGAGACTATTTTAGACTAATGATGTAAGAAAATACACTTTTTGTAATGGTAAATAAGTGAGTTTCTATTATGAATAACGTTATAAGATTAAATTTGTTTCCAAAACTTTTTTTTTTTTTTAATATGATAAGACTAAATAATTGGAAAACACTAACTAATAATGTATACTCAAAAATATGAGCTGGTATAGGAAAATTACTAATTTTGCTAGTTTAAAAATACTAACAAAGCAATATTTTTGAGAGAATTAATGTTGTTAGTAGCTTAAATTACACTCAAGAATGTAAGAAAAATAATATCAACAAAAAATTAACCTATTTCCAAAAGAAAATAGCCAAAAGCAAAGTTTGCCCTATTCTGAGCAATGTTGTTCATTGATCCAACATGGCGTCAAAGCGTATTTACCATGCCGTCATGCAGATATACCATGTACAACGTTTTGGCATAAGAAATAGAAATTTTATTAATATTCGAATAGAAAAATATTAGAATATTAATCATTTTTTTCAAGCAACAAATAATATTATTGTTTATGATGTATTTTTTTTTATCCGTGTAATCTCTAAAAAAAAAAAAGTTTAAATGGTCAGTAATCATGTTCTCAGTAATTTACGATACTTTTATGAAGCTTTAATCTTACAATATTTTACTTCTTCAGATAACGTCAACCTAACTAACCTACTAAGAGAAAAAAAAATGTGACATTTATTTTAAATTGAATCGATAATATTGATCTTATTTTCAAACCCAATTTCTTAACATTTTTTTATTCACACTAAAATGACACGAAAAAATATATTTTTTTTTAGTCTACCAATGTGCCTAAAATATAAAATTTATTGTTTTTAAAGTTATATAAGTTTTTTTCCAAAAAGAACTATTAATACTATATGTTATGTAGAATTATTATGCTTTATAGGTCTTTTTTTTTAATAGAAAAAAGTTTATATTATTTGGATGTAAACCAACATTTTATTGGCTTTTCAACTTAAAAGATTTTTAATATAATTTTTCTTAAGTAAAAAAGAATAACGATTTCTCTAAATCAAGAAATTTATACAGTACATTATATAATAATGAAAATTGCAACAATTTTGAAACCATTTACAATGGAGCTTACTGGTTAAGTTTTCGAGGAAAACTTTGTTCCCAATTTCCTATACATAGAAAGATAATTTTTAAAATTTTTGACGTTTTTTTAGAGAAACTACTGCAACAATTAGTAAATATTTAACTGATTTTTAATTGTTTTAAGCTAATAGAATTATTTCATCACCGATAACTTCCATTGCATAAATAACCACCAAAATCACTTTCTTTAATTGAAAAAAAAAATCTTTATTTTTTCATTATTTTTTTTTTAGATGTATATATTATCACAGTATATTATACAGTAGTCCATCTCCTATAGCGGGAATGTCAGATCGAATGCGCGCCATAATTCCGACTGGGTGAAGTTGTCAGAACTACACGTAACATTACTTCAAATTACGGCTTCTAGTTCTGCCACCTTCACCCAGTCGGAATTATGGCGCGCATTCGATCTGACATTCCCGCTATAGGAGATGGACTACTGTATCATCTACTGTGATATATTATTTAACTTATATTTATTGTCTAATATTTTTAAAGAAATTTTGAATCAAGATAATCTGTATGCTCTATAGGGTCTATGCATTCAGGTTAAAGTCGACGCCATGTTGGATTACTCAATAACATGGGCAGCATAGGAAAATAGTTCTTTTTGCTATTTTAAAAATACTATGCAATATTTTTGAGAGTATTGACGTTTTTGATAGGTTAAATTAGTATCTCAAGTATGTGAGAAAAATAATGTTAAAAAAATAACCTATTTCTGTAAGAAAATAGCCAAAAATGAAGTTTGCCCTATGCTCATCAATGTTGTTCACTACTTCAATATGGCCTCCAAGTGCATTAAATATGACGTCATGCGGATACACCCTATAATGCAATAAATTTAATTGCATTACATTTGAATTTTTTAAATGGAGACTGCATGTAATCAAATTTATTCGCACGTTAAAAAAATATTGCACCTTGTTAACACGCCTTATGTATGATATACATAGAGAATTTTGTGTTTTTATTTTACACTTTTTCTTTAATTCTTTAAATAAAAATTACCAAAAAATAAATAAATACTAAGATTACAAACGACCATTACAATAGATACACCCACAATATTAATGATAATAAAAATTTAATTGCTACTAATTATAAATTATTAATGGAGAGAAGAAGAAGAAGAAAAAAAAAGAGTAATAAAGTTCTATAAATAACGAACCACACATTACTATTTTTTTTTAATTGCTACTAAATTTATTAATGTTTACTGGTCTGAAAATAATAATAATAATAATGAAGTGTATAAACAATGAAAATGTAAGAGCAAAAATTTTCATGAGTAATGAAACTGTTTTCTCTAACAATTAACGACAAATGTTGCATTGTATGTATGTATGTACGGTACTTAGGAAATTTTAATGATGTTTTGTTGATATGTTGAAAATTTTATTAGTATTATTTTAATGATAGTAAGGGGAATGATTACAATGTATTATGTAATGTTTATTATTTTTACTCTCTTTAAAATTTTATATACATGAAATCCGTTTTAATTCTTATAACAATTAAACAATTATTAAGTAATTATTATAAGATCAAAATTGATAAGATTGATGTTTAATTTGTATAATGTAATTATTATATATACACTCTAAAAATTGGTGTATTATTTTAGTTACGAATTCTAATTTATTTGAGATAATCACTTTTAAGTTATTATGAGTAGCTAAAATAATGCATTTGAGTAAATTATTAATAATAGCTATTTTAACTTAACATAGCTTAAAAAAACTTATAACGACATAAAATAACTAAATTTAGCTATATATTTTAATAACTAGCTAAAATTCATTATTTTAGCTACTCATAATAACTTAAAGGTAATTATCTTAAATAAGTTAAGATTCGTAACTAAAGAAAAGCACCATTTTTTAGAGTGTAAATTGAATCGATGTTCATAAACTCGTTTCTATGCGTTTTAATGAAAATTTTCAAAATTTCTCACAGAATAAAATTATTAATAGTTGCATTTCTGATTACCTTTAAAAGGGAGGAGAAGATTTTTTATAATATTGAATTTATACGACATTTAATCTAGAAGACTAACGGTTGTAAGTCACCTTTTTCTTATCTGCACGGACAAGAATAAATACGTACATTTCCAATTGTTAATATTGTAAAAGATCTAGGGTCTTTCTTGATTTAACAGGTAACCAGAAGTTCGTAAGAGCTTAAAGGAATAGACCAGAAGATTAGCATTTATATCACAAAACACTTGATGGGACTTATATAAATAACATTAACTTGTCTCAAAACCCAACTGTAGCTCCGTAGCAGTGATCAGAAAATTTCGATTTATGTAACCCGCACAATATTTTTTATTAATTTTTGCATGTTTCTGATGTCAGAAACATGAATAGTCCCGCAAATTGCATACTTTACAGTATTTTCACGCTCTCTCGTGGGGCTACATTAACATTCTGGTAAAAATTGTCATCAGTTTTGAAGATCTCATTTCGTGTTTATTCATTAAAAAGCACATGTTGTTTTATGTGGACTATGGCTTTAAGCTTTCCTAAATTTATTAAGAACTTTTAAATTACTAAAAAGTAGTAATCATTTACGTAAATCTAAACAGTCGTAAACATTTCTTAAACAATGAAATTACTGCAAGATTTTAAACAGTATATCGGTTTAGAAAAGTAAATAAATGGAGTTTTTATTACTGTAATTTCAATCTTATTTTTAAGTGATTGAACATAATTTAAGTCATAGCACAATTTTCTTATTGTATTTTCTATAAGAGTTCATTTCATATTGATATATTTAATTTTTTCATTTACCACAAAATCTTTTCTAATTTGTGAGAAAAAAGAAAGTAAAAAAACTTAAAATTTCAGTCTCTCAGATATTCAAAATATCATGTTTCAAATTAACAGACTTTTTTTTGTTTTCTTTTTTTTATGAAAAATCTGAAACAAGATTTTAATGATAAAATATATTTTTTAAATTTTCTAAATTTGTATACACCATTGGCTTCTAAATTTTAAGTTTCACGTCTCTAGCTTTTTTATTGGCCGATGATTTTTTTATTGGTTATTATATTAATATTATTATTTACTTTTAATCAATACATTTGATAATAATTGCCAACAATTGGGTCTTGACCATTCAATTTATTGACACTAAAATTATGTTTAATTATGTCAGAAATATGACCTGTAAATAATAATGATAATAATTAAAAATTTCATTATTTCAGAATATTATGTAACAACAAATATTGTAAGATTTTAATAACAATAAAAAAAATACTTTTAACACTCGGTGCAATATTTTTAATCTACAGTAACAGTACATCTCACTGAATGTCATTAAAAAATATTAAACGTACATGCAATCATATATTCATTACATTGTGTGAAGAGATCATTAAAACTATAACTTTTATTTAAAAATGTATTCCTTTCTTATATAGTAATAAGGAAAACAAGCAAGACTGAATAAAAAAATAAAACACAATGCAGTAAAAATAAAAGAAAAAATATTTAAACAATAAAAAATATATAAGCATAAATAGTGGCACACATATCTCACAGTATGTGGTACAATAAAGTGTAAAAATATACTTGTCACTAACAATTTATAAACACCAGGAGTTCAATTTACACATATAATATATAACTACTTTATTTTGATAAATGTAGTTATTCAAAATATAAGATAAAGTATAGTATAATATCAACTAACACGCATATTATAATACGTCAATATTATTATTAAAACTTTGCGTTTATTTTGTAATTTTTAACCGCATAAATAAATGAAATATACTAATTGTTTTATACGGTATTATATAATTAGTTTTATTTTTATAAACTAGAGGGAAACATTTTCTTAAAATATATCTTTTTTATTATTAAAATTTATTTAAAAATTATTATTATTTTTCTTGATATTTAATTGAAGAATGATTGCACCTTTTTTAAAATAACATCCCATTAAAAATAATAATAATAATAATAAAGGAATAGTGGAAAACTAAATAATATGTTTAATCATTAGCTTCCATGGAATTTCCTCTCAAGTTTGTGGGTGACCGACTGATATCTCTCAAACTAGGACGGTTGCGAATAATAATATTAACACAAAGTAAAGAAGAAATGTTACTTAAAAATTTAGTTATGTTAAACATGTGAAAACACGATCAAATATTTAAGTTATTACACTTTAAAGATAACATGTAAATGTGGAAATTTAAAATTGAGCGGGAAATTTTAGTCAAATTAGAAACTTTTTTACAATTAAAAATATCATTAAAATTTTTTTTGGTATAAAAAAATATATTTTAAATTTACTTGGTTTTATTTGAAAATTATAGTGTTTGTTTTATTGGAATTAAATCATGTACAAAAAATTATTCGGAAAATATACAGTTCTTCTTTTAGCGATTTCCGGTCCAAGTCGGTCCCCCACCGCCTTAATTATTTCGGTCATGTCATGACTAATATCAAACTGATTTAACGTTTTCGAATTTGTAGATTAGAATATACATTGATAATGAAGATATTATGATAAAAGCGTAGCACAAGAGCACAAAAAAAAAAAAAAAAAAAAAAAAAAAAACTTGGTATGTTGATTCTTAATTATCTTAAAAATTAATCATAATTTTAAAATCAAAATTTTAAACACAAAAATGCTATGCAAAAGTGATGCAGAAATTTGTAGCCATGCAATTTCAAGAAATATTTGTTTACATCCAATAAAAACTTTTTAAAAAAGAGCCTATTGTTATGTAAATTTCATTATAACCAAAATTGTATTTTTTTAATTTATATGGGTGAAAAACTTGAATTTAGTTTTTATTATAATTTTTTTTTTTTAGAAAGAAAGAGAGAGTAAAAATAAAATTTGTTACAACTTTTTTTTTGTCAAGATATATAACTTTTTATTATCGATTAGAAAATAAAAAAGATATTCAGTATAGTAACATAAGGTCTGCCGCAGTGAGAGAAAGAAGTTTTGTAAATATAAAACGCACTTGCTACATATATTGTAGTTGAGAGAGAAGAGAGAGAAGAGAAAGAGAGAAGAGAAAGAGAGAAGAGAGAGAGAGAGAGAGAGACTATATAAAGAATACGAGAGACAGCGGACAGTAGAAAGAGAGACTACAGAGTACGAGAGAGAGGAAGAGAGAGAGAGAGAGAGAGAGAGAGAGAGAGAGAGAGAGAGAGAGAGAGAGAGAGAGAGAGAGAGAGAGAGAGAGAGAGAGAGAAGAAAAGATACTGCAGCAATACAATAACTTGACCAACAACTTAAATAATGTCATACATTTCCTAAAAAATTTAAAATTTATTTTTTTAAACAAAATAAAATATAAAAAATTCCCCCCTTATATAATGCCGCAATATATAATATAACAAGAATATTTTAGTATACAAAATATTAAAGAGGTTGAAAAATGTAATTTGTCATACGAGTTATTTGTTATTTTTAATACCATGAAAAGCTATTTGTTAATGTCTATTTCACAAAGATATATTTTTGTTAACTTTGGTTTAAAAAAAAATGTATATATGTTTAAGGCTCTTCATTTAAACTAACATAATAATTTTCTATATGTGAAAGTTGAAAATTTATCTACTCGTAGCTGTTATATAGACGTTAAAAATAGTTACGTCTCGCTATATTATTTATGTATTACTAAAAAAAAAAAAAAAAAGTATTTCATTGTTTTTTTAAAACACGTTAGATTTAAAAGTAAATTGTATTGAATTTGGTACTTTCTTAAATTTTATTATGTAAGGCCGTTTTAGTGCAATTTGAAGGGGAAGTTACAGTCGGAATAAGGGTATTATTGCATATTGTATCTTTATTGAAAAAAAATGTATATTATACCATCTACTATTACTATATTGCAATGAAATGTTTCTGAGCTGTTTAATTTCAGTTTGGACAATTAATTGTAAGATAAATACAGCAATAATAGTAATTAAAATGTTTGAAAGTTTAAATAGTAAAATTCCACCTTAAAGTTATCTTCTATTAAAAAAAACAACAACGTATAAATCATAAGATGGGACCATAAAACATTGTATCGGATGTATACATATACCTATTATATACCATAAAGTCATAGACCACATAAAACAAGATGTGCTTTTTAATGAATAAGCACGGAATGGGATCTTCAAAACTAATGACAATTTTTAGCAGAATGTTAATTTATCCCCACGAGAGGACTTGAAAAAAAATACTATAAAGTATGCAATTTACGTGACTATTCATGTTTATGACGTCAGAAACATGCAAAAATTAGTAAAAATAATGTTGTGCGCGTTGCATAAATTGAAATTTTCTGATCACTGCTACGGAGCTACAGTTGGGTTTTGAAACAAACTAACGTTATTTATGTAAGTCCCATCAAGTGTTTTGTGATATAAATGCTTATGGTTTCTTCTGGTCTATTCCATTAACTATTTTGTAACTTTACAAACTGGGGTTAAAAAATTGTAATTTGCACTTTTTTACGTCACTAAATCCTTCCCATGAATAGAAATTATAAAGCAATTGCTTACTTTATAAGATTACTCGCCAGTTTTAGTGGAATCAGAAAAGGTTAACAAATATAAACACTATTTGTGATTTATCAATAATGATGTTCGTATACCCTGTTCCCTTGCTCCAAAAAATGCGCAATTCCATTTAAAAAGCATTAAGTGATCGTCATTTTTTTGTGGTTTGGGACACGAAAAACAAGGTTTACAAAAATCATTAGTGTTTATCATTATTATTTTGGTACAGAATTTAGGTACGCTTAAATAAGTAAGCAATAATAGTCAGTTTTTTCCCTTAGAATTCAGCTATTTTTTTGAAAAAATAAATACTTTGAAAAAACACCGCGGTTAGTTTCAAAGTCCGGAATTATTTCTGTCTTTGCACTGTGCAAAAAAATCAAATTCACATTTTTTTTTTCATTAACAACAGTTCCTTTGTGTAGCAGTGTACTAAAGTTGAGACAAAAATAATAAAGAAAAAAAAAGTATATAGACATCAGACTCACGAAAAAGAGTTAAAATTTGAAGGTACAAGAACAATATAAAATCGACATCTCGTGATAAAATCAAGTTTAATATTACATTTTCGTATTACGACATGTTGCAATAAAACTACTCGCAACCTTCAAATTGTTTATGAAAGAAAATATTTTACTCTTTGATTTTTCATATAGTACTTTTACATGAAACATCGAAAAATTTTAATTTTAGCTTTTATATCATATTTGTTATCGATTTTTAATAAATTATAATGACGTTATAGTATATAGAACTATAACTTTATGTTTTACACGCACAATAAAAAAAAAATAAAAAAAAAAAAAACTACTGCGCCAAAGTGTAGCTTCTATAACGTAATATTTTGATTTTGGGCGTATAAAACTTTACTATTTTTGTGCACTATAGGGTGTATGCGGATAACGTCATATTTAATGCGCTTGGAGGCCATACTGGAGTAGTGAATAACATCGCTGAGCATAGCATAAAACAAACTTCGTTTTAGGCAATTTTCTTTGGGAAATATGTTAATTTTTTTTAATGTTATTTTTCTCACATGAGATACTAATTATTCAACATTATATACAACATCAATGCTCTCAAAATTATTGCATAGTGTTTTTAACCTTGCAAAATTTTTTATTTTCATATGCCACCCATGTTATAGAGTCATCCAACATGGCGTTGACTTTAACATGAATGCAAAGACCCTATAGAATAACCTTGCAGCTAAGCTTCATTTGTTTTAGTGGTAAAAATTAACACTGCTGTTTAGCTAAATTCAGACAACAGTGACTCTGTATTTTCTTCTAAACACGTGAATTTCAGAGTTTTTTTCTATGTACATTTAAAAAGTTAATTATGAGCAAATTCAAAGAAAATAATGTTTATTGTGTCAGCTGCCTAATAATAACAATATCAAAGCATGGACACTTTCATAATAAATTTTACTGTATTTTGTTACGGTAACGCCATGTATATTTACGGAGAATCACATAAATTTAAGTATCCTTAACAATGCCTTGTACAGTAATGTCATTTCATTAGTCATGATATTAAAATTTTATAATAAATTATTTGTACACGTCATTCCGAAATAAATATTTAAATATTAAAACATTACTTTGTGCCTTACAAAATGTTGCGACAAGTTTTTCGTATTTTTACACCTATACTAAAACGTACCATTGTGAAGAAAAATGACTAAAGCCTCGTTCACAATGGACTTTTCTTAAGTGAAAACGCTAATTTTTTCAAATTAAGAAAAAAGTTTGATTTCCACTTAAGAATTTTTTTTCTTAATTTTTCTTAAGTAGCTAATTAGAAGAATTATTTGAATTTATGTAAGAATCAACAAGGGTTTAATTCTTACGTAAATTCAAATAATTCTTCTAATTAGCTACTTAAGAAAAATTAATAAAAAAAATTGTTAAGTAAAACCAATTAAGAAAATTCTTAAGTGCAACAATAGTTTCATTGTGAACACCAATCGTTCTTAAGGGGAAAAAATTAGCATTTTCACTTAAGAAAACTTAGAAAAAGTCCATTGTGAACGAGGCTTACTCCATTTTTGAGTATAACATCAGTAAATTTTTCTGATGAAAACTATAATAATAACATAGTGTATGTGGGTGTGGGTGTGTGTGTGTGTATGAGAGAGAGAGAGAGAGAGAAAAGTTTTCCCACGAATAAGTCATTAATTCTTCTAACAAAATGCCAATATAATAACAAAAAAAAGCAAGTAAAACAATTGAAATAAGATCAAAACAAAAGGGAGCAGTGAAAAAGAGATGATTTTGTTGTTGTTTTAATATATTAATTTATAAGTTGTTGTACCAAATTATTTAATTAAATTTAAATAATAAAACCATTGGGATTTGAAATAAAAGTACAACTAGGGAAAAAAAAATCTGAATATACATGAATATGTATTATTATGCTTATTGTTATTGATTTTTAAATTGTATTAGTATGCATTTTAATTCTATTGTTTTATATATATACATATATATATATTTGTGTGTCATTTTCATACATTTATTTAATAATTCTAAATCTAATATGAACATCAAAATTTTTTAAACATTATTTCTATACTCCTGTAACCTTCCTATACTCACTGTATGGTTAGTAATGTAATAACATTAAAATTATTATTTAATTATAACTGAAAATTGAAGTAACAAAACAACGATGAAAATTTTAATACTTTATATTAAAATGATAATAAAAATAGATTTGAATATTTTAAAAAAAAATAATAATATTTGGGGTATAATATTATTGTCATAATAGAGGTATATTGTAATGTTTATATTCCCTTTTTTTGAGTAGTAAGAACTTTTATTGACCTAGATAGTTTATAATAACATAAAAGTTACAACAAGTATTACTATTAAGACTTTTCAATATATATATATATATATATATAATAATAATAATTGTATAACAAGAGGAATTAAATTTAGAACATTATTAATTTTCTTTCATTTTTTAACTGAACCAATGTGTATTAAATTATATACAGTTTTAAGATTGAAATCTTTCAATTATTATTTGTTTTTCTAGGAATAATACACCAATCTTGTAATTAAAAGGTTTTTAATTACACAATAAGACTAGGGGGGTCTTTGTATAGGAAAATTGTGCATATAAAATCTTATCAATAATATCAATAAAATGATGAACATTGACAAGAATAAATAAGTAATAATTATGCTAGCTCAATACAGAAACATTTATGCATACTAATATTATAATTTATTTTATATTGTACAGTGATTATACTACATAACACAATAGTTAAGAGATTCGGAATAATTACTTATATTATTAAAAAAAGGCAACATTTGTGCTCTATAATAAAGCAAATATTCAATGTAGCATAAATTACGTAATTTATTTTTTCCATAACAAAAAAATCTTGCATGTTTATAAAGTATATTATTTATTTTTCTCTCGTCCTAAGAATACGTAAGTAGCCCTAAATCTAAGCAACCTTAAGAAGAAATAATTAATTTATTTGCAACAGTGTATTTGGAAAACAAGTACTTAAGAATCAAGCATATTTATCACATAATATAAATGTACACAGTACAAATATTTATGAAATAAATTTAAAAATTAGAACAAAACTTTTGTATATCTTTTTATAATTTCTAAGCCAACTTTTTGTGTATAAAGAAAAAAAAAATAAGCTTGCCAAAAATATTATATAAAAATTATCGTATTTTTCTTTTTCATTGTATTTTAAAAGTAGAACAACACTAACATAAAACTTATTGAATTTAATAGTTTTCATTGCATTTAAAAATACAAAATAAAATTACTATTTAAACTAAAGAACTTCCTTAAGGTGTTTATGTAAGTATCAGAAATGAATCATTAATATACAAGTAGTAGATAAAAAAATAACGGTTTAATTAATTTGAATCCAAGTGTGATGTTGGTTCTTATTTTTTATAATATCCAAGGTTCTTGTAATGGTGATTTAAACCAATCCTAACGCTTATAAAAATGATAAGCTGATGATAAGGACCGCTTATGTTTACTCAAAATGCGGAAAAGGGAGTACCGGAAGATGAAACCACGTGACGGTAAAAGTGGGAGAAACCTTGGTGCCAGCAGCAAGCTAACCTTGAGCTACCTAAGGTATTTCTATAGATAGGTAATCCAAAGAGAATATCGTTATTCAATTTTCTGTTGCCTTTAATTTTATTTTATCCTATGGAAGCTATATTTTGTTGCCCATTTGATCAATGTAATTTTGACCCGCAATACACGTCTCCAGCTGACCAGTACTTTTCAGCGGGAATCCTCTCTGGATTACATAGGTTATCTACTTACATTAGAGCTACCTTCCACTTTTACCATCACGTGGTTTCCTTTTCCAGTCACTTCCTTTTCCGTATTTTGAGTAAACATAAGCAGTCAAGTTGATCGGGTGCGATTCATCATCAAAGGTCACGTGATTAAAATTGACCAATCACAACTGCGCTGAGATAAACATGGAACAAATTGATGTCCCTGTCTTGTATTTTAATATCTTGTCATCAAGTCATCATAACATTGAAGTCACTTATAAGCTTTATACAATTCCTATAGCTATGGTTAGGAAACTTAGAATCTTAGGACTCCAAAAAGTGACGTAATTAAAGTGATTTGATGGATCACGCCCAAAATATTAATTGTACAAACCCAACGGTTCGTTTTATGACCATATGATCGAAAGAGAATTTATTTCACAAAAATCAGTACTTTGTTGGCAAAGAAAATTTAATTTTTTCAAAATTCTACATCAAATTCACTTGAAAGTTGCATAGCAATTCACAATTTTAAATATAATAGATTTCTTAGGCTAAAAATAGAAATTTAATTTTGCATTTTGCATTTTTTTTTCTTTTTGTAACACTTATCTTTCACACAGTAGAAAGTTAAGATTTAAGGCAAGTTTTAAAAATCTTGAAAATACAAAATAAATCCAATCTAAGTTTTTTCTTTGTCAGAAAATACAAAGTTATATATAAAAAAATCTTTTGAGTTTTTTTTTTAACAAACATTAAAGACGTAATAAAAAAGCTATTAATTTTGATAAAAACGGCCGCGTTATCTGCGTTGTTCAAAATTATAAATCACCAATAGATACAAACGCAATAGTCTAGAGTTGGCAGTATTACACTGACAAAAAAAATATATTGCAGATTTTTGTGAGATACGTCTATTAGTTAGGTATACATGAAAATAACACCACAAAGCCCACTTTACGTTTTCGGAAACTATATCGAACCCAAGGTCCATATATAAGAGGTTAGATGCTCCGGGAAAAGTTTTGGCCAAGGTCGCGCAGCTTTAAGGAATTCACCAAAGACGTCATATCACCTGGTGTATTTTTATTCACCTTATCAGTGACGTAACTGGTTAACGCTAGTGAACGGCATCGGATTGGTTTAGAATCAAGTACATCCATCACAAAATAAAATCAACTGCGCGAGTTTTGTGCTTCGCTCAACCTCTTTATTATATGGACCTTGCAATAAGTGCTGTTTCCGGTTTTAGTGGCGGGATTTCTAACTACCCAACTAATATAGATGTATCATAAAATTTTGTGAATATCAGGTTAAAAGAAATGTGGTTGTCTCGTATATATTCATGAAGCTTAAAAATTAATTCCTACATTTATAATTATTATTATTTTATAATTTTTAGTTGTATTCTGCATTTTTCCAAAATTGTGTATACATCATACTTCTAATAATTTTCACAATATCCAGATTAAATTGGTTTAATTTTACTATTATACTAATGTAATATAGGCTTAAAAGTAGATATATTTTTAAAATCTTTAAGTGTACATTTGTTAGTACCATCAAATTTTTCCAGTGTAAAAGTAAAAAAAAAAAAAAAAAAAAAAAAAAAATGAAGTTGAAAAAAATATAATAAAACAAAATGAATGTTTTGAGACTGCGGTATTTTAGATATGCACGCATGGGTAGAAAAAAAAAGAGAGAAAGAAAAAACTTTAGCAAAAGTCGTATAGGACTAGGTCAGTCTATACATTTTAGACACGCATACTATACTGTCATTTTAAATAATTTTAATACTATATTTATTATTGCATGTAAAAGGTCTATTTTTTTAAACTAGACTATACGTTGCGGCATATACGTCAATAACTTCTTTCGTTTTTTTTTTCTAACATTTATAAAATTTATACAGAAATTTTTTAAGTTAAGATTTAATTTGACTTTGTGGGATTTGTGATATTGTTTTTTAAGAGGGTAGTTTTGTGGTTTTTTTGTTGTGTGTGTGTGTGTGTGTTTTTGTGTGGTAGAATAGTGGTTAACAAAGCTATTTGTTTGAAGGATTCTACAGAGATAGGAACTAAGATGGTTTAGAGACTTATAGTACTATACATAGATGAACATTTTAAGGGTTAAATTTATTTCATGTTCTTTTAATATATTTCTTTTCATGGATCTATTATGTTAGATTCAGAACGCTAGTGAATATATAGGTCGTTGTATAATATAGAGTGTGTGCGCATGACGTCATACTAAATGCGCTTTGACGCCATACTGGAGCAATGAATATAACATTGCCCAGAATAGGACAAACGTTATGTTTGGCTATTTTCTTTCGAAAACTAGTTAATTTTTTGGTTATGATTAGCCTTCTCACATACTTAAATACGTAATTCAACAGCATTAATTCTCTTAAAAATATTGCTAAGTATTTTTAGAGTTGCAAAATGTGTCCATGCTATTTAGTTGACTTTTATATGAATTCATGCAACAACCTAATAGCTTGTAGAGATGCAACAATACAATTTAAATTATTCTATCCATGGTGCTATAAAAGCATTGAAAATAATTTGTAAATAAACTAGAAAAATTACACAAAATATAACTACACAGTAATCAAAGAAATATAAGAACGAGGCATGAATTTGTTTGATTATGGAATATATATAAAAGAACCTCTGAAACATTGTCACAATTTTTATCTTAAAATTGTTAACTGTAAAATTCACTTCATCATTTAACATAATACTTGAAAACTTCTGGCATTTTACTTTAAATGTTACTAAAACTAGATGGAAAAAAAACAATTATAACATAACATACTTCTAAACATTTGTTTTTTAATACTGTATAATATAAGTTAAAAGTAATGTTGTTGCAACATCTAATCGGATGTTTGCAAATGCCAGATAAAAATTGTATAATCTTAATGCTTAATATATGCATTAAAATTATACATAAAAAAAAAATGGCAAACAGAAGTTTAAAAATCAGTTTGCTAAATTTTTTTTGTAAAAATATATATATATATATATATATATATATCAGTGGCGGCGCTGAGGTTGTGCTAGTGGGGGTACTGCGTAAGAAGGAGATATGCAACATATACTGGGGGGTTCGGGGGGCCGTGCCCCCCGACCTGCGCCGCAGGCGAAAATTTTTCAGATTTAGACCTTTAAAAACTCATAATTTTTCCACCGAAAAAACTTTTTTTTTTCTTTTAGTGATACTAATGGATAATGGCTACAGTGGTCAATGCTTTTTAGCAAAGATAACCATGGTCAGCACCTCGGTTAGTAAGATTGCATTCATATAAAAGTTGACGCCATATGTAAGCACTGAACATGGGCCGGTGTAGAAAAGTGACACATTTTGCTAGTTTAAAATAGTAAAAACACGAGTAATATTTTTGAGGCACTTATTATGCAGTTAATATACTTAAATTAGGTTTTCAAATATGCGAAAAAAATAATAAAAATATATAAAAAAAAAAAAAAAAAAAAAAAACTATTTGTCCAAAGAAAATCTCAAAAAAATAAATAATAATAATAAATAATAATCAATGACATTCATTGCTCTAGTATGGCGTCGAAGCGCATTCAGGTGCATACACATCCTACAAATTTTATTCTCAAAAATCAAGCGCCCCGTAATGAGCATCAACTTATGTGCGCCGGAATGAGCATAGTTCATATGTCATACACACACTAGATGCATAGGGGTGGGAGTAGAGCTGCAAGTAAATGCAGTTCTCTCGCTCATCTCTATCTCGCATAGATATTTTAAGGGAAAGTAGGGGAAGCAGAAAAATGTGAGATTTTTTCTCAAATAGCCGTATAGTCGCAATGTTAAAGCCAAGAACTGCAAAGGTTTGCTGTACCTAGAAGCAAGTGAGGGGTGGATGTAGAAAGTGGGAAGGATTTTAAACTGCTTATTTACGCGAGGCTGTAACTTATTGTAATATAGTCATAATAAAATAATCTTTTTTTTTTTTTTTTTTTTTATAATATTAAATTTTTGAAAAAATTTTCTTGAAATTTTTGGGGGTACTGCAGTTCTGCAGTACCACGCTATAGCCGCCACTGATATATATATATATATAATTGGAACTATGCTAATAATTAAGCTTTAAATTTAATTGAATTGAAATTGTTTATAGTCAACTGTGATGATTTTACAGAAACTTTCCATTAAGTAAATTTTAGCCCGATAAACATACTTTTTTACATCTTTCAAAACAAGATAAAATTTCACTTTTTTTTCTTTTTTTTTTTTTTGGGTTAAAGAATACTTGTGTATAAAGACTTAACTTATCGAAAACAAAACCACTTTTACTTACAATTCACAAGTTAACAAATTATAATAAAATGTCGAATGTTAGACAATAGAATTAAAAAAAAAAAAAGTGAACTAGCAGTGAGTGTATGTTTTCATTGATTGTTTGAGAGAGAGAGAGAGAGAGAGAGAGAGAGAGAGAGAGAGAGAGAGAGAGAGAGAGAGAGAGAGAGAGAGAGAGAGAGAGAGAGAGAGAGAGAGAGTAGTCTAAGCGGCGCTAGGAGTTGCGTGTAACAGACTTTTATTGCTATAGTACCGTCTACGACAAAACACCAATACTTGTTTTTTTTTTATTATTTTTATTCTTAGAAATACATAATAACAATTATTGCAATGTTTGGGTAAATTTTTAATGTAATACATTATTACAATATACACGTAAGTTTTTTTTTTCATACTATGTAGAACTCTAAAGTGCTTTTCTATTGTAATTTTATAAAAATATATATATATATATATACATACATGTATAAAAAAGTATTTATCTATGTTATACATTTTTTTTTTCGTACTCATGCACTCTACGTCTTTGTCTTTTTTCCCCGTTCAGAAAATTTATATAACAGTGTTGTGAATAGGTTTTGCTATATAGAACTCTTTTTAAATTTTTAACAACATTCTATTAATATATAAAATATTAATAAATTATTTATTCAGTTCAAATCATAATTTAAATAATGATTTAAATTTTGTTGTGTAGTAAAAATGCATCTAGATTAAAATTTAACAAATAATGTATTATAATTATTAATATTTTCTTATGTTCTAACGAAGGTTATATATTAATTTGTAGGTGAGAAAATTATATATATTTTTTATTGTAGATTTCCTTATACCATTTTAGCTGCATAGGGTAGTTTGCAGTAATTTTAATACAAGTTTTCATGTTGTTGTTTTTAATATATTGAAGCAAAAACCAATTTTCCATAAATGGTATACATATTTAAAATTAAGATCAAATATAAAATATGTCATTGCGCATTGTAAGTTTTAAGAATATTAATAATATAAAACTTAAAATAAATATGTTCAAAAAAAAAAGCAATATAAAAATAATTAAACAATTAAAAGTAAAATAAAATATATTTCAAAAAGATTATTATCATTAACAAATTATAAACATACACAAAAGAAAAAAAAAGATAGCAACTTTTTTCTCTTTTAATATAAAAAAGTTTTAATTGTTCCCGTGATTAAGTGAAAAATTCAGAAAAAAAAATTTAGTAATGCAAAAACAAAATAAAAAAAAACTTTAAATTTACAAGAAAGTTTGAAGCACAGAGAAAAAAAAAGTTTTTAGGACTCATTTTTCACGCACATACAAAAGAAGCAAAAGTTTTCTTAACAGATTTTATAAATACACAAAGTTTTCTTGTATTTTAGAAAAGGAAAGATAATTTAATATAATGAATGAATTAACTTTTGCTTACCATATTATTGATATATTACAAACTTTATATTAAAAGCTATTTTTAGTTCAATATTTTGAAGAAAATAATTACTTTTGCAAATTTTGGTCTATATATTAGAAAAAACAAATGCATTTACATTCAAAAACATTTTAACAAATGGAGAGAGAGAGAGAGAGAGAGAGAGAGAGAGAGAGAGAGAGAGAGAGATTGTCAAGGCAAAAGCTCATAAGCTCATTTCAGGATATATGTTAAGCAAAAATCACTTAAAGGCATAGAAAACATGAAACAACACGTTCTTTTCAATCATTAAACACAAAATGGGATCTACAAAACTGATGATAATTTTTACCAGGGTGTAAATGTGGCCTCACAAGAGAGCGTGAAAAAGCCGGTAAAGTATGCAATTTGCGTGACTCTTTCTGTTTACGACGTCAGAAACATGCAAAACTTAGTATGAAAATGTTGTGCGGGTTGCATAAATCAAAATTTGATCACTGCTATGACGCTTCAGTTGGGTTTTGAGACCAATTAATGTTATTTATGTAAGTCCCATCAAGTGTTTTGTGATATAAATGTTTATGTTTTCATGTTGTCTATGTCTTTAACATAATAAAATTCTAAAAAAAAATATATATATAATATCATTTTTACTAATTATCTTAAGCAATTGATATAGTATTTTTATTTCAAAATCTTTATATTTATTTATTTTTTGTAATATAGTTAAAAATTCTTAAAAATTTCCTTATTTAACTTTTAAATCAGCCAACAAAGGAGTATTATAAAAGCCTTATTAAATTTATTACGTTATTTAAAAAAAATGTATTTTGCAAAGAAAAGTTTCAAATTTATAAACATCCACTTTTGTTTTTAATAAACTCCCTAAGAATACTAATAAAAAAAAAAGAACAATATATAAAAACACTGCATACAAATACACCTATAAAGCCAATCAAAAATTCACCCTTCTCATAAAGTATACATATAACCCCTACTAACCTTGAATCATTAGGTCAATCTATAAAAACATCAATATTAAAATATAAATCGATTCTATACTTTAATCGATTATTTTTTTTTAACAACCTCTCTCCCCTTTCCAATGCGTAGAAAACAAAAATTTATCGTTTGAAAATGTAAATATTTGTATTTCGTTATCATGAATTAAAATCAATTGGTATGCTAATAATTATAGATTGATAAGGTTTATGGTTGCATACACAGCTAGGTTTATGTATTTGATGGAATATATTATTATATAGGTGAGTTACAGTGTTATAAAATAGGGGTGCTGAATTAAAATTTTTGTCTTGATGGTGGATAAAAGTTGAGAGAATAAATTAACTTTCTAAGAATAAAAGATAAATTAAAACAGAAAATTAAACGATGTAAAAAATCATTGAAAAACAAAGAATAAGATAATTTTATGTTAAATGGAACATTTTTGGTCATTTTTAACAACAGTTTCCCGAATTTCTCATTAAAAAAGAAATCTTAGAACGAAAATTACCATCTTATAAGAAGAATTAATTGTAATAATAGTAGCAGTATGTTTTTCAAACAAAACGTCCTTTGTTTACCCTAAAAAATTATCTATTAGATATATTTTATGCGAAACTAAATGTTAAAAAGAAAAAAAATTATCTGCATTTCACGCAGACATTGTAGGAACATCATTATTGTTTCAAAAATAAAACTTAAGACGCTATTTTTCGATAAGTAATCGCATAAATTACAATTTACATGTTGTTTATTTGGTGTATGAAAAGTTACCTATCTAGGGAGCAACAATTCAGCGGACTCTTAAGAAACATCACTGTTGAATTTGAAAATTAACATTAATATTTTTAAGTAATGCTAATTTGTTGAGATTTTCTTTAAAACGTAAAAAGTTGTGTTATATTGATACTGTGTACACATTTAAAAAAAATCAATGTTGTTATAAAATAATTTCAATGCTCAAGGCATTACAAATATTACATACATCGACTGCCATGGAATTTGAATTTTTGTAAACAATTTTAGTTTTTGAAAAAAAATATGTATAATAATAATAAAAGCAAAAAAAAAAAAAAAAAAAAAAAAAAAAAAAGTTTTGGTATATATCTTTTTTTTTTTACTCTATCTCAGTAAAGCAGTCAGTAAAATGCTGACATTCCGATTATTTGTGAAGAACATTTTCAAGAATAAAAACAATCTTTGTTGACTCTTTCTCTCTCTCTCTCTCTCTCTCTCTCTCTTTACTAGAGGTTTATAAATGTTCTTTTTACCTTTATATATATTGACAAATATAAAAAGTCTGTGTGTATTTTTATCATGATATCTCTCAAACGTAGAAAAATAGAGTGAACAGTTCAAATCGTATTTCATTCAAAGTTTTATCATAAATATAAAATTTATTTCTATTGAATTATTGAAACAATTTTCTTCTTCTTCTTATATAAATAATAAAAATTTATTAATATTTGAACAAAATACATTCAACATATATATATATATATATATATATATATATATATATATATATATATATATATATATATTTTTTAGAAAACAAAATTTCATAAAAAGTTATGACAAATAAAAGTTTAGCCTTTATAATGCATCTAACGTTAAAAAATATAGCTTTCATTTTGTTTAATCCTCTGCATCACTGATAACACACAATGGCTTTTATTGAAATCATAAATTTCTTACTTTAAAGCTACTTAAAAATGGTCAGTTTTTTTCTTTAAAGCCATAGACCACATAAAACAACATGTATACATTTTTAAAAGTATACTTTTTAATGATTAAACACAAAATGGGATCTCCAAATCTAATTACAATTTTTATTTTAACAGAATGTAAATGTAGCCCCATAAAAGTGCGTGAAAACATTTTAAAGTTTGCAATTTGCGTGAATATTCCTGTTTCTGACAGGAGAAAATTAGTATAAATTTGTTGTACGGGTTGCATAAATCGTAATTTTCTGATCACTGCTACTAATAGTGGTGCAAAGTAACTTTGTTATAGAGCAAAATTCAGTCATTATATTCTTCAGTCTATATTTGCCTCGTTAATTATATTATATTGCTTTCCTTAAAACAAAAGCATTAAGATTATCATGCTAAGAAAAAGTACAGTATTTTTTAATAAAATATTGAATTCTATTGGCATATATGAAAATAACATAAATTTAAATATAGCTTTGCGTCATCTGATCACATGATATGTATGGCCATAAGTTGATTAAAGTCAAGTTTTTATTTTACATACTGTACATAATTTCTACAATACTTTTATATAATAATATAAACTTGGCAAAATAAAAATCTATGCTGATTTCATTACTTCTATTATTACAGAAAAAAAACTTAATTTAATTGGTTAATAAGTCAAGTCACGTGATAATGACGTCATATGCATAAATTTTCATATCAGTAAAAATAACTCACAACAACAATTGTTGAATAGTAACAAAAAATTAGCATGACAAAACAACAGGAATTGGAAAAGAACATATTGAAGTTTTTTTTTTATTTATATATTATATTTATATATTCAGGAAATATTCTATGTATTTTCAAATATATAACTTCAGTAGGTAAAGTAGAAATCAATATAGAAATATAATATAGCTAAATATATATATATATATATATATATATATATATATATATATATATATATATACATATATATGTTGGCAACCATTGCCGAATTCGCTCATTGGCCGAAATAAGTGACCACGTCGCGGCGTGGCAATGCATTTTTGCCAAGATCCGAAATGCATCGTAATTTTGACCACGTTGCGGAGTGTTTTTTAACAAATGCCAAATTTTTGGCAAATACATTTTAGCCAGTTCGTGGAGTGGTTTTTGATAATTGCCACGCTGCAGTGTGGTCAAAATGTTTAATACGCAGGTTACGATATTCGGTATAAGTATGAATAATATGATATATTTTTTTTTTATTATTATAACACATCATTTTATATTATGGTTTTCAGTTAATTAAAATATTTATAAATTTATAAAAATGATTTCTTATTAAATTTGACAAAAAAAAATTGTCTATGGTCAACATTTCGATGCACAAGTGCTGAATTTCGGATCTTGGCAAAATTGCATTGCCACGCTGCGACGTGGTCACCTATTTCGGCCAATGAGCGAATTCGGCAATGGTTGCCAACATATATATATATATATATATATATATATATATATATATATATATATATATATATATATATATATATATATATATATATATATATAATATATATATATATATATAGGTACTTAGTAATGTGTACACGAACAATTTATGTTCTTTTAGAAAAAATTTATAAATGGTTTAAAAGTACATGCAAATATTTTATTATTAATTGCAAAAAAAAAATGTAGTAAAGGAATTTAACGTATTTTAAAAAATCAGTTGAAACGTTTCATAAAAAGTTTGATTATTATATAATACTAAAATTAACAAAATTAATTTTAAAAGTTTCGTGGAAATATTTAAAATAATTTTTAAACAACTTAAAAAATATTATTTTAAGGCCTATAAATACATTTTGCATTATATTTTCAAATGCAAATATTTGACTAGTATTATATTGTAAATTGAATTACTTTTATATATTAATACTTAAATTATAACTTTTAAAAATATTTACGTGTAAATATTCTGTAATTTCATTGATTGTTTGTACTAAAACCAAACCGATATTTTTGTAACCTTTAGGCAGATATTTGTGCTTTAAATTCCGCGTAATTTTATATTCTAAAAATGATATTGAAAATTTGACATGTAAAACTGTCAAATGATAAATTGTACGATCACTGTGATGTACATCTTTACTTTATTGACAAAAAATGGAATAACCTTGTATATCTATGGAGTATTGCGTTCATTAAAACCTCCATATCAGTGCATTGTATGTTTATATAAGAATAAAATAAAATTTTCATTACAGTACCTGTACACTGTACAGTACATTTATCGTACCGAGAGAGAGAGAGAGAGAGGGAGAGAGAGAGAGAGAGAGAGAGAGAGAGAGAGAGAGAGAGAGAGAGAGAGAGAGAGAGAGAGAGAGAGAGAGAGAGAGAGAGATCCAACCTCATGAAAATAGAGTTGTATCATAAATAAAAGCAACAGTAAAGAAAAAAAAAATGTTTTATTCTGGAAATATATCGTTCAAATCCATTTAAAACAAATCTAAAATAGAAAAATAATAACGTTAATTTATTAAAAATTTAATTTTACTTAAACAACAGATACAAAGTATTAAAACCACTGCCCTAATTTCTAAAAGTACTTTAATATTTTATTTACAAAAAAAAATGTTATATCAGAATTCAACCCCTTTAAAAAAATAAAAAATAAAAACACGTATAAGGTAACGATTTGGTAAAGTAAAGTAAAGTGGGGAGCAGCTAGTCTAGAGGTCTATAAATAGTACCCTCAGGTATATTTTATCCCGTAAATTTTACACCCTAAAGTCAAGTTAATATTAATTTATAGTCTTCACTCTTCTATTAGGGAGAAAATATATTTTATATAATAATTTGGCTCTGCTTTAATGGAGCGAAACTATAATTTTAAATATTTTATTTTTTAGTTAAAACTTTTTTTGTTTTGAGATAATTAGAACTAATTTTTAGTATAATATGATAAAAAAAACATACGTTTTAAGATTTTTCTAGCGACGAAAATTAGTTTGCAAATTTTGTGAACAGTTGAAAATTTCAATTCTGTTTTAATAACGATATAATTATTATTTTAATATCCTGTTTGACAGCTCATATGGTTAATATAATTTTTATTTCATTTTTAACTATATTATAAAAATTGTGAGCAAAAAGTGGAACTGATGATCAAATATTTAATATTTTAGAATATGAATCACTCCAGATACTTAAAAATAAGTACAAAATTCTGAACTTACGATATTTTTAACTACTAGGACTTTAAAACGACCGTCTAGAGTCCAAATAACATTCCCTTTTAATTCAAATAAATACAAAATGTGATTTACAAAACTACAATTATTTTGTCTAATAACCCAATTGTGATGCCTCAAAAGTATAAGAAAAGTGTCAACTTATTCAACCTCTCACAACTTATTCTATAGGTTTCATTCATGTTAAAGTCGACGCCATAAGTGAGCACTAAATAATATGGGCCAGTATAAGGAAATGATTCATTTTGCCAGTTTAAAAATACTCTGCAATATTTTTGAGAGCATTGATGCTGTTAACAGGTTGAATTAGTGTTTAAGTATGCAATAAAAATAATAATAACAAAAAAATTGCCAATGTTTCATAGAAATTAGCCAAAAACCACGTTCATCATAGTCTGAGCATTGCTATGCATTGCTCAAGAAACTCATCTAAAAGCATTAAAAATGACTTCATGCGCGCACACTCTATAATGTATGCTGAAAATCATGAAAGTCATGCTTGTTTAAAATGTGTGCGTTTTGCCTACTTTACGTTTTTCTCACGCTCTCTAGCGTGGTTACATTATGTTTTAGTGAAAATTGATAATGCTTTTAAGTGTCCCTTTTTATGTTAAATGACTTTAAAAAACATGTTTTTTGGTCTGGATGGTAGCTTAAATGATTAATTTGTTAATTTGTTAAATAATTTCAACAGTAACTGATAAAATTAACTTTTAAATGATGTTTCATTGAACAGCAGTCAAAGTTGGAAATATAGTTGAATATACGCATGGTATTTTAATCCTCCCTTTAAACTGTGCCAGTATTAAAACCAGTAACACTTTTCATGTCCATATTCATGTTTTTTATGCTCTTTATAAATATAAATTACATACTAAAGAACTGTTTTGTTCATTTTTTTCCTACTTTTTCCTACTCTTTGTTTTGTTTTTGTAAAATGTTTTAAGGGGAGGAATCAAAGGTCAAAAACCTCCAGATTTTGAGCATCATATCAAATTTTATATCATTTTAAGACTTATTAATTGCTTTTGATTAAAATTTCAGGGTATTGTTTATCATGGAAGTAAAGAAAAAAAATCGTTTAAATGACCATCAAGACTTATGGACTTGAAACGTCAAAAATTTAAAGTGTTTCTTGGTGACACTCTTTAATTCTTTATTTTTTCCTGATCCACTTTGAAAAAATTAGATCTATAGTTAACATTATATTTTTGATCACCCCTTTCATATAAAAAGAATTTAAAATATTCTTAGGTTGAAATAAAATGATATTTAAGTTTTACGACTTTCAATTTGTCACCATAAAATTTAATGATAATTATCTTTATTAACCTATAAAAAATTTATATTCATAATTTTATATAGAAATTTATCAAAATATAATTTATATAAACAATAGAAACATCAAAGGAAATGAAAATTGAAATTTTAAAGCACGTTACTTTTTCTTGTACCCTTATGTTATAAATTTTGCTTTCAGGCAAAGAGGAAAAAATAATAAATAGAGAGAGAGAGAGAGAGAGAGAGAGAGAGAGAGAGAGAGAGATTGGATATTACATTTTCTAATAAATTCCTATGATTAGAAGTAATTTAACTTACATATTCTATGCTACATTATACAGAAATTCATTAAATTCTGTAAGTGTAATAGGTTGACAATAGACATATAAGCTAGAACACAGGTATTGTTATACTATAATAATACCTAATGCAGGTGCACTGTGCTGCAATAAAGGTGTGACTCACTTAGATTAAGTGATATTGTAGTTTATAACTAGCTGTTCCAAATTAAAGTGTATTTACTGCAAAATACAGGATTCATGTACACTCCTCCCGAATAAATCTGACTACTTGCGTTAAAGCTTTGGAAACATTTTGGAAACATTTGGAGAGATTAACGCTTTGGTCAGATTTATTTGGTGGAAGTGTACCTGCCATAGGTAGTAATTTTGTTCGTGTAATTATGAGCTAAATTTAAACAAAGCAATTAAAATTATGACGTAAAATATTTGTTAAAGTCTGAAAACTTTATAAGCAGCAATTAATTTAAATATTGAAATATTTTATTTTATTTTTTTAAATATAGATACATAAAAATCTATCACCATGTTAAGACATATATAGGCAAAATTTACGTACGAATTTTTGTTGAATAAGGAATCCGTTTAACTTAAACCCATAGAACAAAAATTATCTACTCTTTAATTAAACTCAAAATGGAATATTCAATATTAATGACAATTGTTACCAGAATTCAAATGTGGCTCCACAGGAGAGCGTGAAAATAATGTAAAGCATGCTATTTTCTAGACAGTTCCTGTTTCTGACGTCAGAAACAGGCAAACATTATTATGAAAATATTGTGTGGGTTGTATTGTCGAAATTTTCTGATCACTGCTACGGTGTTACAGTTGGGTTTCGATACAAACTATAATGCTCTTTATGTAAGTTCCATCAAGTGTTTTGTGATGTAAATACTAATGTTTTCTTCTGGTCTTTTTATTTAACTACAAAATACTGTATATTATGACTTTAAAATACCTTACTTGGAAAAAAAAATAAGAGAGAGAGAGGGAGAGAGAGAGAGAGAGAGAATAAAAAAGAAGAAGCTCCTGTATTACAAGTTTTCACTACAGAAACCTTGTTAGGTAAAAATAAGTTGAAGTAACAAGAGAGAGAGAGAGAGAGAGAGAGAGAGAGAGAGAGAGAGAGAGAGAGAGAGAGAGAGAGAGAGAGAGAGAGAGAGAGAGAAAGGGGCAAAGGAGGTTAATTTAAAATTGGATTATAAAAAGTGATGTATAGTGTAAAACGTCAGTATTAATAATTTAATTAGTGGATACATATTAAGAAGATTTGTCAAAAGTGTTTATCGTTGTTACTGCTGACACTTTATTTTACTTTTAATATTACTATAAAAATGATAATTTTTATGAAGTATTTATAATCAAATTAAAAAAAAAATTTAAACGTTTATTAAAGTTTTATTATAATTAGTAGACATTGGTGGTTTATAGTCACTTCATGTAAATATGATATGAATTTTTCTCTTCAATTTTTAAAACTATAAACTAAACATATAACAAGAAGAAGAAAACATTAAGTATTTATAAGTATTATTAAGTATAAATATATTTTAAGTTATATAAGTTATTATTAAGTATAAATATATAGTATTTATATCACAAAACACTTGATGGTACTTACATAAATAACATTACTGTGTCTCAAAACCCAACTGTAGTGCCGTAACATCAATTTTTTTTTATTTAAATGCAACCTATACAACATTTTCAAATACTAATTTTTGTCTGTTTATGACGTCACAAACAGAAATATTCACGCAAATTGCATACTTTACAATTTTTTCACGCTTTCTTGTGGGGCCAAATTTACATTCTGATAAAAATTGTCATCATTATAATAAATCCTACTTTCTGTTTAGACATTAAAAAGAATATTATGTTGTATCATGTTGTATCAGCTCAATAACCTCAAGAGTTCCTTTTCAGATCTTCATCTTTAATTAATTCTACGGCATTTTCATTTACAGTGTTAGTATTTTCATTAAAATAATCTTTGGGTTTTAATATTTTTTTTCAAGGGTTTTAAATAGTAAATTAAATTTAATACGCCTACTCTACGTAATATTGGTGAAAAAAAAATATTGAAATTTTTTATTTTTGAAAAAAAAAAAAAAAAAAAAAAGTGGAAGTTTGAAAAGATGCATTTCAGATCATGTGATTGCATATTAATACTAAAGATATGTATAAAAAGCTACTGATTCTTTGGTTCTAAAATCTATAATTCAATTCTTTGTATAAATTTAAAATGTATTTTGTATATTTACACAACAAATAAAGGTCAAGTATTTCAGTACAAGAATATATTTCACATATACACAAACCCTATAATTAATTTTACGCACATGCAAATAATAAGAGTTAGACTAAAATGGTTAGAATAAACATAGAAACTCATTACTAAAACATGTTACAAAATATTTAACATTTTCCTTATCACGTTACATGAGTTATAAAAATTACAAAAATAATATTTATGGCAAGTGATTTGAGCTAATTGTATAAAAGAAATTTTTAGTACAATTTATTGTGTATTTTATAAACCACAAATTCTGCTGAATTGGTTCACAATAATTAAGTTAAATAATCGTGTTTCGTAACACTGAATAAATCCACCCCTACAAACTCTAATAATACACATATTAAGGGTGAATCAAATATGTTTGCATTTATGTACAGAAAAATATATATTACAAAAAGGAGATTGAAAAAAATGTAGTCTTCAAGAAATGGAAATGATAAAATGTCTAAAAAAACAAACAACAATAATATTATAAAACAAAAGTGATATTAGCAAAAGTGATAACCGTTATCAATTTTTCACATTAAAAATCTATAGCTTTCTTTGTTGTAAACAATAAAAATTGCCTTTTGAGTGGGTTTAAAACTCCCTTTTTGTATTGCGAACGTAAAAAGTACAGTACGTTTTATGGCTAAAATTTTGTTTAGTGGATATTTTCTTTTAGTCTTTACTGTACATTTCAAAACTTATGATATAACCTACAATATTAAGAAAATAAGCAGCACTATACTTTTAGTAAAAATTCAAAATCAATGATTGGATAATATAATATCTGCAATCGACTAACCGTATGAAGGTATCGGAAACTAAATGATCAAATTAAAAAAAATGAATATTACAGGAATGTTAAAAACTCCAAATTTTTTCAATGATAGTAACATCAAAATTTACAGAGAGAATGGGCTGAAAATTCAAGATTTTAAAGGGGAAAAAAACAATTTGATTAAAATGTACATTTTTGTAGTTTGTTAGTAATTAAGCTTTTATATTCAATGTTAAAAATAACAATATAAATTCAGAATTTAACGTGTAATGGTATTGTAAGCTACCTATGTTTGATAAAGAGTGAATAAAATCAATAAATACATAAATTTTTTAAAGTAAAAATGAAGAAAATTGTAATGCAAATCGTTGATTGATTTCGAAATTTTAGATTTAGAAAATATTAATATATAAATATTGCATGACTTTGAATTTTACGCTAAGTTAAAGGCTACAAATTAAAATGTTTTTTAAAGTTAACAAATATATAAATACACATAACAAATTAATATAATAGACAGTGCCAAAATGTCTATGTCAACTGTTAATTCATCTTTACAAATGAATGGGAAATCCGGAACATGTAGTAAAATTAGCAGCCATTCAATAACAAGCAGGTCAAAAAAACAATAAGAGAAAAAAATAATTTCTACCTGTCTTCACTCACTTACTTACTTATAGAGTATATACCAGCATGTAGTAGTATATAGACAGGTAAGTTAAAATTGATTACATTTAACGAAATAATGGTAAAAAAAAAATTCATTGTTTAAAGCATGTATTTTAAAGTAAGTATTTCATGTTCAAGATATCCTGGCGTAGAGAAAAAAAATCCCTCGATGATATTAAACCAATTCAATTCAAAATAGACTTTATTTCAATAAAAATCATTTGATTGTGTTTCATGATATTGAACTATTATACATATACACGTATTATGTCCCTGAATCCTTCTGTTGCCTTACAAAATAGGGAGAAAGCTTGTAAAGTAGACAACCGCTGTACTATTTCTATTGTACACCTAAAATTCGTGTTGTCATGAATTGCAAAAGTCACCTAATTTACAGTTTTTATGAACCTAAGTAAGAATAAGGGGCCATAATATGTGTGTGTATGACAGTTTCATCTCACACATTTTACTTTTATTTTTTTTTATATATATTTTTTATTATAATTTTTTTTTTTTTAAGTTTAGAATTCCGTTAAGAAACACAAAGAGTTTAATATCAATAACTTTACAAATTTTGACAAACTTAAGATTCTGGTTTTAGAATTTTTGAAAAAAAAAAAAAAAAAAAAAAAAAAAAAAAAAAAAAAAAAAACTAAACTAAAATATCTAGAATAAAACACGCACAAAACAAAAAGGCAAACTTTTTAGTGTAAAAAAAAAAATATTATTCTTAATTGTTATAATGAAATAAAAATATTTTAAACTTCAAATGGATGTCTTTACAAAACGAGTCTGGGCTAAAATAATTGTTTGTAAAAAAAGAGACACGAATTCTGATGTATATAACAGTAAAATCGTGCAAAATTAACTTGGAAAAGAAACCTTATATTAAAATTAATCCTCTTTTTTTTTTTGTCATGACGCTATTTTTAGAACTGTTGATTTTATCCCTTACTTTTAGTTAAAGGGTTATTCATTTATTATTCAGTTTTTTTTTTTATTATTATTATTATTTTTTTTTTGAATATTACTGATTATTATTGCTGTCTGAATAAAAAAAAACTTAAAAACTTAAGTAAATGAGGCAAATACAACAAAAAATGGAATTTATCATTTTTGGAAATAAATTAAAAATCTAGATTGAAAAGCAAAAAAAGTAAATTCTGTCATCACTCTACTAAAAAACGATCCATTTTATTCTTTGATACATATTATTAAAATTGTCCACTCTTATCTCAAAGCAGCATAATCACGCAAACATGAAGGTTTAAAAATATCGCAAATAAAATACGTACTTACTTACATTATTAATCAGATACGATATTTTATTATTCTTTTATCAACATAATTTATGCAAAAATTAATTAAAATTACTACCGTAATATATTTTAAGTATAAATGAGCAATTCTATAAAGTATTTTATAGTCGTTTTATGTATATTTAAGTATACTATTATAGACTTTTTAGAGTTAAATAGATTTTAAAGGTCAAAAACCAATAAAAATTCTGATATTAAAGTTTTAAAGCTAATTGAAAGATAATTTTTTTTATTAGTTCGTTAGTTTTAGTATTATAAACCTTGATATTTATTATACTTTTTGTTAGACTGTTAACGCTAACAATGAAAGGTGTTCTATGCCTTTAATTACTGAATAATTATTGTTATTCGTTCATTTCTGTCATTTTGATTGCGTTCAGTAAATATAGAGTAAGAGTAAGAGTAAGAGAGAGAGAGAGAGAGAGAGAGAGAGAGAGAGAGAGAGAGAGAGAGAGAGAGAGAGAGAGAGAGAGAGAGAGAGAGAGATTATAATATTTAATGGATTCAGAATTATTTTCATGTTTACTAAAGTATTGTTTTATTATTATTATTATTTTCACTATATTGAAACACATTTTCTTAAATGAATGCAATGATAAAGACTAATAAAAAATTAGAGGGTAATTTTATTTCATTCTAAAAAAGGATATTTTCCTGAATCGTATTTTCCTGAGTATTTTAAAAAAAATTTTAATTGAAAAATGACGTCACAACCGTCAGCTTATGCATACTGGCCTAATAAAAAGTTTGCCGCCCATGACGTAATTTCAAGACTTTCAAAAATTAATTTAAAATACTTAATGAACTCAAAAATTAAAAATTTACATATCTATCGATTCAGGACAATGTTTTCTTTGAGAATATAAAATAAAACTATCATCTAATTTTTTGAAAGTCTTCCTCATGCATTGCATGAATTTAAGAAAAATTTATTCAACGGGAGAAAATAATAATAACACCACTATATTAAACATTAAAATAATTCTAAATCATAATAATTGATAATATAAACTATATCATATCTCTCTCTCTCATGCTCCTACTTTCCCATTATATAACGATATAATGCTAAAATCATGTAAAATCATTTTTAACAGCACGCAGAACCATCATCAAATGTTTATCTTCTTTATATATATAATGAGAAGTTATTAATAAATTTTAAATATCTTAATTATAACGTAAAATATTAAAATAAATAAACTGCTAATGACACCATAAGATAAATTATTTATAAACTTAATTAGCAAAAAATAGATCGATAAAGTTAATTAAATGAATAAAAACATTACTTTAATTCCTCGTTAGTGGATAAAATGTAATGAATAAATGCATTTAATTAGTTTACTTTTGCACTAGTTTTTACATGTATAATGTATATCTTAATTTAATACTTTATTCTTCTATATAAGAGTTGTTTAATTATACAAACAGAAACTTAAGTAAATATTTTACTTCTGTTGTTACATTAAACACTTTCTGTTTTCGAATGGTGAACTATAAATGGCTGGGTTAATTTTAATTTTCCTATGTATTAATGGTCACTTTATATTATATAACAAATTAACTGATTTTAATTAATACTATAGTAGGCACTATATGGATGAAACAATAGTGAGTACTATTATTTAACTTTAAAATAATAAAAATATTAAATATATATATATATATATATATATATATATATATATATATATATATATATATATATATATATATATATATATATATATATATATATATATATATATATATATATATATATATATATATATATATATATATATATATATATATAATTATATTGTGTAAAAACTGAATTAGTACAAATGTTGTACATTTTTTTTCTTCTTAATTGGTAAAAATAGCATTGAGTCTGATGGGTGTAAAATTTAAAAACCTAAAATTCCAAAACAATTGCAATGTTAACGCGTAATTGTTACATACTCTAGTTCCTCTTGCTATAGTCTTAAGCCAAAGTACCAACTGAAGAAAAAAAAGTATCGATTAGCATTACTCACTCTTCCAATTAAGGCTATATCCGCATTGGACCGATTAAAAAAAAAGAGAGATTCTGTCTTGAAAGAAATTCACTAAAATATACACATGATAGTAATAAATATATTTTACCATTCAAATTCAGCGAGTATTTTACTCATGAGAATAGCATGGTAAATTTAGCTCATGTTTTTGTATGGTAAAATATATTATATCACAATAGTGTGTACTGTATATAATATACAATATGGTATAAAATTTGTGTACTTGAATGTTGGTGGCTATTGCCTAAGAAGTCCAATGTTACGTCACAGTGAATGTACAACAATTTGAAATCAAATTGATTTAATCTTTATTTGGTAATAAACATAATAAGAAATTATAAAATGCAAAAAAAAGAAAAGAAAACGGTAAGTTGCCTACCAATATATATATATATATATATATGACAGCATTATATATATATATATATATATATATATATATATATATATATATATATATATATATATATATATATATATATATATATAATGCTGTCATAATATTCGTTGCACATTAAATTTATAGTTTAAATAAAAATGGTTATTTATTATAGATAACAATTTAATATAATTTCATAATATTTCTATATAATATAAAATCATAATAAATGAAGTAAAGCTGAAATATTAATCGATAAAATTATAATTATTTTATCATGCAGGTATATTATGCAACAGATAGTAAAAATGTTTGTTGTTGCATTGTTAATATTTATTTTTTTCTAGATTTTGACGTGTGATAATAACAAAAAAATAACGTTATTATTGTCATGTGTAATATATCTGACATGCAGTACCAGCTTTATATTATTATTATTATTATTATGTAGGTTAAAATATATAGAAATAAGAGCAAAAATTTTATTGATAAAAAATATATAATTTACTCTATAATAACACGAATTTATAAGTTTAAACAAAAAATTTGGGTTAACAAGTGTAAAATAATCACCTAAATTATAATAATATGCATTTTTTTTTAAAGTTAAAAAGTGATTTTTTAATTTTTTAATTTTTTTAGAACTATTAAAGCTTGTTCTGTAAAGTAAAGTGAATCTCAACAACAGTGATTGGCTGACCAACAAAATACGACACATTCATTGGTTGATCTTGTTTTTTAAGCCAACAAAATTGAGTCGCATGAAGAGCATGGAACTTTTTTTTTTTTGTGGAGTTTCTTTCATTCTTATGAAGTTAAAAGTTCTAAACGAAAAAATAACAATGATCGACCATATGTATAAACGTAGTAAACAGGTAATGACGTCATATCCAGCTGTTTATAACAAAGGAACATTTTCGAAGCCGGCTCAAATTTTGTGTGTATAGTTTACAGAACAAGCTAAAAGTTATTATTATTATGTAAGCAACAGTGATTTTTTTTTCAACTAGAAATTTTTTTTCTCGAAAATAAATAAATAACTATAATAAAAATAAACTATTGATACCCTTTTTTTTTCTTCAGATTTAGGTTAAACTTAACTATGAATCAATTATATAACGTATTAAAACAATATACTAATTTTAAATTCAAAAGTATGTTAAATTTTACAAACCATGTAAAACGGAGATTGACAACATAAAACTACACAATGTTGTATCGCTGAATATCACTTTGATATTTCTGATGATGTAGTGTAATACCATAATCAAATTTGATATGCCTGAATAGATCTTTTATCGTAATCCAAGTGGAAAAAAATGCTCTCATATATATTTTTTCTCTTTATACTTTGTTCTCTCTTTTCAACGCACACAATTTTTGTGTCAAACTGTGACATTTTAACTTGAGTGCGGTTCTTTTTTTTTTAAAAAATGTCATTCTTATTATTATACAATATCTTTTTGAAGATTTCGTAGCTGTTTTCTCTATATTATGTTACTAATACTATCAATAGCATTGAGACAAAATGTCACAAAAGTGTTTCAAAATCTGTAACTTAAAGGCGTAGAACACCTTGAACGAAAAAGTTATGTAATATGCTAACAAAACTGAAAATCAACGTTGATTTGACCGGAGTCATTGATTTCTAATTTATTTTCCATTCACAAAATGCCACTGGTGGTCACTGACGTCACATCTCGCCCAGTTTACGCGCACGTGGACCAGGCGAGCTGTGACGTCAGTGACCGCCAGTGGCATATTGTGAATGGAAAATAAATTAGAAATCAATGACTCCAATCAAATCAACGTTGATTTTTAGGGTTGTTAGGATATTGCACAACTTTTTTGTTCAAGGTGTTCTACACCTTTAAATAATAGAAATTGATGAAGAAAGTAATTCTAAATCATCGTGGTTTTCTTTAATTTTTACTGGTTACTTTAACAAAGCTTTAAAAAGAAGCTTTTTTTAATACTATAGTAAAATGTGATTATTATTCTTTATATTGTTATAATTGTGACGTAATGCTTGGAAAGTCACCCCGGGCTAACAAGCGGTTGTGATGTCATTTCAAAAGTTAACAACAATGTTAATTTCCATAAGCAAAACTTAACACCTTAACTAACTTTATAATACTGACTTGCTGGAAAATACCCTGAATACAACAAAAATTGTCCATCTTCTAACACTATTTTTTAACGCGTATTAGGCCCAACACACGCCGAATTTAGTGGCAGAGACATCAAACACACATAATTTTTTTCCCTCTTCTTTTTTACAATATTTATAAAGTATTTTTAATATACTTTTATATGCCTTCTTTTTCCTTCTTTTTTCCTTCTTTTTTCCTTCTTTTTTCCTTCTTTTTTTTTTTTTTCGATTTTTTTATGAATCATTCTAATTTGATTTGCCTCTATCTATCACATTTAGTCTACAAATAAAACAAACAAAAAAATAAAAAAAAAAAAATACTGTTTTTTTATGTAAAAATAAAATTAAATAGCTACTGTCAGAAAAACATACGATAAAATAAAAATCAGTGCTTTCATATTTTTCCAATTTTGAAATCAATCTTACAATGTAGATTTATTAATTACTGAATTTTCATTAACGTAGTGAGTCATTATGAAATTTTATATCTCTTGTATTCCGTTCTTATATAAACTTTTTGTTTGCTAATTTGTGTCTGAAAAAATATAAATAAAATTTTTATAATACTTAAAAACATAGATTAATTAAATTGAAACGAAATATATAAATTATAACGCATTATATACAATAATTAAAAATGAAATCCCTATTAACGTGTTTTCTATTTAACACATATAATAAGCTGCTTTCTATATTATATACTATTTTTCTATGTAATCATATATAATATCAAAATGAATTGAAAAGCATTAATGCATAAAAAAATAAAACGAATAACAAAAAAACAAAGATAAATTTGTATAACTTTGATAAAAATATCATATAAAATTATAATGTTTATTATATCAATGTTATAATGTCGTGTTTATAGTTTTGTCACATGGTTTTCAAAATCGATCAACCTAACACACACACACAACAAGCAAAAGCTATATAACATGCATGCATGACTTAAAATAGAGGCAATGGCCTGTGCTTATACTCCAATTTATATTATAACTTCTTTTTTTTTTCTAATAAAGCACTAAAGCTTTTTGAAAATCAAAAGTTATAAGGATTTGATATTTTCATTTTAGAGGCAATATTTTTGAATAAGGCATAGGATTTAGTATGAAAAAGTATATTTTGCCGCATTGGCTACTTTAAAAACGTTTACACTGAAAAAGTAATAGTTTTCGTTGGTCTGAAAAAATGAGTATTGTGAAACCATTTATAGGTTGACGAAACGCATGAGGATAATTTGTTAAAGGGATGCTGGCCTCAAAAAATTAAATAAAAAACTTAAAATTCGTGAAATGGGACCATCATTCATGCAAATATTATATCCCTCAACCCTTCTGTACCCTCATAAACTGAAGTTCAAAAACTGTTAAATAGGTGACTTTAGAAATTCATGACGTACTTAATTTTGGGTTTATAGTAAAAATGGTAGTGGAGTTTGTTTACCTTATATGTTTTCACTCCAGTTTGTGAGAGTACTGAAGGGAAGGTTTGAGAGATATAAATTGTATATTCAATAGTCCCATCTCATGATTTATCATTGATAGTTGCTGTTGTTTTATTTTGAGGCATGATCTCTTTAATTTTACATGAACTTTTCCCTATGCTCCCGATCCAGTAACCTGCTAGTTCGTAATAGTTTTTTCAGTGATTTTTCAATATTATTTTTATTCTATAATATAAACATAAAGTCTATTTCAAATCCGATTCTATATAGTTTCTTACTTATATCACTTTCCTGAACTGCCATTACAAGATAAGTGAGTGCCAATTGGTAATCCGTCTACATGGATGAAAAGCTTGTTTCCTTCCATCAATGTCTAGAATTGTCACTCCAATAAAAGACCGTACATTAGATTTGAGGGATACAAAAAAAAAAAAAAAAAATACATGCGAAAAAATACCAAAAATTTCACACTAAAGATTTATATGATATAGAAATTTAACAACTTTAAATAATCTTATGTAAATGTAGAAACTTTTGATCCTTAATATTTTGGTACAAAATTTGGTGTATAAAATTCCATGCTATATACTTCATAGGATTAATTTTCATTTCATTCACAGTTTTAAAACAAATGTTCACTGTACTAAAACTTACAAAAAGTTGCATTGTATAGTATCATATTATAAATTTTGTTAACCTATTTTAAATATTTTGTTTTAATTTTTAACATACTATATAGTATATACACAAAAAAGCTTTGAAAAGAAAGTTGCATACTTTTTGCCTTTCAGTTGGTTGCATTGTTTTTTACTTTTTTGAAAACTTGCTTTGAAGTTACGGTAATAATAAAATTTACAAAACTATATATACAAAGTTTTGTATATAATGACTCTAAAAATATGACAGTAAAAATGTACAATACACTGCAGCAAGAATGAAACTTTACGTAACGAAATATTTACAAAGTATAAAAGAAGGATACATAGTGCTCACTATGTTTATATTTATAATTTACACGAATGATACTATTTCTTAACACTAGAAAACGTTGTATAGCCATTGTGATATAAATTTTTACTCTATTGTCTTATGGAAATATTAGTAAAAAAAAACAAAAAAAAAAAAAATCACAAAATGGTGCATTAATTCAGTTACACGGAAAAAAAGGTGCTAATGGCAGGTATACATGAACCTGTATTTTGCAATAGGTACATTTGAATTTGGAACAGGTAGTTATACAACTACAATACCACTTAATCTAAGTGAGTCACACCTTTATTGTTGCACAGTGCACCTGCAATAGGTATTATTGTAGTATAATAATACCTGTATTATAACTTATATGTCTACCTATTACATTGTTAGTATTAATTTTATTGCGTGTACGAAGCCTAACGTATTTGAGAGAAACAATTTTGAGTTATTATGAGTAGCTAAAATAATACATTTTAACAAATTATTATTAACAATAGCTATTTTAAGTTGTTTTGAGTTAAAATAGCTATTATTAATAATTTGCTACAATACATTATTTTAGCTACTCATAACTCAAAATTGACTACAATATTATTATTCGTAAGTAAAGTATAGCCTTTTTTTTTTTTTTTTTTTTGAGTGAAATTATTACCCTCCCTAATTTCACGTAACATTTCATATTCCACACTTCATATCCTCCACATTTACGCTACAAGCACTTTTAATAAATATATTAAATAACTATTGATAATTATAATTAAATATTTTAATTATTCAGTATAACAGTTATAAATATTAAAAACTTTTATAATATTAATTCATATTAAAGATTATAATAATATTGTATTACATTTAGTAACGTAAGCGATAGTTGATTGTTATATAGGAAGTATAATATTGATTTAATACTGCAGTAGGCTGTTGATATACATGAGAGCTTGAGAATATACTTACTACAATATTATTATACGTATATGTTTATAGTTAAAAACCACATAACATAAATAAACATAAAGGAAATTGATATCAATAGCTTTGCTCATTTATATATAGGATTAACATAAAGTATTGTGGTATTTTTATTATAACACTGTTAATCTTAATTAATTGTGTTTATAATTGATTTCTTTGTTTTCTTACTTTCACTTTTTAATTAAAGGAATAGACAGGAGAAAAACATAAGCATTTATATCACAAAACATTTGATGAGATTTACATAAATAACATTAGTTTGTCTTAAAACCCAACAGTAGCCTCGTAGCAGTGATCAGAAATGTCAATTTATGCAACCCGCACAAAATTTTTATACTAAGTTTTGCATGTTTCTGACGTCATAAACATGAATTTTCACGCAAATTGCATACTTTACAGCTTTTTCACGTTCTCTCGTGGGGCTACATTAACATTCTGGTAAAAATTGTCATCAGTTTTGAAGATCCCATTTTTTTTTTTTTTTTTTTCTTGCCAAATTGTGTTATTGTGCTATACACCAATCCCAGTCCCAGTCAAGACATTGTCTTATCGACAGGTAAGGACTTTCCAATTAATGGAAAAGCACACACGGGCCGGCCACGGCCTAAGTACACAGCCCGGCATTCGCCATGACAGCCTAGAGAAACCGTGGAAACAACTAGGCAGGCTGGTCGGTGCAATCACATCAATCATGCACCTCCCGAATGCTGTGCGTCGTCATGGAATGCATGTAAACATGCACCGTGCAACGTGTTGTGCTCTCACACTTCACGTACGCACCCAGCAGTGGCTCGAACCTATACTCGGTGAGGAGTACAGAGTTGCGAGTCAGCTGCCTTTACCACTCGGCCATACCAGCTCGGTGTTTATACATTAAAAAGCACATGTTGTTTTATGTGGTCTATGGCTTTAAGTTTCTAGACAATTCACCCCATTTTTTTGTGTGTGATGTGATAATGATTGTTGTCCTGGGTTGTAACTTTTAATTTCAGGGATTAATTTCTTTTAATAAGATTTATGCTTTTATGTATTCAAGATTTTGACTTAATATTAGATTTTAATTTGAATGCTGTTTAAAAAATTGTTTAAATTTGATTGGATATTTAACTACTATATTGAGATAAGTGATCGATTGAGAGGTTTTTATTTGTATTTGGTACCATATATTTTTTTTTAAATTTAAAAACCTTGTCTTAAAAAAATAATACATTTATTATATTCCTATTCTGCTATAGGGTAACGATATACCCCTTTTTGGTTACCTATTTAAATAAGGTAAGGGCCTACTTATGTCAATGTTTAAATGGGTACTTATCATCACAATGGCTGTAAATGTGGTTCTAATTTAGGTAGGAATAACTCTTATAATTTTATATATATATATATATATATATATATATATATATATATATATATATATATATATATATATATATATATATATATATATATATATATATATATATATATATATATTTAATAAATATATATATATATTTAATAAATATATATATATATATAATTGTTTTTGAGTTGTATTAATAACTAAAGAGAGAATTCATGTTTGTTTTGATGTATCTCATTAGATATCCATGTTTTACATCAACTAACACGTGATGTCACACCGCAAGAGAACACCGTCATATCTAGCGTCAATACTCCAACACATTTGTTGCCCAATACATGTAAAAGTATAGTCAGACCAACTGAGGTTAACTATACCCCTGTTCTTTTAATTTTACCACTGACCTGGTTACCTGTTAAACTCAGGTAAACCTTTTTTTAATGTTTCACGAGTGGACATCACACTGAAAAATTCCATCCAATAGTTTGTGCTCAGTTTAAAAGTATTTGGAATTAACGGTTACGACATCACTAACGATAAAAGCGTAAATGAACTCACGAGCGTTAGAATCACACTTAAATAAACTTGGCCGTTGCAAATCTTCATTTTTGTTTCATTCGATCCTAACGCTTGTGACGTCACTTACGTTTTTATCATTAGAATTTCAACGCTAAGTGACGTCATCACCGTTAATTTCATAATACTTAAAGCAATGTGAAGCTGTGTACGAGATTTTTACAACATTTATTATTTAGAGTGATGTTATAGAGGAAGTGCAGCGGTTTCATCATGGCTTTTACAATGTTAGATAATGTCATGAAGTGTCCATTGACTATAGCATAAAAATGTTGCCAGCAAGGCCTCCGTAGCCCCATTATAGCACGGCAAACTTACGTTCATCCTGCGAGATATGCAACTCGCTACAACATTTTCTATACGGTAAAGCCGTAACTATGACATAAAAGATCCGGGACGAGTTGCATATCTCGCAGGATGATCACGAGTTTGCGTGGCTACGGAAGGACTTTGGGTCATCATATGTCAGTTTATGAACAGTTTTTTTCATTATCTAACATTAAAGAAGCCATGTTGTGAACCCTGAACTTCCTCTTTAATAAATACGGCTATACCTATACAACTACTTCACCTGTAGTTAGAACTATTACAAGATTATATTTTGTTCTTACTTATCAACTTTGGCCGTAAAACTTGCATTGTCACTACGTAAATATTTTCTCACGTCAGTGTAGGTTTCAGTTTTAAGTTAAAAAAAATTTGATCACAATCATGAGTCTGTTTTTTAAGTGTACAAATTGCTAAAAAAATAAATTTATTTCTACACCTTTTAAATAATGTATAACATAATTAGTTTTCACGTGAGTTCTGTATTTATTATAACTTTTAATGAAGTATTTTTCTAAAATTTATTTTCACACATTTCATTATAATTTCTTTTGCTACCGGAAATTCCTTTTCAATATAATATATATATATATATATATATATATATATATATATATATATATATATATATATATATATATATATAATTTACTAAACTTTTTATTTTTTATTATGAAACTTATAATGAATTATTTGACTGTAATAAATTAGAAATAAAGTTAATATTTTTTTGTTTGTTTATTTTCTGATGAAGTTTAATAATGTCAGTAACAGCTATTAGTTGATGTTAAAGACAGAAAATCAATAAAAATAATTGCATTTTTTTACACATGAGTTTTTTTTTTTTTTTTTTTTTTTTTTTTTTTTTAGAACATTCTATAGTTTGATTTTTTTATTTCATATAAACTTTTCCTTGTATTAACAAACTAATAAAAGTAGATATAGGATAAATTTAATAAAAACTTCAATGTGTACAATTCATTTCAAAATAATAAGGGATGTAAAAGAAGGGTTTAAGCTCCAATTTTCATAAGAGCTCACATAAGAGAGAGAGAGAGAGAGAGAGAGAGAGAGAGAGAGAGAGAGAGAGAGAGAGAGAGAAACATAATTTACAATAACTTTTCTCTGGAAGCTTACATTTTTACTGTGGCTCCCCACAACCTTCCAATTAATTAAGAAATTTCAACTAATTGAATGCAAAATATTATTATATTATTTAAGAAATTTAATGGACAAGACTTTCATAGATCTACTACTTTTTTATTTCAATCAAAATTACTTATTAATATATTTAATATTTATACTGTATTTAACATGGGATCTAATGGAATTAAAATTTCAAAAATTCATATTTCAAAATTTTGCGTGGTAGCCCCTTCCCTATAGTTTGCACACCTTTGGAATTAGCTTATCTTAAAGTAGCACTATTTAAAAAGAAGAAGAAAAAAAAAAGGGGGGGTTTCTGTCTTTTTGTATTGCCAAATACCCGCAGTACCGTCAGAGACATCAAAAATGTATAGTAACGTTCATAATTACAATTCTCCCAATACTAATTCGAGAGGATGCAGTGTAATGTAATATGTAAAGTGAACTGTGATTGGATAGTAGGTTAATAAAAGGCCCCTGATTGCACCCCGGATGCAGCTTTTGGAAAGATGTTATATTGGCATGTATACGTGTATAATAAATAATGCTGTTCGTAAACCCTGTTCTTTGCACCAAAAATGACGCTCGACTATAGTTATTCAAATGGAATGCGCATTTTTTGGTGCAAGAGAACAGGGTTTACGAACAGCATTATAGTTTCTCAATTGTAAAAGTTTAAGATTTGTAGGCACTAAATTATATTCCAATAATATTCGATAAATAAAAATCATATATTAATATTAAAAATTTATTTTCTATATAAAAGATTTAATACAATTTATTTACGTAATTGCCATAGTGGACAAATAATTATTATAATTGCAAGGTATAACATTCAATCGATATCATATACAATTAATTTTCATAACGTTTTGTTTATATATGTATATAATATATAAAAAAGAGCTTATTTTGGTTGTAAATATTAAATAATTTATATTAATTTGTAATAAAATATATTTAATTAAAACATTATAATATATTTATAATAAATCAATAATATATGAAATTTAATAGTACCATGAGATCTTGTATTTATTTATTAGTAATTTATTTTGTGTTTGTTTATGTAAATATGTTTGTTTTGTAATATTTAATTAAATTAATAAGCAACTGCTTTTCCTTTTCATAGCATAATGTAATCTTCTTGTACAAGAGAGAGAGTGAGAGAGAGTTACCAGTTTTTGTGCTTTGAAAATAAATACAAAGCAAAGAAATTGTTAATCACTTATTCATTTAAGGTAGTTAGATTTTCTAATGAGAAATAGTAATAAAAAAAACTACATTATAAATGGACTCAATTCTTTTTTAGCTATTGATATGGTATTTCTTCCTGTTTTTTTTCTAAAATTCATTTCATTCTCTGACATTAGAAAGAAAAAAAGTGAGAGCAAATGTATTAAATATTGAAACACTTATCCAAATTGTATTTGAAATGTTTAGTACACATATCTGCATGTATGTAAGTGGTATTTTTTATAATTCCTTGACTTCGTTTTCTTCCATCAAACCATGCATTATGACTAATTGCATATTATGCAATAATTGTATTTTTTATAATTATTGTTTTCTTCTTAATAAATAATTATATATTTTTAAGTATGATTCTTTGTTTCTGTTCTATGGTAGAAATAAATAATGTTTGTAAATATTCAGTAAATGAAGTAATAATGTTTATGACGTCACTTAAAGTAAACATAATAACGGGACGAACACATAAATATACGTTATGTCACAAGCGTTGAAGACTGAATGGAAAAATATCGGTTTCACAATAGTTAACTTTGACTTTTACTTTATCGTGTTTCTAGCACTTGTGACGTCATTTAAATTTTTGTCTTTAGGATTTCAACATTTTATGATGTTATAAACTTTAATTTTACAATAGTTAAAACATTTAAATAGTTGATATTAGAAGTGTTGATTAGACAAAAGTTAGAGAGAGAGAGAGAGAGAGAGAGAGAGAGAGAGAGAGAGAGAGAGAGAGAGAGAGAGAGAGAGAGAGAGAGAGAGAGAGAGAGAGAGAGAGAGAGAGAGAGAGAGAGAGAGAGAGAGAGAGAGAGAGAGAGAGAGAGAGAGAGAGAGAGAGAGAGAGAGAGAGAGAGAGAGAGAGAGAGAGAAAGAAAGAGAGAGAGAGAGAGAGAGAGACGTTTCATATTACAAAAGAATCTAAAAATGAATACTACAGCAGTATATTTAATTAACTGGACTTAAAATTAAATGATCCTTATGCAGTTATGGATCAAAGCCAAAAATACTGCATCTATTTATGATTTACTAATATATTATAATTAATTCCTCACTATTAATAATAAAATATGATGAAAATAAACAGACTCTTTTTTTTAAATTAATAACTAGTAATTTTTTATAAATTTTATTTTGGGAGACTTTTATATGACAGTCAAATTTGTCACTAAACTCTTTCAGGAGTCATCATATTTTTATTGAATATTGCTTTGCACTGATCCAACTATAGTTTTAAAGCTTATAGATATTATATAGTAGTACTAAAATTAAACTTTTAACATCTTTAGTCTTAGTATATTATACAGTGGACATCAATTAATTTAATAAAAAATCAGAAAAGAAGAAGGCAAAAAAAAAAAAAAAAAAAAAAAAAGATAAAAAAGTATAAAGATTGGACCAAAAAATGCCCTTGATTTTACGCTTTTTTTAGAGCTAGTTTAAGGGATGCAAAGTAAAAAATGAGAAATATTAGGCTAAAATAGAAGGATAAAAATGAACAACACATAAGAAGGAAAAGGGAAAAAAAGCGACTTTACGCTGGAGAATAAATATTAGGAAAAAAAAAATCTTCTATGTGATAATTGATAATTAAAAGAACCGTTCAGACCATACAATATATCTTTTTAATTTATTAATCTCAGAAAAGGATTTTCAATTATACAATTATTTTGTCCAAGAACCTAATTTTGATGCCCACAATAATCAAAATTTCAGCTTATGCAACCCGCACAACTTTTTCTATTAAATGTAAACAATCCTGACGTCAGAAATGTTCAAAATTTGTCCCATTTTGTGTTTAATGAATTAAAAAGGCATGTTGTTAAGCCTGGACAGTATAGGGAGCCGTGTCAGTAAGAAAACTTGTTTGACAAAAGAGACATATTTTTGGTAAACTGAAAGCCTAAAAAAACGTAGTTAAAATTTGCGACGGTAAAATAATTTTTAAAAAAAGCCAAAGACTAAAAGGTTTAATTGTGTTCAAAATCTATTATGTTATTATCATGTAAAGTAAGAAAAATAAACAAGTTTATCGTGAATTTAAAATAATTCTCATCAAAAATACAGTTTTATATATCAAAATTAAAATACCATTTTTTTAAAAATATAATACTGAACTGACTACTGCTGATAATTAAGATCGATAAATGAAATTTAAACTCTAATTTATTGAAATTGTATTTAAAATGTCTTTCAAACACTGAACGAAATTAGAATAAAGATTAACTCTTTTTTTTTTCTTCTAAAAGAGCTTAAAAGTCCTATACGAAATTAAACCAAAGCACTTTTTACCATTTTAGTTTTTTTCTTTTTTTTTTATGTATATTCTTTGTTAAGAACAAAAGTTGTGATATAGAATAAAAAAAATGATAGTTGTTCGAAAGAAAAACTGGCAAAGAGTTAAGACGTCACTTTTCTCTCTCTCTCTCTCTCTCTCTCTCTCTCTCTCTCTCTCTCTCTATTTTGTATCTGATAACACAATGAGTTTGATATAAGAACAACGAAAAGAACAAAAATATAATAAAAAATGGCAAGAGTAAAAAGAAAGATTTTTTTTTTTTTTTTTTTTTTTTTTTTTTTGCAAAAGTGCTATCTTTTTTTATGTTATAATATACGCACAGTTGGATATAAGAATAAAAACAGATTTTCTCTTTTCAAAAACATATTTACGTCAATTCAAAGTCTTAACGTACAATGTACAAAAAAAAAATAATAAATAAAAACTTTACTCTAGTGCCCAGTTACACCCCTAAAACTACCCTTCAAATCATCATATCATAATTTCAGTCTAATTTAAATATATTTTAATTCAGAATTGGTAATACCAGAGATCACATACATCTAAAAAAATATTGAATTTGTTTGGGGTTTTATTTTGCACCCTTAAATTTTGTATTGATTTCAACAAAGGATGCTTGGAGATGAGAGATAAAGTTTTAAATTATGCCTGAAAATATCAGGTTATCCTTAATTTTTAAATGCTATTATGAATGTGTTTTTTTTTTTATAATTTATTTATACAGTATATTACAATGACTTTATTTATATGAATAGTTGAATTTACTGTGAGAAAAAAAAGGAATAGAAACTAGTGGCTAAAATCTTTGACTCGTTTAACATATAATGCATTCTTTATAAAAAATTACGTACAAGGGTGTTTGCGGATAACATCATATTTATTGCGCTTGGAGGCCATACTGGTGTAGTGCATAGCATTCCTCAGCATAGTACAAACATCATTTAAGCCAATTTTCTTTGGGAAATCGGTTAATTTTTTGTTATTGTTATTTTTCTCACATACTTGAGATACTAATTCATCACATTTACAACATCAATGCTCTCAAAAATATTGTATAGTGTTTTTAAACTGGCAAAATGATTTTTTTTCCTATGGCACCCATGTTATTGAGTTATCCAACATGGCGTTGACTTAAACATGAATGCATGCACCCTATACATACATCTTAAGGGGGTAGGTGACCGACTGATATCTCGCAAACTAGAACGGTTGCGAATAATAATAAATAACACAAAGTAAAGAAGAAATATTACTTAAAAATTTAGTTATGTCAAACATGTGAAAACACGATCAAATATTTAAGTTATTACACTTTAAAGATAACATGTAAATGTGGAAATTTAAATTTGAGCGGGAAATTTTAGTCAAATTAGAAACTTTTTTACAATTAAAAATATCATTAAAAATTTTTTTGGTATAAAAAAATATATTTTAAATTTACTTGATTTTATTTGAAAATTATAGTGCTTGTTTTATTGCAATTAAATCATGTACTAAAAATTATTGGGAAAATGTAGTTTTTCTTTTAGCGATTTCCGGTCCAAGTCGGTCCCCCACCGCCTTAACTAATATTTATAAGGAACCTAAAAATTACCTAAATTTCGATAATAAAGATTCAGCATTTCATTTCTTTTCATTTTTTTTTTTCACCATGAGCAAAGGCACCGTCGTCTATAGTAAAATGGGTATAGAGAGCATACATCAATTTTAGGAAGTTCCCATATAGCACTGGTACTTATCACACATTGTAACCTCCATGAATATTTAATGAAATTAATGCATAGATTTGATGCTCCATCAGCACAAATTTAAGACACTTTAACTTACGCTAAAATTATTTCTTATTTGAATGTTTCCATAGCATTTCCATTAAGCAATATAGAAATAACATTTTTACTTTACAACTTTTCTTTTTAATGTATTTTAAATCTGTGTTTTAAACATTTATTGATTTAAACCATTATAAAAGAGAAAAGCTAATTTAAAATAATTTTAATTTTAAATAAAGATATGAATATCAGTTTCAATGCTATACTCTCTTCTACAGAAAAAAAATCTTATATTTGTTTCAAAGCTATCTCAAAGGAGTTGAATAAAATAGTCATAGTCTTTATTATAACTTTAAAATCCATAGAGAATAAAAAAATATATTAAAAAAATTTTAATATTAGCTTTGTCTAGGTAGTTCTTATCTTAAGGAAGGAGGGTATACCAACTTGGGCCTAAAATAATCAATTTTACTAAACAAATTTTACAATTTTTTTCCTGCACAGCTTATAGCCGGAAAAACAAACAAGGAAAACATTTAAAAAAAATTACGTAATTAAAAAATATATATATTTTCTTGATTTTTTAAATAAAAAAAGTTTTTAAATTGATTTAAGAATTGGAGATAAAAATTGGAATATTGACTTTTCTTCATGAAATTTCAAAGTGTTTGTCATAATAATAAAATTTAAAAATACGAATTTCTCTTTCCTTTAAGTATTAAGATAGTTTGAATTTAATTTCTTAGCTACGCAAAAAAAAAAAAAAAAAAAAAAAAAAAAAAGTTTACTTTTATTTGTTTTAAAATATTCTTTACGCAAAAATATAGTCTCTTAAATGTTTGAAATCATATTCAATAAATTTGTAGTGTCTTATTTTTATTGTTAAAAATAATTACCTATATATACTATTACGTTTAATTGAACTTAAAATTGACAATTACCTTTACAATGACAATTAAAAATGACATTTAAAGTAATTTTAACTGTAATTATCGTAAGGATATTGTACAGTACACTGGTAGTTAAAGTAAATTAATGTAAAATGTATGTAAATTTAGGTTTATTCGTAAATCTGTTTCTTGCGTTTAAAAACAAGGAAAACCTAAATTATGGTTAATTCTATAGGGAAATAGAGCAACCAGTTCAGAAATCGCTAAAAAAAATTATATTGTACACGGAAAAAATTATCTAAAGAGTTACTATTTTGACTTTTTTTTTATAATAAATTCGTTAGATACAAACTAATTTTTTTAGAATCTAAAGAGTCAACTATTTACCGCTAAAGAAATTACGTTTATACTAACTCTTTAAACTTTTTTCAAAAAAGTTATTGGTTTGTACTAAAGAGTTATTCATATGTATCTAAATAATTTCTAAAATTTATGTTTTCCATGTATAAAAAATAGATACAGCCAAAAAAAAAAAAAGTTATGGAACTAACATTTCATGAAAGTGAGTGCTTTTTTGATTGAACTTATATTAGGTAAAAAAAAAAAGTATGGTAGTGAAAGTGAGAAATAACATAAACATTAACGTAAATAAATTATTTCGTCGGTGCGGAAAAACTGTTTTGATTTGATCTTTCACAAATATACGTAATTTTTTAGACTAATTTAAAATGTATTTATTTTTAGTGAATTTTCAGGCAAGAATAAATTTTTATTCTTAAAGCCATAGAGCCATAGACCACATAAACACACATGTGCTTTTTAATAAATAAACACAAAGTGGGATCTTCAAAACTGATGATATTTTTTACAAGAATGTTAATGCAGCCCCACAAAAGAGCGTAAAAAAACTGTAACGTATGCAATTTGCGTAAAAATTCATGTTTATGACGTCAGAAATATGCAAAAATTAGTATGAAATTGTTGTGCGGGTTGCATAAATTGAAATATTCTGATCACTGCTACGGGGCTACTGTTGGGTTTTGAGACCAACTAACGTTATTTATGTAAGTCCCATCAAGTGTTTTGTGATGTAAAGGCAAATTTTTTCATGTTTTCTATGCCTTTAAGTGATATAAATGCTTATATTTTTCTCTGGTCTATTCCTTTAAATATTAAAAATAGAGTACAGAGTTATTACATGGCATTTTTTACATTATTTAAATTATTTAGACAATAATTTCTATTGATAAAAAATATAAACATAGTAACTTTTTCATAAAAAGTAATATTTGTGATTATATTTTGTAATATTTGTAAAAATTACTAATTACAATAATCTTCTTTTGTTTATTAGTTGCTAACGTATAATTTTTTTATTATAATTTTTTTGTAAATGTGATGTATTTACTATAGAGCAGACAGCGCTTGCAGCAACTGAAATATATTGATAATCAAAGTGTCTATGTAGAAATTTATTGTTCAAACGATAATAATAGAGAATGAACGATTAAAATCAATAATATTTTAATCCAATCAACACTAGAAAGAAAGAGGATAATGTTCTCATATATATAGATTTCAATAGTCTCTCTCTCTCTCTCTCTCTCTCTCTCTCTCTCTCTCTCTCTCTCTCTCTCTCTCTCTCTCTCTCTCTCTCTCTCTCTCTCTCTCTCTCTCTCTTCAATACGATGTAATATTTATAGACATGTTAAACAATTTGATTTTAAATTACCTGCATATACAAATATTATAATTATTAATATTACAGCATTGAGATAAACAGAAGCACTAATAAGCTGTATAAATATGTATACGGAGAAAAAATACGTAATTTATTCTGCATTGGATAATTACTATATATTCTAGAGCACAAATGTTGATATTTGGGAATAATATAGGGTGTATGGGCATGACATCATAATATTTAATGCGCATGAACGCCATAATGGAGTAATGAATAACGTTGCTCAGCATAGGACAAACTTCATTTTTGGCTATTTTCTTTAGAAAATTGGTTAATTTTTTAGTTTTATTATTTTTCTTACATATACTTGAGATACTAATTTAACCTATTAATAACCTTGATGCTCTCAAAAGTATTGCTTAGTAATTTTAAACTGGCAAAATGAGTTATTATTATTATCCTATGCAGTCTATGCTATTCAGTGATCCAACATGGCGTCGACTTTAACATGAATGCATACACCCTATAAGTAATTATACTTAACTATTATAATATAAAGTATAATCACTATAGTGCAGTATAGCTCAAATTATGATGTTAGGCATAAATGTTGAGATAGCGTAACTATAATTTTTTTTTCGTGTAAAATAGTAAAAAATGGTTGAAATTTTTTTTTTTAATTTAAAGGAATACTAGTTTAAAAAAGTAAATAAAACAAAATATAAAAACTTATATTCAAAATAGATTTCTTATGATCAACAAAAACAATGCCATGAATAAAAAATAAGACAATCATAATACTTGTGCCTTTAAAAACTGTAACACTTCCAAAACTTTTATATTCTCCTTTTTTCAAGATTATCTGTAACATATGACGCAGAACTTACGATAAAATCTAATTTTCAATTAAATATTCATTATTTTGGATCTCCAGACTATAAAATTTAAAATTTATATTCACAACATTAGAAAGAAAAAAATGTAAGTTCTATAAAAATTAATATTTTTATATAATTTTACTGTTATCTCCTTTAAAAAAATTTTTTTCTGCAGTGTTATAAAACAAATCGATGTACTGTACTACTATACCTCAAGAGCTTAAGAAAATATATTTTACTTGAGTATACGAAGAAGAAAAATCTCTCATTTTTTAACATCTATTATCATTCTATTCTTATATTGTAACGGTGTATATAGTGCTAAAAATGATTTATATATTGTATTATATTTCTTTAACTTGTTCTATATTATTTTTTATATGTTTTTAAACTACGCCATATCTTATATAACAAATAGTATTACGTATATATATATATATATATATATATATATATATATATATATATATATATATATATATATATTATAAAAAAGTCATTACTTTGTTAGATAAGATTATAATGTTTAATTTTTATACACAGTGACAAAAAGTTAGTACTTATAAAACTCATAAATGTGCCTTGGTTTTAGTCAGACTCATAAACAAGTAAGGCGAGACACTTTTTTTTTTTTTTTTTTTTTTTTTTTTTTTTCACAGACATTTGGCTGAAAATATAGTAACGGTAATTTGATTTAAATTTAAAGCTATGGAAAATTGTCAAAATCTTAAAATCATGAATAATCAAATAAAATTGTTGACGATTCAGTTAATTCACATCGAACTTTAAACGCAGTTTTTCGGTTTCATTTAAAAACTGTATTTATTTTTATTACTAAAAATCGTTTATATATAATTTTAATTTGTTTTTTATTTGAATAAAATATTTGTACATATATAAATAACCCTAATTTTATTACTTTAATCCTATTCTTTTTAAGGTAACATTTTAATTATCTAAAAACTAATTAATTACAAAACTATATGTATTAACAAAGTTGAAAATATAAGTTGAGGAATATTTCATTTGTAATGTGCAACATTAACAACAATTTTATTGTTTGAACTAAAAAAATTAAGAATTTTCAATTAATTCACCCCCCCCCCCCTTCAATATCTCTTATATATATATATATATATATATATATATAGAGAGAGAGAGAGAGAGAGAGAGAGAGAGAGAGAGAGAGAGAGAGAGAGAGAGAGAGAGAGAGAGAGAGAGAGAGAGAAGACAACTCCAAATGAACCACAATTCTAGAGGGTCACCATGTAAACTTTTAAGTAACTTTTTTTAAATTTTACACCATTTTAATTTTTCCCCTTATTTCATAGTTACATGTATCATCATATGTACTCTATCATTGAATTTTAAATTATATAAAAATAAGTGTACAAATTTTGAATTTCAGATATACAAATCTTGTAGTGAATACCCCTTAAAGTAGCTCATTCACTTCAGTAAGTCCATATAGACGCCTTACATTTGATATCATGGTAGCGATCGTTACTCTTGACCATGATTCCAAAACCCACCAGTATTTACCTACTGTGCCTAAAGAGTGAAGTATTTCAACGCAAACATACATGTAATCTCAATGACTTTTTTCAAACCATCACACCTGAAAGTTTTATTTCAAATAAAATCAAATAATAAATTTCAACTTTCTATATTATGATTTCTCCGTATCCATAAATGAATTCAATGAAAACCACATGTGAGTTGTCATGATTACTAATTTTATTAAAACTATAGACGACATGAAACAAAATGTGCTTTATATTGATTATACACAGAATAGGACCTCGATGACAATTTTTACTAGAATTTAAATGTGGCCCCACAAGAGAACATGAAAAAATTGTAAATTATGCTATGTTCATGATAATTCTGGTTTCTGACGTCAGATAAAGGCAAAAATTAGTATAAAAATGTTGTGTGGGTTGTATAAATGAGAATTTTCTAATCACTACTACGGCGCTGAGTTTTGATACCAGCTAATATTATTTATGTAAGTCACATCAAGTGTTTTGTGATATAAATGCTAACGTTTTTTTCTGGTACAATATATTCCTTTAATGGTTATTGTTATTATACTAGTAATTTTTCATTTTTGTTGTCCTGTTTTTTGCTTTTTTTTTTTACTATACTGTTTATTAAATCAACTAATTTACATAAACGATAATGCAATGATAACATAATTTAAATACGTAAATATAAAATCTAAATTTTGACTCATTTTATAGCTTTTTTTTACGTCTAGTAGTAGTTAAAAACTTTTAATCTCTGTTTCTTTTTTTCCTTTTCTTTTTTATTTCTCTCTCTCTCTCTCTCTCTCTCTCTCTCTCTCTCTCTCTCTCTCTCTCTCTCTCTCTCTCTCTCTCTCTCTCTCTCTCTCTCTCTCTCTCTCTCTCTCTCTCATCCTGCGTGACTAAAATTCCTACTCACTCTACTATTCACAATACTGCAGCAAGTTAAAGCTAGCTATATAGCAAAAGGAAGGCAGGCGTAGCAAGGCAATATGCCACCACCATAAGGCCTCTGCGAGATCTCTCAAGAATTTTATATCAACCCTCTATACTACACAACACCACAACTACCCCTTCTATCTTCCTGCCTGCCTGCTGCTCAAATATATGCAATTTGAATGACGTCAAAACCTAACAACACTGGACGCTTCCAATTTATAGGCGTAGGGTAAAAATTGTGATGTGCTTGTCTAATTCTTGTTATAAAGAAAGGGTTAGAGTTCGAGTCTTGGTGAAAATAAAGCTAAGAAAGAGTTTTTTAAAGGTACAAATTAAGTCAAGATTGTAGGCAAATATTGTGATAAGCCCCCTCTCCTCCCACCACAAGTACACAACCCAATAACTAATATTTGATCATCATCATTTTTAATAAACTAACACTTGGAAGGGGGCTATATTATTAAAGGAATACTGGTCTCAAAATGTTAAACCAAAAAGGTAAAATTCATGAGATGTGACCATCATTGATACAAATATTAAGCCATCTGTAGCCTCACAAACTGGAGTTAAAAATTGTTGAGTAGGAAACCAATGACGTCACCAATTCCAAAACTGTAGCGCGGGTTGCCTACTTTACAAATTTTCTCTCTATTTTTTCAGAGTACTAAAGGGTTAAGATAATAATATGTGTATGTACCATCTCGTGATTTATCATTGAGATTCTTTTTATTATTCTTATTTTTTTTTTTAGGTCAGTAGCACTTTCAATGAAGAAATTTAGTAACGGACAAATATAGAGACAAAGGAAAAGGAAAATACAGAGACAGTTATACAGGGAGACAGAATAAAGGATATAGAACAGGAATAAAGAACAGAGGGGAAAATAGTGAAAGAAAGAGTGTATGTGAGAGCGAGAGAACACAAAAGTGCCATTGAATAATAAATTTTGAAAAAAAAAAGGGAAATTTTTTAATGAAAACACATTCAAATCTATAAGTAAAAATAATAGAATGAACAAATAAAGAAAAATCATGATTTCAGAAATAACAAGACGCCTATATATATACTTTAATCTTTACTGTATGAGTACGACACGCTCTTTTACTTTTTAAACATCAATATAATAAAATATCTTTTTGACACTTACAAAAATAGCTAAGAAATAGAATTTTTTTCAAAGAAAAAAAAAAGTAAGTAAGTTATAGAGAAATATATTGAAAGAATATAAATATAAGTTGAAAGGTAGTATGTTTCAGACATATCCTAAATACAGCATCTTACACGTAGCAAAATAAGACGAGAAAAAAAAAAGAAAAAAAAAAAAAAAAAAGAAAAAAAAAAAAAAAAGAAAGTCTATATACAGAGTTGTTTTATTATCAAGGGAGTTATATGTAAAAAGAAAGGGAAAAGGTAAAGTCACGTGTATTATTCATTTGTTTTGTAGTCTTATATTATACAAGACTATATAGTTCAATATATTCTACTATGCTACTAGAGTGAGTAAAATTCAATAATATTTTATACAGTGTTGCCATTTTATACTTTTTTTTTTTTTTTTTTTTTTTTTTAATAAATATTATTTATATGTAAATTTTTGAAATATATTATTAAATTTTGTGAATTATAAATTTTCATTTCGAATGTTTATACTAAAGTTATAACAATGAAATAATCACCCAAAGTATACTTCAGATTTGTTTTCCCCATATATGTGAAAATAATGTTTGCCAATCGCTCCATAAAATAAAGAAGGTTGTTATTTGAAGAGTGGAATAAATACAATTTATCCTTAAAAATATAAAAATTGTTTAAGAGTTGTATGTATAAATGTACTTTTTATATTAAAAATTGTATTGGGTAGTTTTAATATTTTACCGTCAGGTACATAATTAATTAGATATTATTTAATATAATTTAAATATAACAAAAATAATTATCAGACTAAAATTTTTAGTCATACAAATTTGTAGAGAAAAAAAAAGTACCCAAAAAAACAAAAGAAACAAACATGTCCGCATACTATATTTTATATTACAAACATATATATAGTCATACTATATTTTACTTCAATGCAGGCTTTTATTTTTTAACTTTACTGTGATATACTTTATAAAGTAATAGTGTTATTTTCAGTACACCAAAATCTAAAAATAATGAGCGTTGATAAACTTTTGCAATATTTTAAGTGACTATTTCTTTAACTTTACCACTGGCCAACTTCCGGTTACCTCAGGTTAAGCCCTACCTTTTACAATATGGACCGCTTATGTTTATTAAAAATAAAAATGCGGAAAAGGAAGTAGCCGGAAGAGGGAACCACGTGATGGTAAACGTGGGAGAAAAGTTAGTGCCAGTGAGTGCGTCTGTTTACTCAAAATGCGGAAAAGGAAGTGCCGGAAAAGGAAACCACGTGACGGTAAAAGTGGGAGAAAGCTAGGTGCCAGCAGCCAGCCAGCAGCAAGATAACCTTGAGCTAACTCCCACTTTTACCATCACGTGGTTTCCACATCCGGCCACTTCCTTTTCCGCATTTTGAGTAAACAGACGCACTCAGTAGCAAGGTAGGTCTAAGCTATATACCTCTCACTTTTACCGTCACGTGGTTTCCTCTTCCGGCCCTTCCTTTTCCACATGTTGAGTAAACATAAGTGGTCATTAAATGATTGGTCATCGGATATATCGTTGAAATTAACGGATGACGTCACTACACGTTGGCATTGTAACGAATGAAATTTTAAGTTAAACCGTAATCAAATGAAAAAAAAAAAAAAAAAAAAAAAGTTTGCAATGGATAACGTAGATATTTATTTTCATTGTGGTCCCAACACTTGTGACGTCATTTACAAATTATCAAAGTTTATTCAAATTATAACCATAAATTGTACAATACTTAATATATTGGGAAACTGTTTATAAAGTTTCCAAAGAAATTTGTTAGAGTTTATGGCAATGCAGAGCTATATATATACGCACACCGCAAAATAACATTACATTTACTGTTGACCAAAAACAAATCACGTATATCTAATGATACCAAAACACAGTTCTATATCTGCATGGAAAACTATATTATACAATATACGTGTAGTACAAAATATATTATCGATATTTTTCATGTATCATTTAATAAGTTTAATAAAAATTTATGACAATTTCGATAAAAACACACTTTTTTTTATTATTTTTTTAGTCTATTTTTTCCACAAAACTGTGAAAATTACTATTGATCAATATTGAAAGGTTGTTCGCTCGATTTAAAATGCAATGGAGTAAAAATTGTGTGATTTTATTATAGTTTTAGAAAACTTATAGTACGCACTTATATAAAAAAAATCCGTTAAAATCTTTTAACTTTTTTAAGTTAGAAATTTTTTCTTTTAAAGAAAGTAAAAAAAAAAAAAAAAAAAAAAAAAAAACTAGTACTGTATATAAGTACTTTATGTATTATAAAATTAATAATTTTTAATTTGAAGACTGAAATATTTATATACAGTACACATTTTTTAATTACCTTTATATTATATAGCTTGTACTATAGAAAGAAATTAATGGTAGAATTTTATTGCTGGCAGACGTGTAAATGGAAGCGAAAAAATAATAATAATAAAAAGTCTCCTGAACTAGTAAATAGGATGCAACTTAAAAAGTTGGACGCTCAAAGATTTGATAACATTAAAATTTTGCCCTCAAGTTAATAATCCACAAAGTGTCTTTAATTACAAATTGACTTTTTTCCATTTCAATAACCAATGAAAAGTCATTAGAATGCCATTAATCAAACCTCCAAGCCATCCCTATCTATACAAGTATAAAAAAATAATACGTAATTTATGCTGCATTTAAATCATATAGCATAAATGTTGATATTATGTATAACTACGTAAATAATTATGATTGATTTATTATTCAATATTGTTAAAATTATGTTATATATATAAATTTTACTGAAATATCAGGCTACACTTTATTATACATCCGTTAGTGTATATTATATATGTATCCGTGTATGTAACACACGGTAATATAAACTTAACTCCCCAAAAAATATTTACAATGTTGCAACAATTTTAAAGTAAAATCTCGAGATTTTTTTTCACTAAATATTTCATCTTATAATTTTTTACACTTACGATTGATTACACCTTACGAAGAGAACATGAATAGCATTACTCACCTAAAAAGAAAGAAAAAAAACATGATTAGAAAAAAACGTCACTACTTATTATCAGAAGTTCATTTCACATTACCATATTATATAGACTGATATATGAAAAATACACTTGACACAAGTTCAACTAAAGTTTTGATATTGATTAATTAAAACACCACTCTTTGTATTATAGAACTTCAATGATTATGCTCATACTCCTTGACATAAAAAAAACTATATAATGAAAAGAAGAAACTCCATGGAGTAGAATCAAACTAACATTTGAAGTAAGCTGACTCTAACTGAACGGCAATCGTACAAAGTTGTTTGTTAGTAAAGCCCTCTATGACCGGATGTATCATGTGACCCTTTGATATCGTATACCTGACGTAGCTGCAATTATATTACACAATAATAATGTTTGCTTCATGGTAAGATTTTTATTATTTTTCTGACGTAAGAATTTATTTATATGTCGAAGCAGTTTTGGCATATTTGCTGTATACTTTTTTTTTCTTCTTTTTTTTAACTTTACTTTTATATAATATTTTTCATACTGTAATTTCAATAAAATTTATAATTATAAAATTTTATCCTAGAATTTTGTTCAAAATACATTTAGTAACTAAAGTTAATCGCTTTACTGTAATACTATTTTACTTTTATCAAAGTTAAAATTAGAATGACAAACTTTATGTAGAGTCTCTCTCTCTCTCTCTCTCTCTCTCTCTCTCTCTCTCTCTCTCTCTCTCTCTCTCTCTCTCTCTCTCACCCTTTTCTGTTAATTGAATCTACAAAAATACCATCTAAAATAAATATTCCCTTAATTTAACACTATTTTTCTTCTTTTTTTTTAACACAACACATGTAGAAAAAAAATATTTAAGTGTCCACAAAGCCATCTATTTTATTTATATTTCATAAATTTTGACATTGCTATACATCATAATCCTGTTGAGTGATAGTATTGGTCTATTTTATAAATTGAATACACTTTTTATGCTCTCAAAAGAAAGTTACCAATATGACATATTTACAAAAAGGTGCTAACGTTTAATGTTGAATAAATTTGTGTTGTATGCAAAGTTTTTTTTTTTTTTTTTTTTTTTTTTTTTTTTTTTTTTTTATCCCTTGGAAGAATTCGTTATCTTTTTATTTTTAATCAATATAATCCTACCGTAAATTTGCAAGAAAGTTTGTGTTTCTTGCATTTAACAGCTAAAAATCATGCAATATAAAAATGTAATGTCTAGACTTTACACAGTTACATGGAAATTTAAATTCTTTGTAAAGTTCAAAGAATTTATATCCAAATTCTTCACAAATACGTAACACATTTTTTACATTGTTTGTTTTGTTTGCAAAAGAGAGTGAATAAATTTCAACCTTTTATTTATCTATATTCTATTTTTTTTCTCAAATATTGATAAAAGTTAAAAAAAAAAAAAAAAGTACTTAGACGTGTCTATTATACTATACTAGCCTTACACCTTTAGAAAAATAAAAGTGAATACGAAGCTTCTTTATTTAATACTAGTAGTTTCAAGTCTATTTTTGGTAGTCATGAGTTTGATATCCAACATTTCTATAGCGATACTACACTCTAAAAATTGGTGCATTACTTTAGTTACAAATAATAACTTATTAAAGATAATCACTTTTAAGTTATTATGAGCAGCTAAAATAATGCATTTTATCAACTTATTAACAATAGCTAGTTTAGCTTAAATAGCTTTAAAAAACTTGCAACAAGTGAAATTAGCTATTTTAATAATTTTTGCTAAAATGTATTATTTTAGTTACTCTTAAGGGAGTAGGGGACCGACCTTATATCTCAAAAACTAGAAGTGTTTTGGGTCTAAATTTGGTGTCATTGTGTAGCTAAGGGTCACACCTAGCCGTGATAAAAATTTCAAGATGTGTCACCGTCCAAAAAAAAAAAAAAAAAAAAAAAAAATATTGAAATTAACATTATGCCTTATGGGCTTAAAATTTCAAAAAATCATATAAAATTAATTTGCACGGTGACCCCCCAAAAATTTTATGTATTTGAAATTGTCTTAAGCAGAAGTATCATTGTGCAAAATTTCAGATTTTTTTGCCGATAAAAGTTTGAGTCTAATGGCCGACGTCGGTCCCCTACTCCCTTAAGAACTTAAAAGTGTTTATCTTAAATAAGTTTGTATTCGTAACTAAAGTAATGCACCATTTTTAGAGTGTATATATTCTAGCCTTACACTATAACGATATTTTTTCGATAACTATAAATAATAGTACAACTTTTTTATTTAAATAAAATATTTCAAATCTTGCTTCATGGCTGTACTATACCTATAATAATTACCCGCCTCATTTAAAGTTTTTTCATCGATTTTTTTTTTTTTTTTTTTTTATTTCTTCGTATTTTTTATGTTCTTTCCTTTCTTTTGTGTATATTTATTCTTAGTTTTTGTGCAAAAAGTAACGGTATCAATGCAACAATAATATCGTCAATTTTTGTTAATCTATTTATTTATTAACATCTTTTTATTGGGCGAAATCATGCTATAACGATAACTTTTATAAAACTGTTAATCTATAAAGAATCAATAACTAAATATCGTTATCGTAAATACGATAATTGAACCCAAGATTAATAGGTTTTGTTATGAGAAAAAAGCATCTGTATAATTTTTTTATGTTTCTATCACGAAACAACTATTTTCTTTTTATAATGATTATAAGACCACACAAAAATTTACGTGTAATTTAATTGCATATTCTTAAGGAAAGCATTGTCCTGTATAGACTGATATACGATTTTATCATTTTTGAATACATAATAAAATTTTGAAAATCGTGATATGACGTCACGGTTGGTAACTTTTACGTGCACGTTCATTCAAAAGTTACATGATTAAAAAATATTAATTAAAAATATATTTAATAATTTCAAAATTTTCATATTAATTGATTCAGGACGATTCTGTTATACAGAATATGCAATAACAAAATTCTTGGTCTTTCTCATTAAGTAAATGTTAAAAAAAAAAAAAAAAAAAAAAAAAAAAAAAAAAAAAAAAAAACAGAAACAGAAACAGAAACAGAAACAAAAACATAAACAGAAAACTTGATTGCCTGATAACTAAATGTTACCATGTATGAAATATCAATAAATAAGGTTTACATTAAAATAACCCATTATCAAAAACCTCACACGTATTGATAAAATCCGTACCATATACTAATTGTAAAGAAGATATTTTATAATTAATAATCAAAAACTATTAATTTGTAATTAATTTTATAATTAATTTTAACATTATTTATGCATTTATAACATATTTTACGCTATAATGCATATAAAAAACATTAATTTTATTTTGTACACCATAATTATTTATGATGTTTCAAATTAGAAACATTTATATATGACATAAATACAGAATAAATGACGCAATTAATACCTTTCTTGTTTATGTAAATATAAATGTGGAAAAGTAATCTTTTTTTTTTTTTTTTTTTTTTTAGGAAATAATTTTTATGCAATACCTTAACAATTTCCTATTTTCTTACTAACATTTAAAATTGCTACTCATTTATTCAACAAGAACTTGAAAAAAAAAAAACAAAAAACATTAGCACAAACATACATGCATATTTTATAAGGTGTAACATAATAAAGATTTTTATGTCTCTAATCGTACAAAAACAAGAAAGAAAATTACACAAGAATAAAAGTTGCAAGAAAGATAATAAAAGCATTGCAAAAGTGCAATACATTTTTTCTTTCTATTGTGCAATATACTGGATTGCTTCTATTTTTTTCATTTATTTATTTCATGACAAATTTTTATTGTTATATCAATAAAAAACAATAATATATTATTTACGTATTTATTTGTAATAGTGTCTTTATTTTTCTCATTTTTACGCTACATTGAACTCAAAACAACAGACTTTTCTATTTATTTATTTTTTTCAATTTATATTTATTGCATGTCTGATGGTTTTTCAATGAAAAAAGAGATTTTTGAATATATACGGTATTTGAGTTGTATTTTTTTTTCTATTAAACATTGAAAACCTTTCTTATCCGTGTTTGCCATATAGATTTACTTACTGTCACATGTTTTATTTTTGTAAAGGTTTAGCTCACTTGTCAAACCAAAAATGTGAGGAGCAATAATTTATATTATTAAATATGATATAGTAATTTTCTACATGCATTTTTTTACTCTAGTGTAAATACAAAAATGTTCGCAAAAAAAAAAAAAAAAAAAAAAAAAAAAAACTGGAGTTTATTACTGTTGCTAATTTTTTTTAGGTAAAATCTTTTTTATTTTTCTTCTCCTTTTTTAAAAAAGTTGACATATTTGTAGTCTAGCGTAATCTTTAAAAACGTGTCCTAACTTAAAAAAGAATGGTGTTCATGAATTTCAGTATTTTTTTTATAATACATATAATTACGTGAAAGTCAGATCTTGATATGAACATTAAGGTTCATTTATATATTTAAAACGAAATCACATAACTTTGCGCAGTTAATTATTAAATAACATTGTTTTAAATCGAAGCAATAGTTTAAAAATTTCTTTTAATACTTAAAAGTATGCCTAGTATTTCTCATTTAAATTTCTCCGAAATCTGTGGAGTAGTTTTCACAAAAATTGCAACAACAAAAAAAAAAAAAAAAAAAAAAAAATCATAAGCGTAATGTTAAATTAGGGGACTCTGAGCTTTCCCCGCGCGCTAAACCGATAAGCTCCATTATCCGCCAAGTAACGATTTTTTTTTCATTTAATATGCATTACTCACTTAAAAAAATAATCGTTGAAAATCTTGTGCACAGTTTCCCAATGTTTTAAGTATTGTGGAATTAACGGTGATGACGTCACTAAACGTTGAAAATCTAACGATAAAATGTTAAATGACGTCACAAGCGTTAGAATCACTATAAAATAAACATCAAATTTGGCCGTTGTAAACCTACAAGGTCGTAACGTGACTTATATTTTGAAAAAAATGTAAAATAATCAACGCTTAGTGACGTCATAATCGTTAATTCCACAATATCTAAAGAATTACTAATCTATATACAAGCTTTTTAAAGCTTATTTTTTAGAATGTAATATATATTTATACAAAAATCGAGTAACATTCTTTTGCAACAGTGAAAAATGGGTAGTTTTATTGTTGACGGTGATTTTTATCGCCTCTGCGGTACTATTTTCAAACTAAAGTTTACACACTAAAAAGCTAATATCATACAAACTTTAAAAAAAAAAAAATACACCTTAATACTTAGATAATTTTTTATAAGATTTCTTACATATTAAAATAACAAGAAACAAAAATTATAATAATAAGTTTTATTGTATTATCTATAATAACATGTAAGATATTAAAAACATAAGGTTAAAATAATATATATATATATATATATATATATATATATATATATATATATATATATATATATATATATATATATATATACGTATATATTTATATAAAATCCGGAAGAAAGTTTATAAAAGTATGAACAGTAGGTACCGTACGTACGTATATGAACATGTACTGAATGTATTGATTTTCTACCCCGCCGTTTTACTTTCCTCTCACTCTCTGCGTATGTTTGTAACACACAGCTTTAGCCTTGCTTTTTAGTTCTAGACGCATTACCACTAAATATTATACTGCATAGTAATGTATTTATATATATATACATATAATTATTAATATCATTTTATACCTATATTATTTATGTTTATATATATAGGATTTTTTTTTAAAAAAAAAACATTTATGTCATGATAATTTTTAGTGCATATTTAAATGACCAAAATTTTGAGGTTAATTATATTAAAATTGCAAATAAACTGTTTTGAAAACCACATTAAGGTTATTAAGAATTTATTTATATATAGCCTAGTTATTAGTTGTAATCAATGATTGGGTAGTTTTTAGTTATATGGACTTTTGAAAATAATGCGCAAAATTTTAAAATTACGATTTTCTTTGTTGTTAATACATTAATCATAAAATTGTCTTCTCATTTTCTTAATTTTTACATAACAAACACTGCATGACAAAATTTCGTGAATGTTTTTAAATATGAAGAATTTTTTTTATTCATTTTATTATGCAAAAATCAAGAATATATGAATAGTTTTCACTTAAAGAAAACCACAATTAAAACTTTCAACATTATTAATTAGATAATCTTTATTAAGTGATAAGGAACTTAAAAGGAGACTTTAAATTAAAACTATTCAGATTATACTGTATGTTTTTAAATTTTAAGACGTAACCTCAACTTATATTGTTTATTAAAAGTAAATTTTAAAAAAATATAGTTTTATTAAAAATTAATTATTATTAATTAAATTGTAATTATTTATAGCTCTTTTTATTTCTTTGCTTTGATTAGAGTGATTTTGAAGAAGAAGAAAAGAAAACTTTTGATACTTGCAGTTTCCTGTATATGAAAACAGGTCATAGAATATTCGTGCATTGAATGCATTGAAAAAAAAATTACAATTGTATATTGAAATACGCATAAAAAAACATATTGTATAATAAGCTAATAAATTGTATTTAAAATTATTTAAACTTGTATCACATTATGAATAATTATTTGTAAAAAGTATGAAACTGACTGTACTGTTAAACATTTGGGTTCAATTGAGAGGCCTGTACCCTGATTTTGCTCAATAAAAAGACGTGAATTGGTACTGGATTATTCTCACCTTCACCTTGAATCAAGTAGGATTCCGATGTTGGTGTTTAGATAGAAGAAAAAAAAGAGCAGATAATAATAATAATGTACATTTATTTCATTTGCCTTTCCTCAGACGGAAAAAAAATAGTACAATTTATGCTGCTTTTATATATCTTTATATAGCATAACTATTGCTAAAGTGGAATAACATAACTATAAAATCCAAGATATTATTTATGCTACTAAACATAGTTATTATGCAGTAGATGATAAATTATTTTGTTTTTGTAATGAATCAAAAATGTTACTGAAAATGATCTATATAATGTATTTATTATTGCCCGTGGATGGAGAAATATTTGTAATAATTTAGAATAAAAGTCAATTTAATGCTTATTAATGGAGTTCACATGCAATAAAAATATACTGTACATTGATAATATTACAACGTTAGAACATGAATTTCATAAAACAATATAAGATGCACTAAAATGTGAAGCTTAATGCGATATATCAAAATATCCAATAATTGATTCCATAAATTTAGGATTTTTTTCTCTCTCTCTCACCCTTTAAATCTTATGGTGTTTCACTTTGGCAAAATTTCTCCCAGTGCACGCGTGATTAAATCTAATGGCATTAATTTCTTCAACCCCCTAAAGTTGCAGGCGATGGCACTTTTTTTTTCTACGCACTCAGCATCATCTTAACATTTTATCAAAATAATGGGGGAGAGTAAATCGCCTGATACATGATTTTTTTTTCTTTGACTAAATCTTATTGAGGTACTCAGCTATTCCCTGAATTTTCAGAAATCCTATTTGTTTTTTGTTTTTAGTCTTGTGCGGGTTCCAACGAAACAAGTCTGCCACGGCCTAGACATCCCGGCATATACCATGACAGACTGAGGAAACCGTAGAAACGCTAGTCAGGATGGTCGGCAAGGATTGGCTTTGCTTCCCGAATCTCCAAGCTTTCGTAAAAGCATGGTCGGTGGCTGGGATTGAACCCGCGACCTCTTGCATGCAAGTCGGACACGTGAACCACTAGACCATGGAGTAATACTTTGATATGTTTTATACAATGGAATATTGTGAATATTAATAACTATGTCACAAATGAATATTATGTCAATTGACAATAATCTCAATCCATTATTCCAACTTCTTCATAATTAACTTTTCCCCTCATCTGCATAATATAGCAAGAAATATCAGCTGCTCTTCTCTATTCCCCTTAATTAGCTCAATAACAAATCATTACTGAAATTATTATCCGACACATATAAATAATTGCTTAATTATAAGATCTAGGTTAGAATGAGACGACCGAGAGAGGGAGGGAGAGAGAGAGAGAGAGAGAGAGAGAGAGAGAGAGAGAGAGAGAGAGAGAGAGAGAGAGAGAGAGAGAGAGAGAGAGATAACAGAAACGAATCACTGGAGCTCGCAAACTTTTGCAAATGTAATCTGTTACATTCAAAGCTATTCCAAATGTGAAACAAACCAGTAAAATCCATTTTATATAAATTATACTTAAATTTATATTCATAATTTAAGAATTTGTGATGATTTCACTAAAAGATTCCCGTTATTGCCGTTGTTATATCGAGTCGTTTTTAAAGAAATTTAAAGAAAGAAAATTAATATTAATGAGGTCTCATTAGATTAAATTGAGTTTCTTATACAGATATCATGGGTATTTAATACCCACAATAAAAGTTAAAAAAAAATTATTGGACCCTATACGAAATAAATGTATTTTATCACCAAAAACATCCATTATTTTTTTTAAATGGTCATTTCTATGTAAAATTTGAATACTGACCAAGTAAGAACCGTTAAAAATTCTTTTGTAACGAAATTAAAAAAATTATAGTGTGAATATTCGTAGACTTTTATATAACGTTAAGAGTGAGTGGTTTTTAAAATTAAATTTATATAAAGAATGATAAAATATTTTAGGTCAAAATCATATTTAGTATAAGTATTTTTCTCACATTTTATATACTACAGTATACGGCAACATTATGTGTTCACTATTATATATATAAATTGTTGAAGATTGTTTCATTTTATGTAATAAATTATCATTATTTAGTTATACAATAAAAAAAAAATGTAATTTAGTGCTTATTTTACACGGGAAGCTTTGAAAATGATTAATTTTTATGTTGCACCGTGTTAGAGTAGTATAAGTACAGGTCTAAAGAGTTTCGGCGCGATTGAGAATCGAGGTAAATTAAAGATCTGGGTTCGGTCCCAATTGAGCCGAAACCTTTTTGAATTTAGTATTTGTTACTTTAATACGATACAACACAAAATTAATGAGAAAAAAAAAAGAAAAAAAAGTTTACTTTTATTTTAAACTGTTTAAGAAACCATTAATATAGAAAATGTGCCACAAAATAACAAATAAAAAAAGGGTGTCAAATATAAACAAAAAAATTGTTTGTTTGTATTTTTATTTTGTGCGTTGTCACGTTCTAATATTGTATACTCTCTCTCTCTCTCTCTCTCTCTCTCTCTCTCTCTCTCTCTCTCTCTCTCTCTCTCTCTCTCTCTCTCTCTCTCTCTCTCTCTCTCTCTCTCTCTCTCTCTCTGTGGTGAAGTGGGTTTTTGTGTGCTCACAGTGGCGTAATTTCATACACTTCATTATCTTTTGATACGCCTACCACTTTTACTGCGGGATGATGGACACTTTTCAACATCGTCATTGAGAACATGGGAGAGAGAGAGAGAGAGAGAGAGAGGAGAGAGAGAGAGAGAGAGAGAGAGAGAGAGAGAGAGAGAGAGAGAGAGAGAGAGAGAGAGAGAGAGAGAGAGAGAAGGTTGATAGAGCTACTGAAGTTCATACTAAAATCATCACTTCTCTCTAATATAATATTGTATCATGAATTTCATTATTTCAGTATTCTATATACTTTAATGTTATGTAATATATATCTATATTATATAGAATAAATTTAATATCTCAATCATAATTGTATACTTGGTAGTTAGAATAAATTATTTTAAAGATATATGATTAAAAGTTCATAATTCTAAGTATGAGTCATTATAATAACACATTTTAAAATATTCAAAATTAACTTATTTAAATCCATATAAAACATAAAACATGTAATTTTTATTGAAAAAACACAAAATGGGATCTCAAAAACGGGTGACAATTTTTAACGGAATGTGGCCCCACAAGAGAGCGTAAAAATAGTGTAAAGTATGCTATTTACGTATAACAATATCAGTCTCTGATGTCAGAACTGGCAAAATTAGTATGAGAATGTTGTGCGGGTTGTATAAAATGAAATTTGCTGACCACTGCTACGATGCTACAGTTTGGTTTTGAGACAAACTAATGCTATTTATGTAAGTCATAGCACGTGTTTTGTGATGTAAATGCTTATATATGTTTTCTTCTGGTCTTTTTCTCTAAGTAATAATTATTTTGGACTTCTTTAATAATCTATATGAGAATAAAAGCATAAAAATGAAACTTATTAAAACTAGTATTCCTATGGAGCTCACTGGTCACGGTGTGAGAAAGGAAAAAGAGTTACTAAAATTCTTATCCATGATAAAAGCTAATTTCTGTTCCATGAATTATAGATACAGCTATTTTACTGAAACGAATTTGTTTTTCAGCTACAAATATTAAAATATATTTCATGACACTTAAAAAATCACTAAAAATGTACGGTCATTTTACTAAAAAAAAAAACTATTGGCATATGAGAATAATATTAATTTAGATAGAGTTTTGCGTCAACTAAAATCTCTATCTGATTACATGAAATGGCCATAAACCAATGGAAATTCATTTTTAAGGCAAATGACTTTATATATATATGTGTAGCTAACTATTTATATAATATAATAAATTAACACATGTTTAGACACAAACACAAGTTTGGAAGTAATTCAATAAAAAATAAAAATAAAAAAATTTAATTCATCAACTCGCGATTCACCAAATAAGACTTGATATTTTACAAGATTGAGTTTGTAAGCCAATTTAATTTCGAGTGTTTCCAATTGACCCAGTTTTTTTGTTATATGTTTGTCATGGGGGGTCATAATAACACTTCTCTTCAGTTAAATATATATATATATATATATATATATATTATATATATATATATATATATATTATATATAAAATAGAAATCAATCGTATATCAAGTGCCAAAACACTTTGTTTGTATACTTTAAAATATGAGTATGACACTTCTCTTTCTCTTTTATAACAGGCATTGTTTTCAATATTATTGTCTTATTATTATGGTATATAACAATGAACAGTGCATTTTACAACAATAACATCAACTTTATCGAGTTCACCTTTTTTTTTTTATCTGAAGTCACTTGAGTAGTAAAAGGGATTTTCCCCTTGACAAATTCATAGGGAAACATTTTCACTCTTTCGACGCATTAAAGAATATTAATGTTTACTATTTTATGTATGCAAAGATAATATATATTACAGGTTATTTATATTAAGATGCATTCAATTTTTGAATTAATTATGTTTATTATACAATGATTGCTTCGTTTCAACGAGTCTTTTCACATTTTAGCACTTTTAAATTAAAAAAAAAATTATTTTGGACATAAAAAAAATTGACAGTTATGATAACACAAACTTTTATAATCTTGTCAGCAGTTTGAGTTGCTGTGATCTTGATTTCTTTAAAATGCCACTGCCTGCCCGATTGTCAATAACGATCCTGCTTTAAGATTTGCAATACTGCAGATATTTGTAATAAAATGGCTATTTTATGCTATTTTTATTATCATGTCTATATTATGTCTTTATGTTTGTTTATTTCTTTATTGTATTGTTGACTCTATTCCATGTCATGTTATATTATTATTATTAGATTCATGCACTGTTGATAAGTGGACCACTTGCAATAAAATGTTTTAACGTTTAAGTGAAAACGAATTTTCCATAAAATAAATGCATTAAGAATATTTCAAATTATTTTAAAAAGTTCATTCATTGCAAGTGGTTCATTATGAACCAATTTTAATTTTAATAACATAAAATTTGGCATAATTTATGGTATGCTGTATTTTAAGTCATATTCTGTATTTTAAAGCATAATTACTTATTATAATTGTATAAATTTCTGTTCACTGAATCTGTATTTTTAAATTATATGTTTTTAAACACCATTTTTATATTCAAGCAAGTTTTGAATTTACTATAGTATGTGAAATTTTTTTATATAAAAAAAAAGAATATAAAAATCCATATTAAACATATTAATTAATATTCTTTGCTCATTTTCATTTAAAACTATATATATTCTATTGTAATCCAACACGATATTAAAAACACAATAAATAAACATTGAGTATCACTCTATATAAAAAATGTACAATCAACAAGGGGATTTATTATTATTTCGACAACTATATTTTTTTTCCTCATTCATAGAATACTAAAAAAAACTCCATAATATACTTATGTGGTGATAAAAAAAAAAAGTAAACAAAGTTTCGATTGAAATTAAATGAAAATCAATAACTATATAGTAATTTTATAATCTATTTATGTCACCATAGTAGCGGTGAATACTATATTAAAATGCATTTCGTAGTAAATAAAATTAAAAATGTTGTGACACGGTTTCAAGGTAGTATTTAAGGAGGTAATTTTAATAGTAAAATTGAATGTTTATGTCATTTATAACAAGCTAACTGTAGTGACTTTTCTGTCACGATAGATAATTTGTATAGGGACGATGCATAATTCATAATCACTCTCAAAAGAAGAAGAAAAAATTAAGAAAAAAAAACTTTAATTTTCTAAAGGCCCCGCGCAGCCGTCTTATTTTATTTATTATTAAATTAATTTAAGAAAATAAGCCGCTGCGAGTCGACGCTCAGCCAATCACAGCGGCTTTTTTTTTAAATTAATTTCATATAAATAAAATAATACGCATTTTATATTTAAAATATGCAACATGTACTTTTTAATGAATATAAACACAAAATGAGATCTACAAAACCGATGACAATTTTTACCAGAATGTTAATGTAGCCCCACGAGAGAGCGTGAAAAAGCTGTAAAGTATGCAATTTGCGTGAATATTCATGTTTATGACGTCAGAAACATGCAAAAATTAGTATGAAAATGTTGTGAGGGTTGCATAAATTGAATTTTTCTGATCACTACTACGGAGCTACAGTTGTTTTTTAAGACAAACTAATGTTATTTATGTTAGTCCCATCAAGTGTTTTGTGATATACAGTAGGGAGCAGATAAAATGTTAACAAAGGAAATATAGCTCCACAAAAGTACAATAGCAAGGTGTGCCTACTGCTGCATTTCTCCGCCTTCTTAGGCTAGTTGTCATTGCAGTGGCCAGTGACATAAATATAAGCACACCTCCTTGACTATGCACATCTTCTCTCTCTCTCTCTCTCTCTCTCTCTCTCTCTCTCTCTCTCTCTCTCTCTCTCTCTCTCTCTCTCTCTCTCTCTCTCTCTCTCTCTCTCTCTCTCTCTCTCTCTCTCTATCAGAATCAGAGTATTAAGCCAGCCTGCTGCCGACCAGCCTTCTGGAGCACCATGTCTCTCTCTCTCTCTCTCTCTCTCTCTCTCTCTCTCTCTCTCTCTCTCTCTTTCTTTTTTTAAGAACCAAAATATTAAACCTGCCTGCTAGACCTGCCGTGTGTTGTTCTCTCTCGAATTGCTCGAATGTCTCGTTCAAACAAAATATTTATTATAATATAAGCTTCCTCTAAACTTGAGAGATGGTGCGCGTTGGACAAGCAGGCAAGCATATTATTTATTCTGAGAGAGAGAGAGAGAGAGAGAGAGAGAGAGAGAGAGAGAGGAGAGAGAGAGAGAGAGAGAGAGAGAGAGAGAGAGAGAGAGAGAGAGAGAGAGAGAGAGAGAGAGAGAGAGACGTGGTGCGTGCTCCAGACGGCTGGTCGGCAGCAAGCAAGCATAATACTCTGATAGAGAGAGAGAAGATGTGCATATAGTCAAGGAGGTGTGCTTATATTCATGTCGTTGGCCACTAAAATGACAACTAGCCTGAGCAGGCAGAAGTAGACACACCTTGCTATTGTAATTTTGTGGACCAATAGTGTCTCTTTAACAGTTTTTAAGCTCTGTACTGTACATGCTTATGCTGTCTTCTGGTCTATTACTTTAATTTAAGTTTAAAATTACAATACATACTACTATTGTTAAACCAGAAGTTATTTAAAATACTAAATGTAAAAAAGAAGCTTTTCAAATGCTCATATATGCGGAGACTAAATTATAATTAATATATTACTTTGAAAAAAAAACTATTTTTAGAAAAGATAAGACTTTTATATAATATCCTTTTTTGCATGAAAATATATTAATATTATTATAATAATAATATATTTGGTTTGAAATAAATGAGAATCGATTATACATTATTATATATATAAAAAATCAACCTCCTCTCTCTCTCTCTCTGATTCACCTATATTATTCTACGCTTTTCTTATTTGGCAATGTTTAAATCAATACCCAAATAATAAGGTCTATCTATATATCGACAATGTTACGGTATATTGGTATAAAATTAGATTTGATATACTTAAATAAACTAATAAAATTGTTATATTGCGTGAAAAAGGTGCAGTTAGTACAAAATGCCTCATCTTTTAACCAAGTCATTAAATAATGTATTATTCAATAAAATTTTAACATAATTTTATTTAGTGTGGTTTTTATGGTTTAGACCCAGTATAATTTAAGTTTTGCGTTTACAAAGTTTACCACTGCATTGACATTTAAATAAGTATAAATAAATAAATGTACATATATCTTATAACATCATGCGTATGAGAGAAAAAGGAGTAAAGTAATAAGAAAGACAACAAAATAAAATTATTAATAGTAAAAAAAAGAGCTGTTGCACAAAAAATCACAAAGTAAATTTTAATATCATATAAAGCCTTATTACAAAAGCTACCTGTTATAAAATTTTATTAAAATGTGACCATTAAATAAGGTCAAAATAATTGCTTAAATTAATATCAGGTATTATTGTCTTAAAATTATAATATACTAATTTTATTTTTACGTTGAATCTGTTTCATTTAAGTATTGATCTTGATACTGGTAACTTTTTATCACAATAATTTTTTAATTATCTGATTAACATTGTTTATAATTTTGTCACCTTCAAAAATTGAGGCTGCGCTTAGTTTGTAATTTAGATTTTATATCATTAGGTAGCCCGGTAGTAATGATCTATTTAAAAAACGCAAAAGGTACACTTGTGGCAGAAAAAAATTCTACTGTCGCCAGGGGAAAAAAAGTTTGATAACATGCGTTTTACACGAAATGAGGCAGTATGGGCTACGGGGTAATCTAAAAAAAAAATATAAAAAAAAAAAAAAAAAAAAAAACTATTGATATAATATAAGTTTTTTTTTTCTTAGAGGTTAAGTTTTCGCTATGGCAAATTTTTAGCTTGTACGTACTTTGCTTTAATTCACTAGCACAAGAAAAAGAAATGCTCCTTCCGCTGTTCTCCACAATCGGTTCTCTAAAACGAGAGGTGGAGAAAGATCTTTAATGTACACCATCATTGACGTAAGGAACTTCTTAAACTTTTGTATTTTACATTTTTTTTTTTTTTTGGTTCTATTGACTTTTTTTTTGTACTTTATAAAAATCACTTTTTTTTTCTTTCTTTTCTTTTCTTTTTCTTTTTTTTTTGTGCTTTGAAAACATCATATCATTATTTGTAAGTGTATATGAGTTTCTTTTTGTTTTGATACTTTTTATAGTAATATGTGCTTTTTATACAAAATGTTAGCTACAATGCAAGTGAATTGGTTTGAGAGAGAGAGAGAGAGAGAGAGAGAAGAGCAAAAAGCAAGAATATAAAAAGAATAAATGGGAACATTATATTGATTTAATAGACTGTGTATCTGTATAAGTGTAATATTAAAAATATATAGTTAAATAATTTATTTTTCAAATTTTGGTTAGTAATTCACACCGTTTCCCTGTTCTGAAATACTATTGTCCTCCATGTACTTAAGAATGGATTTTTCAGCAAATTTGGGGGGAGGGGTGGGTGAAGCCCAGAATTATAAAAAGAAATTACCGTAAAACATTATTAATGGAAAATATACAAACACAGAAATACCAGTTTAAAGTTCTCAAAAATATTGTTAAAGCCATAGACCATATAAAACAACATGTGCTTTTTAATGAATAAACACAAAATGGGATCTTCAAAACTGATGACAATTTTTACCAGAATGTTAATGTAGCCCCACGAGAGAGCATGAAAAAACTGTAAAGTATGCAATTTGCGTAAAAATTCATGTTTATGACGTCAGAAACATGCAAAAATTAGTAGGAAAATGTTGTGCGGGTTGCATAAATTGAATTTTCTAATCACTGCAACGGGGCTACCAATGGGTTTTGAGACAAACTAATGTTATTTATGTAAATCCTATCACGTGTTTTGTGATATAAATGCTTAGGTTTTTCTCTGGTCTATTCCTTTAAACGAAAAACGAAAAAAAATCCTAAGTTTTCGTAATTATTTTTTTAAACAAATACAATGCTATACTTTATGATTTTAATTGGCTATACAGAAATGCATCTATAAATATGCCTTTATTTATGAACATTTTTGAAATATGTTTATTTCATTCTGCAAATATATTTCTGCGAATTGTGTTGTAATTCTATTTATTGTATTCTTCTTCTTCTTTTTGTTACACATTATTTTCCATTAATATAAAATGTTGATATAATATGTTTGTTATGTATGGTTTCAGAGAAATATAAATAAATTGTATTACAACTGAAAGTGTAACAAAAATATTCTTTGGATCAATATATATATATATATATATATATATATATATATATATATATATATATATATATATATATATATAATACTTTGTTTTTATTTGTTTTACGTAATGAAATTTGTTACAAACAATAAAATGTGTTATTTTAACGATGAAAGTCAGAAGTATTTACTAGTCAATTAATACAGAGCAGCTTGTTTTATTTTATAATATTCACATGATGTTTAGCATATTTCCTACAAATTACGCTTCATATCTTAGACTACGAGTTATATAAGAAAATTCATATTTGAATATTTTATGTAAATCGAAAAATTTACAGTTGAAATAATTTCTAATTACGTCATGTTTTTCCACTATTGAAATCAACAATTACAGAACGTCACGAAAAAAAAAGTGATTTTCAATACTTGTTATTCTAAAATTCATAAATAGAAGACTTGCAATAGGGGATTTAGTGAGAAAATAAAGTGAGTCCCAACCATAATAAGAAAGTATTAGCAGATGACTTTGTGTTCATGTCTTATGAGAGAATAAAGCAGCTTGAGTTTTAAAAATTTCTCATTGTTTTATAATTTTTTCTGTACACTACTGACAAGTAAGGGTCCCTGAATACGGTCAAATAGCTTCAATCCTTCAAAAATAGTGTCATTTTGGTCCAAATACATTGAGAAAAATTATAGCAGCATAAACAAACTTTTGCGGTTTTTACGGCCTATTGAAATTTGCCGTTAAATACATGTGTTTGAATGGGAAGTAAAAAAAAAAAAAAAAAAAAAAAAAAATCCCATTTTTCTTCTGTGGGTTCAAATCAAATTCTATGTAAAAAGTGACGCATTCTCAAACTTGAATTTCACATTGTTAAATGCTTGTCTATGCTTTGAATTTTGCAATTACTGCTTTGGAAGTGAAATATTATTGAAATTCTTTCCAAAAGAGTTTTGCAAACAATCTATTCCAAAAATAAGAGATATGATGTAAAGAGAGGTTAGCGTGGGTGCCCGATTTTGAAATTCTTCCAAAAGGACAAAGACGAAAACTTATTCCCTTACAAGGTATTTTTAACAACCTTTTGGAATATTACAATTTCAATGCAAAATTTTATACAGTGATAGTAGCAGAAAAAAACATGCAAATTTATACACAATCTTTAAACTATACTCCACTTTTTTTTTTTTTTTTTTTTTTTTTTTCACCCAACAAAGAACATTTCAAAACTTCCTATTATACAAGTGTTTTTCTTTAATGCATAATAAATATAAAACTCAACATTATATAATAAAGTCAATAATAGATCAAATATAATAATATATTTTCCATTCTGTTGCTACTCTATATAAAATGTCATAAATAATATTGATATTGGAAAATATATTTTACCATACTAAAGACTCGTAACTTCAATATCATTATAATAATAGTTTATATTATCTTGAAGAGAATGACTAATGGTATTCCGACATCTTTTAAATCTTTCATTTTTATAATATTAGCATAAATAATATATTTATCGAGCAATTACTATAATTTTTTTTATTGATTTTTTGAGTGATGATGTAAATAATAGGGGGGAAAATCTTAAATTTAAATGAAACGTGTTTATATATTTATGATTAGTGTTTTAATAAGTGTTACTGGTCATTATTTTAGTGGCTAAAAATACGTAAAAGTGTACTTTTTTATATTCATATTGTGTTCTCGTTGCAATACCTTTGTAATCAAATTTCCGCTAGATCTTATTTGATTTTTATGAGTTTGATCAAGAGCTTGATGAGTGGGTCATGGTAGTTCAAACTCATTATAATGTCAATTTTACTATTTAATTTTGAGATGGATCATTATCTTAATAATGTATAATATTTCAATGAATGCTAAATTTGTTATGTTGATAATATCTTATCGACGAAAAGTTGCATGTATAATATTCTCATAAGCCTAAAGTAAAGCAGCGTTTTCATTTGGACTAGGTACAATGGAAACCACATACATGGGCTACAGCTTAAATACACAGTCCGACATTCACCATGACAGTCTACAGACCTATGGAAACATCTTGGCACGCAGGTGAGTCTCATTTGTACACACAAAAAAAAAAAAAAAAAGAAAAAAATATATATATATTTTTGCAATACTTCAGAATAAGAAATTAGTAAAAGTGCATCTATTTTTCCCAGTACCTTTTTGATTTGCCATGGCGTGGTACGCCGATATTATCCATTCCCCCATACTATTAAAAAAAAAGCGCAACAGTTTTTTAAGTTATGATTTAAACATTATATGCAGAAAAAACTTTGATATACAATAAATAAACAGCACAACAATAATAAAGTCAATAATATTCATGATTATTTTCTTTATAAATATACTACGTATATAATAAAAAATGTGAATAAACGTATAACAATGAATAAAAGACGACGTGTTGATACAATATTTGAATGTTTATTGTTATTATTATTATCAACTTATTATCTATAATAGCTTTATGTCATATAAAATAGAAAACAATTTAATATAAATATGATATTGTATACACGTAATACAATTACAATCTTAATTGTCTTATATGACAAAAAAAAAAGTTTATTATGTTAAAGTTAATTTGAAATATTATAAAAATGTCTATAAAGTTCTATTCACACAAGATAATTTTTTTAACATGTAAATGTAATTACATGCATGCAGTATCAATTTAAAACTATGAAATATCCAGATCTCAGATTTATTGCTCATGTGAAGAGGCCTCAATTCATGGTCACACAATGTAATATTTTTAATACGCAATAAATTTTTCATTTTTTATAATCTTGCATGTTCTTGCAATAAAATTTACTTTTCAGTGACAGTATTGCTCTGTGCGAACGTACCTTAGGGCAATAAAATGATTTATTATTTTTAATAATACCTAAATTATTTTGAAAGGCAAGAATCACAGTGCCTAAAAAATTGGAGTTGAATGTCAGCACCCTCATTAAGTGACGTTCTGATAAGTGATAACTCACAAGCTGAACGGTATCGCGAAATATTAATTTTAACAGGTACAAAATATGAAATGTTACTTAAAAGTTTAACTATTATGTCCAACAAATGAAAACAAGATCAAATATTTAAGTTATTTCAGTTGAAAGATAACATATAAATGTGAAAATTCAAATTTGACTGCGAAGTAAGTCAAATTAGAAACTTTTCAGAAAAATTTTATTTTAAATTTATTTCCACTTTCATTAACAAATTATATCATTTATTGTTTTACTGGATCTAAATAACATAGAAAGAATTATTGTAAAAATAAAGTTTCTCTTTTGACTTGACTATTTCAACTCCAAGTTGGTCACCTACTGCTTTAAATAACAAAGTAAAAAATGTAATTCGTTCGAATCAATTTTGTCGTAACTCGTAAGTGCTTATTAAGGTGCTAAATTCAGTGCATAATTTGAGAAATTAAATATGT